>CAIGQW010054176.1:7153604-7191920 GCA_903798125.1 Danio choprae
CATATGCTGGATAAGTTGGCGGTTCATTCCGCTGTGGTGACCCCAGATTAATAAAGGGACTAAGCCGAAAAGAAAATGAATAAATGAATGAATGTCATAATCATAAACAATAAGTTTAATATCTTAATACTAATTTAATAATTCACATGACTAAATAGAAGAAGAAAGTTGTATAAAAAGTAATATTAATGCAGACATCAGCAATATCAGATGACCACAGAAAGGATATACAGTATGTCTCCAGTAGAAAGATCACTATGCATAAACAGTTTACACACATCTGCTGCAAAACGTGTGTGTCATGTAAACGTCCCCAATGATTAATACAGCCTTTCTGTAGCCTAAACATTCAAGTGTGCATTCAATCACAGCTCAAACAAACAAACAAAAACCTCTCTCTGCCCTCTCAACGTTTGGTGTGAGAAAGAACATGCGTTTTAAAATTAGAAAATAGTTTCTAAAGAAAGACCCATGAAATGCAGACAGCCGGAAAAACATTTCTTCCACATATGCACGTCTCCACCGCTTCCTTGAAGTTTGCGGAGTTGCATGCAGAAAGACAAATACAGTGATGAATAGGGAATCGGTCTGGGCGTTAGATCACCAGAAATCCACTCCAGATGACTGAAGATGAAAGCGTGCAGGCATATGTATTTGTGTCGGCTTGTTCAACCACAATGAAGCCACTCAGATTGTTTTGATGTAAAAATTAAACATGAGCTCAGAGCTTTGATACAAGCATGTGTGATTTGTTTACAGCTGACGTTCACCTCGCCATTCAAAAAATGCATGAGTGGTCATTTTATATCATGGTTATTGTTGTACCTACTGTACATCATTATATATTTACTTTTTTAAATTTTATATAATGAGATATTCACACAAACATACACATACATGGATATATAATGTGTATATTATGTCTATAACTCAATGCCTGATGTTTATTTTGAGTAATATGTTCTATGGATTTAAATTAAAGGTTTTATGATATCATGGACATTTTATATCATGTTATTTATTTTATTTAATTCATACAACGTATATATATTCATAACATATATATAATAAGTATGTTATTTTATATCACAGTTATCATATCTATATATTTTAGAAAATTGCACTGATTAAAAAATGTATATTCAAAAAAAATTTCTATATATATATATACACACACACACACACACCACAGTACATATTTTGTATACACATATATATATATATATATATATAGAGAGAGAGAGAGAGAGAGAGAGAGAGAGAGAGAGAGAGAGAGAGAGATTATTATAAATGAATCATTGTAAATATACTGATTATCTGATTATTATTTATTATTACTGTTTTATCCATAAATGTTGATTGTTAAATGTAGTTTACTCTGATTTTTATTTATTTATTTGTACTTTCATTTAAGTTTTATTATTATTATACTATATATAATAATACAGAGAGAGAGAGAGAGAGAGAGAGAGAGAGAGAGAGAGAGAGAGAGAGAGAGAGAGAGAGAGAGAGAGAGAGAGAGAGAGAGAGAGAGAATATAAGATATATTTCTTATGTCACACACTATATAGGATCATATCACGCAGTCCAGATCCAGAAGCAAGGTAATTACATAATGAAATGCAATCTATTATCGGACATCTCAAAGTTTGCAGCCCATGAGTTGTCCTGCTTTACAGTTTATTGCATTGGGAAGTTTAAATTCTTGAGTTACAAAAAACAAACAGCACAAAATGTGCCTGCTGATTAGATCAACTGAGCACTGCAATCATAATCCTGCAAATGTGCAAAATGGACAAAAATGATCAAAGCACTGATTGCGTGGGACATTTCCTCAAACATTTGCACTGCAGAAGAGCACAGCTAGACAACACAAACAATAACATTAACCATCGTTTCTACAGCCGGGTTTCTGTGAAGTCCCTGCAGACGACCAATTCCTGATGGGAATGAGTCTGAATGATGAATGCACGGGTTCAAAACCCTCAGTTTTAAGGCACTTTAAGGCTACTAGTGGTTTTCTGACCACCCCAGACAGACAGAGTTGTTTATTTTGGGATGAAATCGGAAAATGGCCACTTGTAAACACAGACCAGCGAGAGAATGATTGCATCTGTGAAATGTTTGCACATGTGTGGGATCAACTAGGACAAAAAACAACAGCCTGTACAATTAGAAGATGTGAGAAGATATCCTTAAAAGCATAAACACTCAATAAGTGTGTGTTGTTTCTGATTTATTTAAATGTAAAGTAGTTTTAATGTTCTGCTATAAGGTTGCTAAAGGGATCTGGGCGGTTGCCAGGTTGTTGCTTAATTGGCCAAGTATCTGTAAAGATTTTTATCAAAATCTGTAAATATGGTTTAAGTACTATGCAACTCTGGCATTTTCCCCTTGATTTATTATCTGTCAGGCAAAAATTGTATGTCTGACTGCTTTGAGAAGTAATAGCACACATTTCTCACACATATCTTTTCCATGGTAAAAGGAGTTTTTGTCTTAACTATGTGAGAAGTTTCTATTTTACAAAAAATGTTTTCTAACACCAGCATAAACAACAATGACAGTGATCACCCCAGGTGCTGATTATGTGCTTTATTCAGTATTAAATGCTTTCATTATTAGTTTGAATGCCCTTTCCATGACATTTATAGCCATACTGAAAGTGCATAATAATAAGCAAACATTTAGTTTAAACATGAATGTTAGAACTGTTACTCAGTCCAAGCCAATAACATCTATCTCTCAGCATGTACTTTTTTTTTATAAAGTTAATGGCTTTAATGGTCATTAATTAGACTAATAATCCTGTCTATTTGGCTGGGAGTGCAGTGCACTGTTAGGTGCTTGTTAGGACACAGTATAAGAAATGTCAATATATGCCTGCATTTCTAGGATGTATCAAATGACCTGAAATAATTACAGTATATTGATATGACAATGCTGGAGATGCAGTATTGCATCAGGATGTCAAATTAAATCCATAATCGAATTTAGTGAAAATCAGAGCAATAATCTAGGAGTTTTTTAAATATATATTAATTTTTAAAGAAAAGAACATCAAAAGGTATATACAGACAGTTCAGCGGATTATGACATAATTAGTATCAAAGCTTTCTACATTATTTTTACATTATTGTCATCAAAACGTTTAAATAAGCAAACAAAACAGCTTAGCAGTTGTAATAATATGATTGATAATACAACCAGAGGTAACACTTTATTTTGATGGTCCATTTGAGTATTAGTAGACTGTCTGCTTAATATCTGTTGATGCTGCTCCTTCAACAGACATTTAACTGACTATAAGAAACTTTCCAAGTACATGTCAACTTACACTAACCCTAACCTAACACTCTGCCTATAATCTAATGAGAATTAGTTGGCATGTAGATGCAATGTAACTTAAATTCAACAAACAGACCCTCAAAATAAAGTGTGACCCAACCAGAAAGTATTGCTAATAAACTTAAAGGGATAGTTCCCCCAAAACTGAAAATTCTGTCATCATTTACTGACCCTTTATCTGTTTCATACCCGTATGAGATTCTTTCTTCTGTTAAATATTCTGAAGAAAGTTAGAAACATGACTTCTATAGAATTTATTTTTCCTACTATAGAAGTAAATGGTTACAGATTTTCAGATTTCTTCAGAATATCTCATAATGTTTTGGAACCACTTGAGGGTGAGTAAATAGTGCGTATTCATTCTTCATTGAAGTTAGTTTCATTAGTTCTTAGTTACTAGTTAATTAGTTAAAGTTATCAGTAACTAATAAAGTTATGGTAACTAATAACCTTAACTTTTCCTAATTTGATTGTAATGCAATAATGTGCACCTTTTGTAAAGCTGCTTTGAAACAATAATTATAGTGAAAAGCGCTATACAAATAAAAGTTTACAGAATTTTCATTTTTGTGTGAACTATCCCTTTAAAAATAGATCAAAGATACATCCTTTAAAAAGAACAGGTGTTTCTACATTGGTAAAGGCAAGCATTGTGATTGGCCCAAAATAGCAATAGTGCCTTGACTACAATGGTACTGTTGTACTGACAGTGTTACATCAACTTCCAATCAGATTTTCTAAAACAACGTACTAAAGTTAAAGCAGACACCAGAAGTCCTGAGTTCACTGACCAAATCCAAACCACTTCACCACAACTTCCATGATCTAAAATCAATCATCAGACACAGAAAACAGCACTGGGTCCAAATCTGTGGCTCTTCAGCAGCACATGTTGTTTTCAGATCCATCTGTTGGACTAAAAGTGTGTGTGGGGGCCGTTAAAAAGAATGTAAACCAGCTGAGGAGTCTGGCGTTAGGAAAGTCTAAAACATGAACATCCAGCGAATTTCTGCACTCAAGTCTGCTTGTTTATCCAAACCCATTTGCAGCATTAGACGTCTCTAAAATTAAATGTTTTTTAATGCATGCATTCGAGATCACAATGTTTACCCTGTTTACCAAAAAAATAAAACTTGGCTCTGTCATGCTTTTCACACACACAAACAAACAAATTGTGGTGAAATCAAGCCTCTTAAGACTTCCTTTCTAGCTGCTTGAAACTAGTGTAAGTTAAAAAAAACTCCCTCCTCCTCCTACTCAAAAAAGAGACAAGTATCTTGAACTTTGCTTCCTTGAATCCATAACAACAAGAAATACACAGCTGTCTGAACTCAACAAAACGCTGAGACTATGATGTATGTGTGACTGATACACAAGAGAGCAGGACAAATTCTTAAAGAGACACATCATTCAGAAAGGAACATACAGTACATATCGATACTTTCTCAGCATTCAAACCTGTAACGATTTGTTTAACCTTCAAAACACAAATAAAGATATTTTGAAGAAACCACTAATTTTTGACTCTTCATAATAAGAGCAGATTACCAAAACTTAGAAAATCCTAAAAACTCATAAACATGAAGCCTCAGTATCTACAGTACAATATTTGATGTTAAATCTGTTCATCATATAAAGCGATCACAGATTTAACCGCTCTGTTCGTAGGGATTCATTTAAAGATACTTTTATGACCTTTTTCATGTTCAAAGTTTTGTTTACCTGGACTTTCAATAAAGGGACAAAAGTTTCATTTGTTCATTTCATTTGCCCTTCCAGCTGCAACCCATCACTAGGAAACATCCATACACACTCATTCACACACATACACTATGGACAGTTTAGCTTACCCAATTCACCTATACCGCATGTCTTTGGATTGTGGGGGAAACTGGAGCACCCGGAGGAAACCCACGCGAACACAGGGAGAACATGCAAACTCCACACAGAAATGCCAACTGACCCAGCCGAGGCTCGAACCAGCAACCTTCTTGCTGTGAGGCGATTGGTCTACCCACTGCGACACCGCGCGGCCAGTTACCTTTACTTTATTAACAACGTTTTAGATTACTTTCTCAGGCTATTAACAAAGATGAATTTTAAATGTTATAGTCACAGTTATCAATCATTTAATGACATTTTTATGACCTTTTAGGATCTTCGGAGTTGTAGTTATCTGGACTTTTAATAGAGGGACAAGAGTCTCATTTGTTCGCTACTTATTCATTTAGCTTTGTCTCTGTTTTTTTACAAAACTGATGATATGGCCAAAGTTATCATTACTTTATTGACAACCTTTTGAATTACTTTCTTATGGCATTAACAAAGATGTATTTTTAATATTATAGTCACAGTTATCAATCACTTAATGACACTTTTATCAGCTTTTAAAATCTTCAAAGCTCTGGTTATATGGATTTTCAATGGAGCGAAAAGTGTTATTTTCTTTAACAGGAGTTCCATTCCTGTGCCAAATGTAAATCATTTTATCGTGTGCACCTGAGTAACTATTAATCCATTCAAATAGATTAATTTAAAGATACTTTAATGACCTTTTTCATTTTCAAAGTTTTGTTTACCGGCCTCACAGTGGCGCAGTGGGTAGCACGTTCGCCTCACAGCAAGAAGGTCGCTGGTCGCTGGTTCGAGCCTCGCCAGTTGGCGTTTCTGTGTGGAGTTTGCATGTTCTCCCTGTGTTGGCGTGGGTTTCCTCCGGGTGCTCCGGTTTCCCCCACAAGTCCAAAGACATGCGGTATAGGTGAATTGGATAAGCTAAATTGTCCGTAGGGTATGAGTGTGAATGAGTGTGTATGGATGTTTCCCAGAGATGGGTTGCAGCTGGAAGGGCATCCGCTGCGTAAAACATATGCTGGATAAGTTGGCGGTTCATTCCGCTGTGGCGACCCCAGATTAATAAAGGGACTAAGCCGAAATGAAAATGAATGAATGAATGAAGTTTTGTTTACCTGGACTTTCAATAGAGGGAAAATCTTTACTTTATTAACAACCTATTAAATTACTTTCTTATGACATTAACAAAGATGATTTTTTTATATTATAGTCACAGTTATCAATCATTAGTGACACTTTTATGAACTTTTAGGATCTTCAAAGTATCTTCAGCTTTTTCATTTGGTTCCACTCTTGCCTCTGAGTCCAGCTAAAGTCAATGTCTAGGGATACAGTTCATGCAAACTCCAGTACGCTTAGGTTATGGTATAAATGCAATTATATTAAATCAAGCAAGTGAGTCACTATTGATGGTGTATGAATTGGTCAAAATGTGCATTTACAGTATGTGTTTTTAATCACTCGTTTTTTTCGGACAAGTGTGACTTGCGTGGTGCAAGCAGAGATTATTTGTATTACATTTCCACTTACACTTCAGCAGAAACTGTCTCTTTGCATAAAATAAAATAAATACAAATCTATATTTCTAATACTGCCCTTTTGACGCAGGCAAATATGAAATCCTATCATCTACTGTATTTAGAAACTGTTTTCATCATGACTCCAGTAATATAACATGTTCTATAGCTGTTAAATATATAGAAGCAGATGCACGTGGCGTTTGTTTAGTTTGCATTAGGGCTGCACAATATTGGAAAAATCGAACATTGATATTTGTTATCCTGCGATACATGTTGCAATATGAATACCATTTCAGCAGATGACTTGAATATCTACCATCTAGAAGCATGGGGCGGCACGATGGCTCAGTGGTTAGCACTGTCGCCTCACATCAAGAATGTCGCTGCTTTGAGTCCCGGCTGGGTCAGTTGGCATTTCTGTCTGGAGTTTGCATGTTTTCCCTGTGTTGGTGTGGGTTTCCTCCGGGTGCTCCGGTTACCCCCACAGTCCAAAGACATGCTGTTTAGGTGAATTCGATGAATTGGCCATAGTTTATGAGTGTGTGTGTGAATATGCGAGTGTATGGGTGTTTGCCAGCACTGGGTTGCAGCCGGAAGGGCATCCAATGTGTAAAACATATGGCGGAATAGTTGGCGGTTCATTCCGCTGTGGCGACCCCTGATAAATAAGGAACTAAGCCGAAGGAAAATGAACGAATTAATCTACAAGCATAGATCAATACAATTTTAAAAAATGATACTTGAAATAAACGAGAAATTCAAGAAAATTGAAATAAACAATGTTTTATCGTTTTCCAAGTCTAACAGTATTCAGGTAATTATACGATAAAAATTAAAATAATTATTAATTAATAAATTATGGTACAATTTCTTAATAATCTTATTCTTATATATTCTTATTCTTTTAATGCCTTTAAAATCATTATCACAGGCCTCAAAAACACATGAAAACAATAAATTATAATATATAATATATTAACATATAAACTCAACTTTGCATATCCTGCGATGTGACTATTGCGAATGATGAATGCTGAAACAATATATTGTGCAGCCCTAGTTTGCATGATAACTAAACCCTTTTTAAACCCATGAAAATAGTGCTTAACTTGTATTGAACCCAGTGCATTCCTTTATAAGAGAAGGATTTCATGGAAAGGTCAAAATGGAAAGAAAAAAAACCCAAAAGTGTTATGATCGCTATGGAAAGCACTCTGAAAGTGAGGAAAAGACTCAAATAAAGTGATACGTAACAATGAGTAGAGGTGCATTTAAACGGACTCACATCTAATCCAGTGTCACCCGGCTCTCCATCATCTCCCTTGGGTCCAGGGGTTCCTTTTCCACCCTTGAAAGTGAGAAGTTCAAGAAAACGTAAGAGAGATTAGATGAGAGGAATTATCTGTGCTGCGTCAGCTCATCAAGCGTCTCCTCATAATGTCTGGACTCAGAGTCTCAGTCTAGCCGATTTACATCTGCTGCCATGAGCACATTCAGCTGTTGTGTTTCTGAGAGACACATATGCACTAAACCCCCCTAATGATTCATTACATTTGTGAATCAGCAGTTAGGAACGGTAATAAAAACCACTAACAAATCATGTGAATCATTCTCGATATTAATATCATCTTCCATATGGAGGCTATCTTTTAACAGGTAGATCATTTGGAATTTAGTGATAACTGCAGATGTGAATTATAGGCTGAGCTGAGGAGTGCATGGTAGGGGAGTTTCCCAATACATTTTTCCACAGAGATCAAACAAAAAAATAAAACAAATAAGAAAAAAAACTAAAAATAAAAATAAAATGTAATAAAAAATAACAGAAATTTCAAAATAGGCATTAAAAGTTATATGTATAATGTATTAAATATATTCATATTATATTAATCAATATATTCATTAAATATATTAATATATTCATTATACTATATTTATTCATTACTATACATTCTTATTTTATTTTATTTTATTTTTTTTTTAAATCCATAGTTTTTAGACAGGTATATATAATAATTTAACAACCCTCTTGTGTTCTTTAATCATTTTTAAGAGTTGTTTTACATAACTTCATAATCATAACTTCAAAAATAGAATTAGTTTGTTTTTTACACTATATATAAAAATACAATTTTGAATTAGCAAATTTATTTAAATGGGATCCCCTCAAAATACCAAATACTAAAGAAAAATGTTAATTAAATTAAAAATATTACATTCAATTAATTAAAAAAATCAATTGACTATGCTCAGTTTTGACTATTAACAACCATATTAGTGTTAGTGCTAAAAGTGTTATTAATCAAATCAAAATCTGTTTCAAAATGGAAGGAATGAATGTAAACTCTAGTATTGGTTCCTAGTAATCTTCTGTACTGTTCATGATGCTTACAGGTGCTCCAGGATCTCCCCTTGGACCAGGATAACCCTAAAAACAAACACAGAACACACATAAACAATGCTTACACTCACTAAATATGACTTTTAATGGCAAAACATTTAATCAATAGAGATTTGCTGTACCTGAAAACCAGCACAACCCTCTGTCCCGTTTCCTGGAGGTCCATCTTCACCCTGAGCAGAAAAACACACAATTATGGCCGCAGAAAACTACTTGTTACTTAAACCAGCTGTGAAGATAAACAAGACTAACTGACCCTCTCTCCCATCAGGCCTCTGTCTCCTGGAGCCCCTTTGATTCCTCTGGGCCCTTTATCACCCTAAAACACAGATACGAGATATATGGGTGATGGAGATCAGTCGTGTTAGATAGATCAAACAGGTCAAGGTGAAAGGTTATCAAGGTTAGTTAACATTAACGCACCTCTGGCCCAGCAGGACCCTCATCGCCACGGTAACCTGGCTGCCCTGCTCTTCCTTGCTCACCCTGGTGGAAATGGGAAAAAAAATATTTATATATTATTATTAATGTGTAAAATATTCAGATTTAAATATTAGAATTAATTCTTAAAAACTAAAGAAGTACACAATAGTATTCAGAGTGAATTTTAATGAAAGAAATAACCCTAGTGCTGGGCAAAAATGAAAAGTTTGTTTTCACATAAGATAAATGTGAATTTTTGTATCCATTTCTCAGTGACTATAGGTTATGTATTTGTATTATGTATATGTGTTTTGGTGCATTTAAATAAAACAGATTTATTAAACAGATATATTTATTAAAATAATATTTTAGTCACCAGACATATTCAGAAATTGAAAGATAATACAATTAAATTCAAGCAAAATATTGCAAAAACAAATTACAACCTACAACATTTCAACAAAATGCTTCTCTTGATTTTTCCTCTTTTTTAAATTTGTATTTAATATTTTTCTATAAATTTGGGTGTAATTGGACCGTTATCGTAAGTTATTTTGTTAAATAAGCTCCAGATTTGGCTTCAGTACTGACTAATCTAATGTATATGCACAAATATAATGTATAGCTTCCTATTAAAAATTTAAAAGATTGATTTGTGAGCGGTGTACTTATATATGCTGAGCACTGTATATGTAATACACACACGTATACAGTACATAATAACAAAAATATATAAAACTTTCTTTTGAATAGATATCTAAATTTGTATATAATATGTATCATATACATATATATTTTATATCTAAATATAAATAAACCTTTTTACAAATATACACATACATATATAAATATACATAAAAAAAAAACAGTACACAAACATACATTGTGTCAAAACAAACTTTTATTTTGGATGCAATTATTTGCGATTAATCTTTGCCCAGCACAAAAAAACCCCATAAGTAATTAATTGATTGCTTCAGTTGATTAAGTTGTAATATCATTAATTTTTAATTAATTTGACAAATCTCAAGCAAAAAAAAATAAAGAAAAAAAAATACAATGTTGAAAATGTAAATCAGATTATAATTTTTTTGAAAACTGAAATTTGGCGTAAATAATAATAAAATAACAAAAACTGCTAAAAAAAATAGCAAAAACAGTAAAAAGGCCAGCCTGGCCAAAGCTAAATGTAAAAATGTGAAGTAATTTTTTTTTACAGTTATTAAATTCTAAATATAGTATTTTATTATTATAAATAAATATTAAGTATTATTAAATATTATTTATTATAGTTGATATTTATTTTATGTATGAATTACATTACATAGTATTATTATTATTATTATTTTATTTTATTTTATTTTTTTTAATTATTATTATTATTACATAGAATCTATATCTAGAAGATGTGTAATAAAATAAACTATGAATTTTCTCATTCAAAATACAAGTCCTTGTAGTCAAGGGTGTGGACACTGAAGAGTCTTCAGTGAAGACACAGATCCATTCATGACCACACACTGGAGTCACTGGAATCATACAGTTATCTAATGTTTAGCTTTCTGCTCACTTAGGACATCTGAGTCATCAACTAAAAATATACTTTTTAGTAAATGACTCACTAATACACTTTTTTAAATTATTTATTTGGTTAAGCAAATAAAAAGCAGCATAACATTTCCAAAGAGAAGAATCTGTAAATCAGTATAAAAAAGAGGCAGGCTTTGAGAGAGAGCAGTGAGTTCAGAAACACGTCCAGATTTCCAGCTATTTGAACACTCAGTTCTTTCCCATCACACCCACTCAAGTGCTCTGAAAACCACCCCTGCCAGGATAAAACCAATAAAAAGAGAGAGCTCACTCACAAAAACCCATGATTCACTGGGAGGATTTCACTTCACTAACACTAATGAAGGTTACAGTGACTTCCACTAATATTGGCACTCCTGGAAAAATTAAAAGGATGATAAAAAAAAATTTCTTTATTGTTTAATCTGTTGAAACTTTGCTCAAAATATTAACAAAAAACTAAAGACGCTTGATGCTTGGATGACGTTGAATTGTAGTTTTGGAGTATTTCTGTAGTTTTGTAGTATTTTTTTAGACTATGAAGGTCTTTGTACACTGAAGTCTGACATTTTTATATGCTTTTTTTGCGTATTCATATCCGAAAACTTTGTCACGTACACAAACCTTGCACACTGAATAAATTATTAGTATTAATACTAATACACCGTATTAATTAATCCATTCCAAAAATACACGAAACATTTCGAAGTCAGTTCAAGCAGTGATACTTTGTTCTCCTCTCTCTAAGGAAAGAGGACTAGGCTACATATTGTGTTCATCCAATACTGCATAGAGAGGAAGGAGAGTTCTCCTCCTTATCAAAGATCTGCGTTGGATTATCCCCAAATGAAAAGTTAATTTCAGGAAATCAGTGGAATTTTGATACTTTGCTTGTGATACTTCACACATTTCTGTACGTAGACAATTCAAGAACAGAGACTGGCAGTACCATAGACATTATAATAGATGGCGGCCGTGTTGACGTATCGGAGCAACTGAGCGAAGGGGACCATGAAGCGTCTAGCTTTCTATTATAATGTCTATGGGCAGTACATCAAATGTATGGACACACACCAAACAGCAGCTGGTGAGAAGTGCGCCAGTCACTGAATCCAGCATATAGGGGTTCTCAACTGTCTTAACTGTCTCATTCTGTCTTAATTTATGCACTGTGTTTGTCATAAAGTTATCTGTAGCTCAAATGACGGCATTCTGTATTTAGCTTTTTGCTTGTACGGTGGCTCTGAACTGTCAAAACACCTCTCAAATCACTTTTTCGGATGCAAAAAGCAGAAAAAAAAAAATCAATCCCAGCTCGATTTTTTTTAATGACGAACGAATGTTCCGGAGGCAGTGTGTTAATACGATTGACACAACATGAGGTCGAATTTATTTTTTTACGTTTTTAACGATGCAAATTTTGTAATCGGTGCGCAATAACCATAATACCAAGGTCATTGGATCCTTCCTCCTAACAGTGATAAAGATACACAGACATTATATCCCTTGCTGATTCATAACACTTCCAGTTGAATTGATCAAGTATTGCTCTTGATGGAAATGGACATTTTTTTTGTTGTTGTTTTATTGGCGTTTTGTGAAGCTCAGCGAATCTTTTCCCGCAAATCACATCTCTATTCTTTGGTTTTATCCATTGTTTCCTCATTTTCATTTAACATGGTTGAACAACCATTTTTCAGTTCCTAGTCACCCAGGTATACTAAACATGTCAAATATCAATGGCAATATACTTCAAAAACATTTTACTCATAAGAATTCATAGGGATGCCAATAATTCTGGCATTCGTCTTTTTAACTATTTTCTTTTTTGTTGTCGTTGATTTTGTTTTATAACAAAAATACTGCTCCCAATGCACCCTTTCACATTTCCAGGTTTCTCACCAGCGGAAGTCATTATAGTAGGGTAAACTTAGAGCGCAGTGAATGGGAGAGTACAACACTTAATAATAAAATAATAAAAAGATAATAGTGATAGTAGATAATAGTGTTTGCATGACTTTCAGAAAAAAAGAAACATTTTGTGTAAGACTGCTAACGACAGCCAGAAGAGACAACAACATCAAATGAATTGTCCCTCCCCTATAGATGCTGCATTAGAAAAATAATCGTTGTTTTTTTTGTAATTTGATGAAAAGATTATATAATACAAAGTAAATCTTTATAAATGTACAAACATTTTGGTAACACTTTAGAATAATGATCCATAAGTTAATGTTATTTTATTGTATTTACTAACATTAACTAAGTACCAGTAATCTTGTAAAGCATTTATTAATCATTATTCAACATTAACGAATGCATTATTAAAATCCAAAGTTCAATTAGTTCATGCACCATGGGTTATTATGAACTAACATGAATTAACTTGAATTAATAATATTAAGTAACGTTAACGAAGATAAATAAATACCGTAACAAATGTATTACTAATAGTTTGTTCATGTTAGTAAATACATTATCTAATGGACCATTATTTAAAAGTGTTACCTACATTTTTAAAATCTAAATATTCAAAACTTTCAAGACCATTAAACGTGTCATAACCGTCTTGCGAAAAGGATCCATTGTCTGTTTATTGGTCCATTGTTTAGTTTTTTTTGTTAATATTTTGAACTAAAGATCAATAAGACCTTTTTCCACAGCTTTCTTTGCTCATTGTTAACCAAGAGTGCCAATACTAGTGGAGGACACAGTATCTGAGAGCTTAAAGAGCAGCTGGGCTGTTTCTGAGACACCACAGACGTCTTCAAGTAAAGCCTGAAGCACATGCAGATGCTGCAAACACTCTCACGTAAACTGCACAGGAAATTTACAGTCCTGAGAGGCATCGGAAATTTGTTGTCCTGGCAGTTTACAAGAGCTGCGGAGAGAAGTGTAGCGCTGACAGAACGGGTCTGCAGAGCAGCTGCTGATGGTGTAACACTGAAGAATTCAAGAGCGAAATCTCAGCAGATCAGCTCATTTCAGCTGGGAAATCTCTAGTCGGGTCTGGTGTGTATAATCATCCGCAATGCGCTTGTTACTCAGCGACTAACAACTCTCCAAACTCAAGTTTTCAAGCATTTTGCTGTTTATTGTTCATATATATGAGATGAAGATGCATTACATTTCAAAAGTTACCAATTGTTAAACTGATGAGTCAGATTGACTTAAAAATTTACAATATACATATGTGGTGGTCCCTGCTTTACAAAAACAACTACTTAAAACAGCTTAAAGCTCATTTCCTCTTGATATCTGGTATCCCGAAGTGGTCAAATTGTTGGTTTAACTAGGAGACCACCTAAAGTGTTATCTGTGTACTTAAAGTGATCAAGTATATACAGTTGAAGTTAAAATTATTAGCCCTCCAGTGAAGTTTTTCTTTTTCAAATATTTCCCAAATGATGTTTAACAGAGCAAGACATTTTTCACAGTATTTCCTGAATTTTTTTTTCTTCTGGAGAAAGTCTTATTTGTTTTATTTTAGCTAAAAAAAAAACAGTTTAAGGTCAGTACTATTAGCCCTCTTAAGCAATATTTCTTTCTGATTGTCTACAGAACAAACTATCGTTATACAATGACTTGCCTAATTAACCTAATTAACCTACTTAAGCTTTTAAATGTCACTTTAAGCTTGAAAAATATCTAGTAAAATATTATGTACTGTCATTATGGCAAAGATAAAAGAAATCAGCCATTAGAAATTAGTTAGAAATGTTAGAAATGTGTTGAAAAAAATCCTCTCTCTTAAACAGAAATTGGCTAAAAAATATACAGGGGGGCTAATAAATCAGGAAGGCTAATAATTACTAATAAGTGTATATACAAAAATATTTTTTTGTTGTAGAATTACCGACTTCTGTCAGACAAAATGTCAAAACATCAGTCAAAAATTCAGTTTTATATCAAAATGACCCTATTTAGCCATGGCTATGACTTTGTCTCATCATTTTAACTTTTTTATAATTGTAACTTTATGACATCATTATTGATCATGTTTGAGTGTATATTAAAGTATGATAATAAAACTCGTTAACAAATTTTTATTTCAATAAAACTCTTATTTTGAGATTAAAAGTCATAGTCATGCTAAAAACTTCTTCCTCATTACTGACTTACTGTCAAAATCTAGGCCAAATTTCTATATTTGTGTCATAATGTAAATTTCATCTCATAGGGTTTCAGTTTATCAAAGCAGCTGCACCAAAGAATGGTGTAAATGTGCTTCTATTGGATCCAAATATCTACGTGTGGATCCAATTTATACTAATAATTAATACCTGTATCTTATACTGGTTACATTTTTCAGTAACACTTTACTTGAATGAGCATTCCCGGGGCCTTTGGCCAGAGGAAAAAATGATCGTGCCTAACATAGCCTGGTTTCTCTCGGGGTTTTTTTTTCCTTCACTTCGTCAATTGGTGAAGTTGGATTTGCTCTTCAGTGTTTGAACTTTCAGCAGTGAAACTTAAACCACACTGAACTGAACTGAACTAAACTAAACTCTGAAATCTGGACTTTACTAGAACATGTTAAGCTACTTTGACACAATCTACATTGTAAAAAGCGCTATATAAATAAACATGAATTGAATTGAATTGAATTCATAAGACTGTCATGAAATCTTTATAATCATGACATGCTTTATCCATGCTTATAACAACTGTCATTAAGTGTCATTCGGTCAATTATGACATTTTAAATGCAAAGATGATATTGTTTGTTATAAGAACTTGACATAAACAAATACATCACAACCAGTTTTTCTCATTGTCATGGCAACTTGACATTACCAAGACAACAAAACCTGTCATAAATCTGTCATAAATATTTATAATGTCATGAAGACATTATAAATATGCCATACATTTTACAACAGTGTCATTAATATCTTTTTGACCTCAACTACAGTGGTACAAGCTGAATTTGTCATTAAAATGTCATTAAATATTAAATGACGCTCTTAAAAATGATTTGACAGAGTAATGACACTTTTTAATGAGACAATAAAAACCACTGAAAAAGTGATCAGAAAAATATTCATGACACAATTATAACGACCTCATGATGATCATGTTTATGACAGATTTATGACAAGTTACTGTAAGTTGTCTTGGAAATGTCAAGTTGTCATGACAAAGATAAAGACCAGTTGTGACGTATTTGTCTATGTCAAGATGTCATAACAAATAACGTCATCTTTGCACTTAAAATGACATAACTGAGCAAATGACACTTAATGGCAGTTGTCATAATAAGCATGCATAAAATCGCATTCACAACATTATAAAGGTTTCATGACAGTCTTATGAACACCCCCTTCAAGTGAAGTGTTAACCAATTTTCCACATGTGGACACATAAAACAATCATCAGTGCTCTTCTATTTATAATAATCTTTTTTTTTTTAAATATGATTATAGCCTGGGTGGACATCCTAAATAGATTTCAGACCCTCACTCGACTCTACAGCCTGAAATGACATCACCTTTACCATATATTTTGGTCATGCAAGAACATTTGTATGCTTTTAGCTATTAAAATCCATCTGGTGCTCAGGTTTGAGCTCGTCCATCTGGAGTCCATCTGAACATACGTATACATCTGTCACAGTTTCTCCTCCCACTGCCCAGACCATCACAAATGGAGGAACCACCGGACCAATGTCTTTGTTCCTCAAGTTACGTTAACATGACCCAGAGGCCCGATGATCTCAGAGATTTCAGAGGGCCTCCCAGAATGCCTGAGTCCTGAGGTCATACGCTTTCATCCTTGTTCAAGAGCCTTATGTTTTACATACTGTTCAATTAAGTATCACTGTGTAAACTCGGAATTTAAGCAAACATATAATCGGTGTTGGGGGTAATGCATTACAAGTAACGCGAGTTTACATTTAGACATTTATATTTAGTCATTTAGCAGACGCTTATGTCCAAGGCGATTTACAATTGAGGAGGTGTACAGCGATTATTTAGTGCTAGAGTAGGAGTGTTTTTTTTTTAGAGAGAGAGAGAGAGAGAGAAAGGGCTTCTATAGGTGTTTTTGGTATTATTCACCGGGGTTCATGTGTTCACGGAAGAGATGGGTTTTAGTTGTCGTTTAAAGGGTACCAGTTTATCTGCAGTTCGAGTGGGAATGGGAAGATCATTCCACCAGCATAGAACATTGAATGAAAAGGTTTTGGAAAGTGACTTATAGCCTCTCTACGATGGCACCAATGCGATGGTTACATAATAATATTACTTTTCTAAGGTCCAATCCCAATTACATTCAGGTGAAGGGGTAGGGGTGTCCCAATTCTCTTTAGCTTGAAGGCATAGGGCTAAGGGGAAGGGCTCGATAGCCCTTGAAACTGAGATTTGTCAGGACCACACTCGAAACCAAGGGGTAAGAAAATTTCCCAGAATACAGCATCTACAACGGCAGCATGGCTGTACACGGAACTAAAGAGATGCACAAATTTGTATTTTTTGTCATTATTATAAATTTTTACAACAAACAAGCATATGTTTTAATACATTCATAACTGCGTTCGTGTTTTACCGTCATGCTTTTAAAATCTATAATCCATAATAATAACTCCTGTATAGCAGTCCCACAACATTCTGTCACTCGATGACACTCGAATACCCTGTCAGAAACATCCAGTGGCTGTAAATGACCTTTTTACAGTTTCTGGCATAATGTTAATGTTGTTTTTGTGTGTTTACATAGCTGAATATGGCCACGGTGTAAATGCACAGTACAGTTATGAGCTTATTGCCACATTATATCGTTATGATAACATGATATCGTTGCCTTCAGTGATTTCCTGAAGATAAAGACACACAATACACGCATATGGAATAACTACAGCAGTCGCGATCGTCGATCTCATATGAAGCAAGAGATCGCGATTACATATGATGACGTGTGCAGGTGTTGTAGTGGTGTTCCATTTCTTAGGGGTAAAGTTTGAAGCCCTTCCCTTTCTTTAAACTTTTAATAATCTGTACACACAGCATGTTTAACTCTGGGCTCAGAAAGTTCTCAGAAGATAACATTATCATAAATAATAATTTTTTTATGTGTTTTTTTTTAATAAGTAAATGAATGTTATACAGTGGATTGTTAATTGCAGAACTCCTTTATTAAAAAGAAAAGAAAAGAAAAGAAAAGAAAAGAAACACCCCTGTAAGTTCTGAAAGAGATGAAGCCTCCGCCAGATCAGAAAAAGTAATGTAATGCATTACTTTCCATTAAAAGTTACTAAGTAATGCAACTAGTCACTTTTTTGGGGAGTAACTCAATATTGTAATGCATTACTTTCAAAAGTAACTTTCCCCAACACTCTGTGTATATAATGATGATGATGCTAAAATAAATGAGTTTAGTAATTTGAACTCTTGCAATCTCTCAAATGCTGAAGGATTTACACAATCCGACATGCTCACAGAATCTGCTGTAAATCACTGAGTATGGTTTTCGTCACTCACCGGCTCTCCATTTGCTCCGGATGATCCTTCACGTCCTTGCTCACCCCTTGGCCCGGGTTCACCCTGCCAGAGTCAAAAGTCAGCATTAACTTCAGGTGTCAGACTTTGTAGTTCATTTCATGACTTACAGCATGATCTTTGCAGAGCTCACGCTAATACTGAACTAAAATAAAGCAAATATAGTACCTAATAACTGTCAGAACAGAAACCGTCAACATACTTTGGTTTACTTTACTCGAAAATGTATCCTTGTAAAGTGGATTAATGAAACCCCCCCAGTTTAAAACAATGGCTGCTTGCAGTCTGTAGCATTATCCCACTTGAGGCTTTCTCTACAGCTTTGAAGAACAAACCATTTCTATTTTATCAGACCTGGAATCCTTTCTTTGATTATCTGGCAACCTCTAAGTCTCCAAGTTGACTAAAAGCGTGTCTGTTAGACTCAGCCTGGTCAAAAGAAATGTAATCTGCCTTTTCATAAAATAATTTAGTGTTTTATGTCCTTATCTTTTTATTTGTTTCTTCATTTGTTTCAATTACAGTTGGTCAGGAATTACAAAAAAGGTCAGGATTCGAATGATATATATGATGAATATTATCGTATTACTCAAAGCATATTTCGGATTTTGCATTAACAATGTTAATGTCAATGTCAATAAATATATCATATCAATAAAAAACAAAAGCAGATATAGATGAACAATCAAACTATTGTATTTTTTAGAGCTGATTTACTGCTCAATCTGTTTTTGTTTCAAAATTGCAAAACATTGAATTTGACATGAACTGTGATGGAAAGTTTTAATATTGATGATCATATATTGATGATTGACAATTATATATTCATATTATAGATTGATTAAGGTTTTGCTAAAGTTAAGATCAAATGCATTATAATCATTGGGCTATTACAGCCATGTGTAATCTACTGGTTGTTTAAGAGTTAAGGAGCTGTAGAGAAATTCTTATTTATTCATTCATTAATTTTCATTTCAGCTTAGTCCCTTTATTAATCTGGGGTCGCCACAGCGGAATGAACCGCCAACTTATCCAGCATATGTTTTACGCAGCGGATGCCCTTCCAGCTGCAACCCATTTCTGGGAAACTATTCTTATTTAAAACATTGTAATATTGTCTTTAAAAACTGCTGTGACCCCATCCTTGGGATCCTTTTGCTCACAGAGGCTGTCTGTGTGTAAACTGATCATTCTCCGGAGAATTAAAGCAATTAAAAGACAAACTTTGTCTGACTTCATTCAATTTCAGTGTTCACATTAAAATATATTCCTTGTGAAGAGGAAGAAAATAATTTGCCATTACAGAACCTAAAGTCCGTATAAACTGGAAGTTGCTGAGACTTTTATTTCAGTATGCTGATGTACTTCTAACTGAAACTGAATATTGAGTAGGGGGCAGGGCTTTCTTTTTGCATATCATTCCCTTGTAGCAAACTAATGGTGAAAGGGGCATGGTTAAGAATATTGTGGATGAAGCTGTCAAACTGTCGTCAACAGAGAAGGACTGCCACTCCAAACACACAAGCAAATGGTCAGATTTTAAATGAATGATTTTTTTCAGTGGATTAACTTGGACAGGTTTATTGTTATCCTAAAGAATAACAATGTGTGCTATCAAAATAAATACTTTTTATTTATACACAGACTTTAAGTTATGATATTGTGAACTTTCATAATGTGAAGTACATATGAATGAACATAACAGCGCCTAAGAGTGGAACATGTTTTTTGGTTGATTTTGTGAGTTGACTGGATCATTGTGGTTTGCTATTGGTCCATTTCATGTGAGTGAAAGGTTGTCCTGCCTTTGTCCCAGTAAACAACAATAGAAGAGATGACACCAGAGAAGAGATTACATTGCAAGAACTGGGGGACATCAGTCATTGGGTCATTGTTGTTTGCTATTGGTAGCTTTCATTTAAGTAAAAAGGTTGTCCTGCCTTTGTACCAGTAAACACCGATCAGAGAAGAGATCTTGTTTATGATTTAAAAAATATGCACAGAAGAATATTTTATCTCAAGCACTTTAATATTCCATAAACAAAATAAAAGTAGCTTGTTTTGATTTCATTCTGAATGTAACGCTGGTCTTTTCCTATTTATTAAAGTGAAGCTTCTTTGTTACAATCTGTAATGTATTAAGTGTACTGTACATAAATGACGATGAACTGGCTTCAAAACAAAATTTCTTCTTCCATAAACAGTAAAGGCTTAAGTTGTCAAAGCAAGAATTTTATTAGTTTGAAACAAAAATTATGTACATGTGCACATGTCAGATATGTTTAGTTTAACATTAGAACGTGTATTTGATTAAGATCATTTAGTGACTTAGGTAAATGGTTTGTGAAGGTCATTTTAAGATGACTTTAAATTTTGAACATGTTTCTGAGGTGACCTATCAACGTTTTTTTGCTCCTGTTATTTGTGAATGTGCACTTTAGGTAAATACCTAGAAAAATATGAAGTACTGGCATATGTGTTTATAAATATGATAGTAACAGTTTGCAGTATCTACTGTAGCAGTATAAAGGATAAGATAAATTGGAAGAAATTACTCATTAGGAGCCTTTATGTTCATTAGAAGTCATTAAAGGGATAGTTCACCCATAAATAAAAATTACCTCATTATTTATACACCCATTGACTTTCATAATAGGACTATGGAAGTCAATGGCTCCCAGCAACCAGAAATGTTCAAAATATCTTTTTATGTGTTACAGAATAAACTCAAATAGATGTTGAACAAGCGAAAGGAGAGTAAATGCTCATATTTGGGTGAACTATCCCTTTAACTAAGAAATCAAAACTTCATGAGCTTTTGACATAATTTGAGATCATGGTACTATAACAGCATCCCATAAGTTTCAGAATGCAACACTTTGTTGTTAGTCTTAAAACAGCTTATACTGAAGCCATTCTGCCAAATTGAATTGGGTGTTGTGGAATGTGCCACTTTATTACACAATAATGTGACTTAACCACACCCCCGCTTCTACAACACTGCATTTTAGCTCCGCCCACTGTTTCATGCTATAGTGAGTAAATTAAAAAGAGAGGCAAATGCAGTTCTAAATCATAAGGACGATTCTGAACAGGACATCTGTAGAAAAGCACAGTCTTGCATTGCCTTCCTTCTGATCCCAACATTAGGAAATACTGGATGAACTTTTCAGACTGCATCAGTAGGAACTTGGTTCTTTGTTCACTTAGTTTTTACCATGCATCTGTTTACAAAAAAGACACAATGCCGTAGACGAAATTGGATCTGTTTTTTTTTTTTTATCAGTATAATTTAAGTTACTGAGTTAAATAAAAAAATCCTACAAAATTACTTTATATTATAATAACAATAAAACTATTACAGAGCATTTTCAATTTAGTTTTTTGCCCAAGTGCATCCAGAAATTTCAGTTTCGGCCCAGAATTTTCATTTCGATGCATCCCTAGTTTTTATTATGTCTTTATTTGAACAGATAATTTGATGTGCACTGAGTATTTATTTGTTTGTAACCCAAATCTCATCAGCGTCCATCTATGAATGATGTAGGCTGTCAAACATACTGTACTTTAGTGGGTGGAAACCAGTGCTTGTGAACTTTTGAAAATGTTTAATTATGCAAAACTGTTAGCGTTTACTTCTGAGTCTACAATCTGATTGTTTTCTGAAGAGGGGGATCAAAACCGAGTAATAATAAAAACCTTCATAACATTATAAGCGGGCTTCAGAGAACAGTACAAATATTTTTACAAAATTTTAAAAAAGTAAAGACAGATCTTTAAAATTGAGGTGTATACTCACAGGCTCGCCTCTAGGACCTCTGTTACCACGGGACCCTTGTTCACCCTTCTCACCACCTAGGCCCTATAATAGAGAAGAAAGTTTCTCACATTTAATCGCAGCTTAAAACACAACCATTGACACAGCAGATATAAAATATATATGTTTGGTTACTCTTTCTCCTCTTGGGCCATCTGGTCCTGGTGGTCCCTGGAAAAAAGTGCAGGAAATGGTTAGATAACACTCAAATCAGGTCTGACACACATTACTACATCGCATGTGTAGAAGTCTTTAAAAAAAGATTGAAAACACTTGCATCATCTCCTCTCTCGCCTTTATCACCGTTGGCCCCACGAGGACCCCTGTCTCCCTAAAGACAACAACAACAACAAAAAAATCGCAGATGCATCAGTGTCCTTTAAAAACTAGGAGGTCAAACACCTATATATTATATTTTACCAGCACACCAAAATACAGGACCATGACTGAGTATTTAAAGGTATAGTTCAGCTAAATAAATGTCATTTTAAAAAATACACACCATTTACTCATGCTGATGTTGTTAAATACAGGTGACAGTAGCCATTGACTTCCATAGTAACAAAAAAAAGAATACTCTGGAAGTCCATGGCTTGCATCAAATAATTGGCAACCAACATTTGTGAAAATATATCATTTAATGTGAACATTCTGTAGATTTACTGTATTTATTAGGCAATGACATTGGTAAAATGATAATACTTGTTTTATTCTGTAAACATTTCTTCCAAAATTCAAATACAAATACAATTCAAATACAAGTTATTCCACTCTGAATGGAGAATTTTCAAGTGGCCTCTTCATTTTTCTCATAGCTGTAGCTTTGAAAGAAATTTAGGGTTAAAAAAATGACAAAATGTCCATTTTAGGTTGAACTATCTTTTTTATAGATGATCAAAAACGCACCTTGCCCCCAGAAGGTCCGTAGTTTCCAGGTCTTCCTGGTTCGCCGTCTCTGCCAGGATCTCCCTGAAAGCAACAAATAAAACCAATTTCAAGTTCAAAGATGTTTTATTAGTGGAAACTACTTATGAGAAGGAAATATCACACAGTTTATTAGGTTAAGACTCAGCACTCAAGATAAATGTAAGAAAATGGAGACTTTTGATTTGAAGTGCACACAAAAATGCAATCAATTCTTAAACTGTTATATATACAGTATATAATGCAATTATTAATATAAGACAATTTAACGAATCCTTGCTGAATAAATATATGAATAAAATAATAAATTCACAATAAATTAAATTTCTAAATAAATTATTTTATTTTCTGTTGCTTTTAAAAATGTCTTTTGATCTTAAACTTAATGTCTTGTAATTATAACTTTTAAAGACATGATCAAATCCAATAATCTTGCTGAGAAAAGTGTCAAACTGAGCTCAGATTTGCCAAAATGACAGTCTTCAATGATACATATATATATATATATATATATATATATATATATATTGTAATTTTACTCAACTCAACTTATTTATAAACACTTTCAACATCACATGAGGAATCAAAGTGCTCTACAGAAAAAGGAGACATTTTTAAAAGCAACAGAAAATAATTTATTAATTAATTAATTATTTCAGAAACCCTATTTTTGTGTCCGCTTAAAATTAAATTGACAAAAAGTGGTTTAATATACAAAAAATTGCAAGTAACCCATGAACCTCAATGGTGCAGATAGCTTTAGTAAAAATGAAATGTCAAAATATGGATGAAAAAATATTCCATTTTCCAGATTAACAGATATATTATAGCTTGACAGTCTAGCCTAAAAACACAAATTAATTGTCATTTAATTTCTTTATACTTAATATACCATACACTATATATATATATATATATATTTTTTTTTTTTTTTTTACTTTTTTTTAACTTTTTTTTTGTTGTCTTTAATGGCAATAAATCTTGGTCTAAATAAGCCATCATTTAAAAATTATAGTGACAATAAATATTTTTTTATTTTTTAAAAATATTGTGATTTTATTTTAATTTTGATGCTTAAAAAAAGTTAAAAACATCGAAATGACTAATTTAACTGAGCAAAAAAAAATTATATTGGATACTGATATATTAATATTCATACAGAGAATTATTATCTGATCTCATCCTCATAATCAGAATATTTAAAATTTAATTAAATTCAATTCATCTTTATTTCTAAAGCGCTTTTACAATGTAGATTGTGTCAAAGTAGCTTAACAGATGAACAGATGAAGACTAGTAAACTGAAACTGCTTCAGTCCAGTTTTCAGAGTTGAAGTTCAGTTTAGTTTAGTTCACTGCGATATAAACATCACTGCTGAAAGGCCAAACACTGAAGAACAAATCTACATGAGCATTTTACTCAAAAGCAGACTCGTTCTCATCTCTTACTTGTTCTCCTTTGCGTCCATATTGGCCGGGGTCTCCTTTAGGACCTGATTCTCCTTGTAAACCCTACCAGACAAGAAAAAAACTGCTTTATTTATGAACAAAGTAAAACGACATACAACCTTAAAATCCTACTTTTCTTCTAGCCTATTCTTAAGCACAGAATATAAACACTCTGCAGAGTTCTGAGAGCAGCTTTGGATGTCAAATTTAGTAAATGTTTGGCTGCAGGAGAGGCAAACATCCCCTGTCCTGGTCTCCAGATGCAGACTGAGTGGAAACAGACGCTCGTAAATGTGATTGACACATCGCTCAGCCAATGAACAGCCACCAAAAGGGCAGGACCATCCACAGACCTACATTGAAGTGGCATTTTATAGGACAATAGGATACACTCTGGATCAACAGAAGCTGGAATGCATCTGGATCAAAGTAATATGATGTGAACATGCACAGTTTAGCCCTCGGCTGATACATACAGTAGTGGGACAGTCCATAAACATGAAAAACACCCCTGTAAATGAGTACAGTCGCAAGCATAAAACCTGATCTAGATTTGAAGTGTGTATATGCACAAAAGATCAATTTAATGTACACACAAATGTTTTCGAATTTATAACCTGCACAAAGTTCCCTTTATAAATCTCAGATAGCAAATTTATATAGCCAAAATAAGGCCCTGTCCACACGAACATAGGTGTAACGCTCCGTTGACGGGAGACATGATGAGACATGATTTTTGTCAACACGAAAACAGAGTATCAGGTGATTGAAACCGAAAATTTTCCAAAACTCCAGGTTAAGTGTGGTTGTGTGGACACTACAACTGGAGTTTTCACCTCATGACCAACATGGCTGGGTTCACACCAAATGTGGAAGAAGCGAATTAGGCAAATTCCACACGTTCACGGCAAGTGTACAGCGTATTCCACATCATGCATTAAGAGGGATGGTAATCCACCTCTTTTCTAACGTTTGCATTGACTTGTATGCAATTTACTCATGAAATATACTTAATTTCCCATTAGGTGTGAACCCTGCATAAAAGTGTCATTATCTCCGTGTGGACATGGCCTAAGCATGTATGTAGCTTAAAAGGTGTTTATTAATGCATAATCCAATGGACCCTTTTCACAAGACGCGTTTAACGGTCACCATAAACTTAAATCCTTGATAGTTTGTAATATTTAGATTTTTTAAAAACCTATGTACATTTCTGTATTACATCATTTTTGCATCATTACAAACATATACCGCTTGTGCGAGGTGTTTATAATGCAGTGTCTATGGGCAGGACAGCAAATTTGACGTGTTATTCTCCCTTCTGGCTGCCGTTATCAGTCTTTTTTTCCCCTTTTCTGAAAGTCTTAAAAACACCATCGTGGAGTTTTTCTTTTATTATTTCAGCAAATAGGATTGTAAAAAAATATATTTGTTGTACTCTCCTATTCACTGTGCTCAAAGTTTACTCAACTATGACAACTTCCACTACTAGAAACCCGGAAATGTGAAAGAGTCCATCTGTATTTAATCAGCATATAATCATATGCTTACTGCCATTCACATATAAAATACTTATTGCTTTGGGGGAAAAAAATATAATTATTTTATTATAATTATTATTTTAAGAGATTATTTTAATTTCAAAAGATGAAAAGTTTTTGATTACGACTAGAGACTAATAACATTAATATTTTAAATATCCTTAAATAATTGGATTTCCCAGAGATGGGTTGCAGCTGGAAGGGCATCCGCTGCGTAAAACATATGCTGGATAAGTTGGCGGTTCATTCCGCTGTGGCGACCCCAGATTAATAAAGGGACTAAGCCGAAATGAAAATGAATGAATGAATAAGGTTCCGTTACTTAATGCATGTTAATCAACATTAACTAATGATGAGCCATACATTTGCTACCATATTTATTCATCTTAGTTCATTTTAAAAAGGCAACTTATTTGGCAGTTCAGGTCTATTAAATAAAAAATATTAAAATCTTAACAGATACTTTTGATTTTAATAACTTAATAATGAATTGCAGATTCCAAAGTGGTATAAATGCTTTGAAAGTATGCTTAATTACATAAATAAAAGAGTTTATTTTAAATATTAAAAGAGTTTATTTTAATAAAGGAGTTTATTTTATTACAATTGCTAATAAAATAGACACCTATTGTAAAGGGTATATTTGAAAATATATAGTCTTTTTTTCCATATCTAATGAGAATTACATTTACAATGACATTTGACATTTCACAGATATGTCATAAGGAAAAGACAACACACCCTTTTCTCATGCAGTTACAGTATTATCTCAGATTTTTTATTCCTACTTCTGTTAACTACATGACTTCATTAGGTAACAGTAATACTCACATCTGGCCCCGGTGACCCTTTACAGCCTGGAAGGCCAGGGAATCCCGGCTCGCCCTATGAAATATAATACAAACACACAAAACATAAACACTCTTCTTCATGGTGGCAGTCAAACGCAGTGTGGAGTCAAACACCCTGAACTGCATGTAATCAACTCCAGGGTGACATCACACCAAGAAAAGTGAAAAAATACACTGAGGAAAAAAAGACATTTCAAAACCAGACCGAGTAAAAAAGAGACTGAAAATAACAAGAAAATGAGATGATCTTTGAGTGAAGACGGAGTGATTTGTTAAATGGAAAATTGCAGTACATGTTGAGAACTAATTGAGGACAAGGATGAAGAAAATAAAGCAGAAATGAAATAAAGTGCCGGACAGACAATTGATATAATCATGCAATAGTTTCTGCATGTATTGTTTATCTGCTGTTACCCTGAAATCTGACACAGGGCATCAGAGAAAGCAGCCCAGGGAGATGAGAGAAAAATAAGGTCAGATGTTAAAGCAATTCATAAAATCATTTGTGATAGGGGTATGGTTCACCCCAAATGTTGAATTTTTTCAGTGTTGCACTTTCATAGAATACAAAAGCAGATATCTTGCAGAATGTTCAGGCTGGTTTTTTTTTGCTGACTTGTGGTGTAATGGTACAGATGTTCATTTTAGAAATTTACAGTGCATGTGTTTCTGTTCGGTAAACTGTAAAAGATGCAGATGCAACTTTACATCTCAGTCATAACTTCTAAAGGAATAATCTCAACTTTACGTCTTGTAATTATAACTTTTAAAGGCATAATTTCCATTTAGTGTCATAATTTTTACATTTTATCCATAATTTCAACTTTAAATGTCATGAT
The DNA here is from genome assembly GCA_903798125.1 of Danio choprae. NCBI lineage: Eukaryota > Metazoa > Chordata > Actinopteri > Cypriniformes > Danionidae > Danio > Danio choprae. The sequence continues at coordinate 7,181,634 of CAIGQW010054176.1, forward strand.
TTCAAATAGCTTGTTAAAATTCAGACTTTTAATTTATTAATTATGCTTTTAAAAAACATCATCTTGACAGTTTTCATTCTTATATTGTGGAAATAAGCCTCCATACTGCCCTCAAACAATTATTTCTGCTGCTTGTTCAAATTAGGTATTTAAAATGAGCTGAAATTACACAATTCATAAGTTTTGTTGGCACAACTTAATTGTTTTAGGTTCAATCCACTTAAATATGTTAAAACAATTATGTTAACTTAACCAATTTGTGCTGGGACAACATAAAAGGATTGTGTAGAACCCAGCATTTTTTTGAATACAGTTTTTTACCGTACTGCCTCAATTCACTTTCAATAAATATATATTTTTAAATGTATTAAAGAAAATTGTAAAAAGTAAAATATGTTTTCTTTAAACACTGAACATTATGGAAAAATAATTGTTTTCTTTTGAAGAAGAAAAATTATGCTAGTTTTTGGTAACTGATTAAACATTTTTCATTTTAGGGTGAACTATCCCTTCAAAGTGCTGTTTTTATGACATCAGCACTTACCTTACGTCCATCAGTGCCATCGAGACCATAATGACCTTTTTCTCCCTAAAAATAGCATTAGAATTTAATTCAGCATGATAAAAACACATTCAAGATTACATAATAAAAAAAACTATGACAATAAACAAGCTCACCTTGAAGCCTTTATGACCTCTCTCCCCCTGCAGATCAAACAAAACTGTATTAGTAATGCAGTTGCAGAAAGAAATACTGTACGATATAAAATAATTGACTGCAGGCAGACTCCAGGAACGTGCTTTTAATCAAAATTTTTGTCGAATCAGCAAAGGAAGCTCTTTGGCCTTTACCTTATCACCTCTTATTCCCTGGTCTCCCTGGAAAGAAAAGAAAAACAGTATAGATTAGCATTTCAGCAGGAGAGCACAAATCAACTCGAATATAAACACAATGTAAATATTTATGAAAGCGAGAGCGGAAGACGAACCTTCATTCCTTGGTAACCGACTGGACCGGGATCACCAGGATTTCCCTAATAGGAGAAGAAGAAACGTAAGACAAAATGGCAAAACATTTTCTGCTTGATTTATGGATTAAGCAGAGAAATGTTTAGCAGGCATATTAACAGACCTGATATGAAGATTAAACAGGGATCAAATTGAGCTAAGATAGTATGTTTAAGAAAACTGCTCCTTCTAAAGGGCTTATAGGTGTCAAACGTACAGTGCACGTCAAAATTATTAAAATTATTAGATCTTTTTCAAATATTTCCCAAATGATGTTTAACAGAGCAAGGAACTTTTCACAGTATTTCCTATAATATTTTTTCTTCTGGAGAAAAGTCTTAAATGTTTTATTTCAGTTAGAATGAAAGCAGTTTTAAAAGTTTTTAAACCATTTTAAGGTCAATATTATTAGCCCCCTTAAGCAATATTTGTTTCGATTGTCTGCAGAATAAACCATCATTATACAATGATTAGCTTAATTACCCTAACTTGCCTAATCCCGTAGTCAGCCTGCTGAAAGGAGTGGTTCTTTTTGTTCTCAAAAAGTGGACCTTTTTGCAGTTATTTGCCTCATTTTCTATTTAATTATGAGGTTTAAATACTGCATTTTAGTGACTTTTTTTTTTTTTTTGCTGGACTAGCTTGTCGGATGGTCATCATAACCACACGTTTTGATGTACCAAAACATTTCCTAAAGATTTAGATTAAAGAAATATGAAAACAATGCTTATTTTTTTAAATACAAATATCATATATCAATAGAAAAAAATAGGAATCTGTTAAAGTTTTAAATTAAAAACTAGCCTACTGTCATTTATTGGGCAAATAACTTAATGGCCAGCACATTCTACCTTCCCTGAATTTGTCACTTCATACGTAAAGTCGCACCGAAGCAACAGCCAACACAGGATTCCGCTTGGTCTTAAAGGCTTTTTCGATGGGTTATTGTCATAGGTATTTTTTTCAATTTATTATGGCACAGCAGTCAAAATAGGACAAATATAGCTCATATATGGGGCAAATTCTGGACCTTTGTCAGTGAGGGGTTGGTCTTTTGAACCACCCGAACGCCCCTGGCTACAGGCCTCTTAGTTAAGCCTTTAAATATCACTTTAAGCTGAATACTAGTATCTTGAAAAATATCTGGTCAAATATTATGTGCTGTCATCATGGCAAAGATAAAATGAATCAGTTATTAGAAATGAGTTATTAAAACTATTATGTTTAGAAAAAATCTTCTTTTCGTTTAACAGAAATTAGAGGAAAAAATATACAGGGCGGCTAATAATTGAGGGGGGCTCATAATTCTGACTTCAACTGTATGCTGTAATTATTGTTTTGTCTACACAATCAGCAGAACAGAATAGCTGGAGGTTTAATAGCTCAGCTGGATGTTTTCCAGTGTGTGCGCTTGTTTTATGATACTTATGAGGGCCACATTTCTGAAAACATCCTTGCAAACATAGTAAAACCGCATGCATGTGGCAGACAGGAAGTCCAGAGAAAAATCAGATATTGACAGATCGTTGAAATTGTAACAGCTGCAAAAAGATGAAAGAGGCCGGACGTGGAGGTCAGCCGAAGGTTTTGCTTTGATTGGACGATCAACAAAAAAGGATCCAGCGACACATGGAACATTTATGAGACACAATGAGCTCATAGCCATGTGAGAACTATTAACTGGCATATTAATAATCGCTGTTTACCTGACAGATGTATATTTGGACGTCATTCTTAAAGTATGTCAGATGTAAAGTGCAGATTTTCACTGGTTATTTTGAAAACGACATTAATGTAATCCACACAATCAGATACTCTAGACTCAATATGAGGTGAGATATATGAGTTGTGGTTAAGACACCATATTTCTAATAACTATATAAAAAATGAACTCAATTTTTTGCTTATTTCGTCAATCAAAAATTCTTCATTTTTAAAATTCACCTTCAATGCAACATATTACATTTTTTTCCATTGTGAAATAATTTTTTCATGCCTTAAAACTACACTACTCATTTAGTATACATGGAATCATGAATATGAAAAATGATTATTAATTGCAACTAAGGCTGCGGCAAAGAGCACATTTTTGTGAGAAGTGTTTGCCATATCCTCTTAATTAAAGTAAAATTATTTAAATATAAAGAGTTCAAATATAAAATAAAAGTGAATTACTTAATAAAAACAGTTTACTTAATAATGAATTAGCCATTTTCTATGTGGTTAAGTTTCAAGATATCCACTTGTTAAGTCGTGACGTATGAAATACTGTGTCCGGGTTCAAGCCGCTACTCATTTGAATTGAGAAAATATTCGTTTATGGCCACTTTTTAGTCTTATCACACATTAAAGTAAATTTTATATAAAATTATGGTGTACACAACAGTCTCTGGACTTGCTGCATCACAGACGCCAATATTTTAACAATTTATAAACTATTAATCACTTTCTGGCCATCTGATATTAGGCATGGATGAATATATTGTGATCATGATTTTAGAAAATATTACATTACAAGTATTACATTCAGTGTTCAAAATAGCTCATTATTCTTCTCATGTACACGTATATACTCATCTATGCTTAAATCACACATGCTCACCCGAAAAAGCAAAGCCAGCTTAAATAACATGATATTTCTATGTGCTATATACAGTATAATAGTGCTACAGTGCTGTCACTTTACATAATTTAATAAAATAATAAACAATTATTACAAAGCATTTTTGGCTTTGGATTTCGGCCAAGTGCATTCCAGGATTTTTGGTTTAATTTTGGTGCGAATTATGGATTTGGATGCTGATATTTAACAATAATTATCATCACTAGCCATTACCTCTATGAAGTTGGCACCCCATAAAAACAAATAATCCCCAAAACTATACCATTCGTTTGTGCTGATTTGTGCTGCAAAAAAGAATGTCTGTGCTGGTTTAGTGTCTGAGATATTAAGCATAATTTTTTGACCATGTGAGGTCACTTGGTCTAGCACCTGACCTGAATTATAATGTTTTGCTAATGTTACACAAACTCTGCTCTCTAACAGTAACTATCAAACAATGAATCAACCAAATTATAGAGGGAAAGACTTCAAACATCATATAAAGTCAGTCGAGAAATCATAGTTATCAAAAACGAATGGAAAGAATTGTGGGAAATGCACGATACTGTACAAACACATCCATGCGTGTTTGCTTATGATAATATTAATGCTCACATAAATATCTGGCATTACAACTGACACTAAGAGGATCAGAAAAAGAGTGGTGAAGGTGTAAAATGTCAGATGTGTGCCTACAAAAACCTACTATCAGTTCAGTTCAGGATGTTTATGCAGCAGATAGCCTACTGTACCTGAGCCCCAAATTCTCCTTTTTCTCCTGGCATGCCTGGTCTCCCAGTCTCTCCCTGCAGGAAAAGGAAAGGTCAGGTGGAAATCCTCTGAACATGCTGAGAGTAAATTGAACATAAATGCGTGTAATGTTTTGCTGAAATCAACAGGTGGTTTCCATGTACATGAAGGGAGAGACAAAATAAAGACATAAAAATGTATTTTATTAATACTTACCCTTTGACCTAGATCTCCAGGGGGTCCTTGAGGGCCTCCCGGAGCCTGTAGTGGGGAAAAATGCATAAAGTCATTAGAAACCATTAGAAATCAATCTTTTTGAATAGGTTAGGAAAGTAATTTCACTTACGTTGCAGTCAAACGAGCAGCACTGAAGGAAAGATCGATCGAGAAGACAAAGTTAATATCCTACTGCACAAAATAAAAGTTATAGTTGTATATAAATGTGCAAAAGCTATGGATAGGCAACATACCACATCCTTTGTTTCGTTTGTCTGTAATCAAAAGCAAAAAATGGTAAGAAGACAGTATTTAAAAAATGTACACATATTTGGCATGTCAAACGCCTTGATTATAATATCTGCAATAACTGATAGAGGACTGATAAAGAAAGTTCACTGGGTTGGAAGTCTTGTACTTACAGAAAATCTATTCAGAGATTTATACAGCATTGAGTCTATAAACTAAAATATTTGACAAAAATTGATTTAGAAAGTTGCACTACTTTACAAACTGTTCTGGTTTGATCAATTTGTCTTTTTTCAATATTTCACTTTAATTAACCGCTTTTTAATTTCTACTGTATTCATATTTTATGTTCAAATATAATTTATCCCAATTAAATGTCATATAAACTTCAGTGTCACGTATTACTTCAGAAATAGTTTTTATTAAATTAGTTCTTCGATGAACAGAAGACATAGAAATATTTGGTAACATCAATTAAATTATTGTCACTTTTAATCAATGTAATGCATCCTAATTAAATATAAGTATTAAGTTCTTAAAGTCCACATAAACCGGAAGCTGCGACCTTTTTTTTGTTTCATATTGTGACGCAGTTCCTAGAGAAACGGGATATTAAATTAGAAAACAGTGGGCGTGGCTTGTTTTTTCTACTGCGAGCTGATTGGATGTAGTAAAGCAGGCATTTTATACAGAAAGATTGGGAAAAGGGTTTTGTAGAGTTATTACAACCTAACAGACTCCTCCTCATCATCACCATTTCTGTTTGATGTCAAAACTAACAGTTAGAGGGGCGTGGTTAAGTATGTTAGCCACGCCCAATACCTCAGACAGAGTAATCTGAGAATTTAACTGAAAACAAACAGGAAGTACATTTTCAGATTTCAATTAAAGATTACAAGGGCAAACTTTTTTTTTTCTTAATGACAAGTACAGATGAATTGTTCACCCATCACAAAACTAGCAATGTGAGCTAACAAAATCAATACGGTTAGTTTTGACTTCATTTGTACTTTAATATGAATGTGACATTTATAAAGCCCAATGTACTGTTGGGCTCAATAACATATTCTCATGTAATTTCAAGTAAAGTGTCTTTTGTTTTCTTCAGGCAAATTGATTTGGTATGTGCTTAGGTCAGTCCGACTCATAAATCCGCAGGGAAACCACATAAACATGCTTACTGTGGTGAGTTTGCATTATGACACTCACAATCATGTGGATGATGGAGCGTATAGTACTCATTTGTGTGGAGCGAGAGTTGTCTGCAGCGGTGAAGTTCTGTCTGTAGTTTATATCTGTGGCAATGACAGACAGTCTGGTGTCCTGGGAAGAAAGGATTAAAGAAAAGAGAAACATTATTGGTTGTCCAAATACATCTGCGTGAGAATGAAACATCTCTTCCTCACAAAAAAACATCATTACATGTAATTGTGTGTAGCCATACACACTTAAATGGGGAAAAAATGTGGGATTTACCGCTAAGTGGCACTTTTATATTGTTTACTTGCTATTAAGTGTTTCAAATAAAAATCTAATAGCAAACATTAAAATGCATAAACCATGCAAAATTTGTAGTTGTTGGTTCTTTCTTAGAAGCACTTGATTTTCAGCTTATGAGCTTATTTTTATGTATATTTTTATAATTTGTATTTTTTTATTTCATTTAATAACGACATTTTAATATGGACACCCTGAGGTAAATGGGGTAACAACTACAGTTTGATTTTTGTAAGCTTCAAAATATGTATATTTGTGATTTGTTATTGCCAGAGTATATGAGGCAGAGGCTGTAAAGGCTCCGCCCTCTTCTGGAAAGTGGGGCGTGTAGCAGCGACTCATTTACATTTAAAGAGACGCACACCAAAATCTAAAAACAGGCATTTGCAGCATGAAATAATAAATAATTTAGTGAGATCCTTCTGAGCTAAAACTTCAAAGACAGCTGAGAATTAAAGAAGAAAAACATACCAGGACCCCTTTTTGTATTACAAGTTTAGAAAATGTTATGCTGTAATGCTAATGACTTTTAGTATTATGCATGTCTTATGAATAGGGTTTGATGATATGCAGATAAATATTTATAAAACCTGTGCTGAGTAAACTTAAAATCTTTTGGCAGCTTTTATCCTTAACAAAACACTTTAACAGAAAAAAGAATAATTTAATAAATTAATAAATGAAAGCAATACATTTTAGTGCTGTCTCATCTAGCTTTCAACTGATTCAAAAAGACATTTGTGCTCTTTCCTTAATTTAATCTTCCTGATTTGAGATATATCTGCATGTAAACCCACACACAATTGTGCTGCACAGACTACTGTATGTGGTGTAAACAAAAAGCCCTGTTTAGTTCTACTTAATATTATATTGAACATTATTAATTGAACAAATAACATTATTTATCCAACATGTTATATTTTATCAAGGGAAATTGTATTATGTTAATTATCATTACTGTTTTATTGCCTAGCACTTCTTATGCATGTCAAAAATGTCATGCAATGCACACATATTCGGGCTGAATAATATTGGGAAAAAATGACATTTGAGTATTTAGTTTTTCTGCGAAATATATATTTTGATATGAATATAATCTCACAAGATGACTTATAACTCTATTTGGAAATAATTTATAAGTTTACATTGATTGTGATGGTTTTGTAGGGGAGCGAATCAGCATAAAATATAATAAACAAATTACATAAGCATAAATAATTAAAATAGAACAAAGATACAAATGAAATAAACAGTGCTTATGATTTTCTGGAGAGTCTAACAGTGTTGAGGTGCAGAAATTAAATAATCTAATCCAAAATAACACTATTCAGTAATCACCATTTGATAAGTGGATTAAACCTTTCATCAAAAGTTGTCCTGAAACTCTTTAACAACATCCATTCTTGACTTTATTGATACAGTTCAAATGTTGACTACTATAATCTTCATTGCAGAAACAATTAAATCCAATTAACCTTTGTTAAAGCAACAAATTTGATCATTTGTAGTGCCCAAATGATTTAAATTAGCTTGAAATCTTACAAAGTCACAGGCCTTAAAAAATGTACTAATTTTACTTAAACTCAACTAGGGTTAAAATTTGTTTTCTGCTTAAAGGGATAGTTCATCCATAAAAACGAAAATTGACTCGCTATTTACTCTCCCTTGAGTGCTTCCAAACCTTTATGAGTTTCTTTCCTCTGTTGAACAGATATAGAAGATATTTTGAAGAAAGCTGAAAACATGTAACCATCGACTCCCATAGCAGGAAAAACAAATACTACAGAAGTCAATGGTTACCGGTTTTCAGCATTTTTTTAAAAATATCTTCTTTTGTGTTTAACAGAATAAAGAAACTCTTCAAGGTTTAAATCAATTATAGGATGAGTAAATGATGACAGAATTAAAATTTGGGGGGGAACTATCCCTTTAATCACAATTACAATGATATCGTTATGACAAGCGATATTGATACCGAAACGATATATTGTGCACCCTGATACATATTATCTATTATGTTTACAACGGTACCTCCTGGTCAGGTGAGATGGCCACAGCGAACACTTTAATGGCATGTTGTCGAGCCTCATTGGCGGCCTCCTGAATGCCACCGCATGGCTCCTTATATCCGGATATAGGATGACCATCCGTCACCACCACAATGTATTTATTCTCATGATAATGTGAACCCCTGCAGGCAGATGCATGTGGTTATTTACATGCACTATTACATGCATTTTAATATGTTATTATAAATAATGTCAGAATTCACATACGCTCTGAGGAGCTCAGCGATGCCGTCCTTGATGGCGCAGTCAGTGTGCGTTCCCTTGCCGATGTATTTGATTCTGTCGATGGCAGCTTTCAGGTCAGTGCGTTTTGTGTTGAGGTCGACTAATCCCATGACCAGCTCCCTGATGTCACTGTAGTGCAGTGCTCCCGAGTTCCACGTCAAATCGCGATCACAAGGCTGGCGTCTGGCAGAAACACAACATACAGTGCTCGAAATAAATGAGTAGGCCTGGGACAATAACCGGTTTCAAGGTTTAACGTGGCTTGGAAACGTCAAGTATTTAAAACCACTAAAATGTTCTGTTATACTATTCCTATGGTATATGCAAGGTTTTTTAGTTTTAGGTTTTTTTATGTGTTTTATGGCAACAGTATCTTCAGCTGAAAGGGAGCATTTACATCAAGAGCTGCTGGTCAGCCCACGATTCAGGAAACATTTAAAAAACAAATCACTTATACACCAACATCTAATCTATAGACCTGAACAGTGCAGTGGCTCACTTTATATCCACAGAAAAGAAAGATATCCAAAGATGCCTTTTCAGGTTGAAAGAAATCTTTGTTTTTTTTTAACTAATAAAGATAGCAGAAGTAAATGGTTTATTTTAATTATTTAGCCTGACAGGTTTACCCTTTCAAAATATTTTAAGTGTTTGTTAAAATAAAATATATTGTGTTCATTGGGGGGAAAGATGTTGTTTTTTACCCAGACATTTAAAAAGAACTTATTTTAGTATTATTATAGTATCAATATTGTGAAACCGTGAAATTTTTATCCAAGGTTATCATATTGTCAGATGATGATTTACAATAATATATTTGTGCATACACATTAGATTAGTCAGAACCAAAGCCAAAACTGGAGCTAATCTAACAAAAAAAAAAAGACTTAAGGTCACAGTCCAAAAATGAGTACAACCAAATGAATATGTTGGGTAAATGTTAACTCAAACTTGAATAAACAGGAAAAATCAAGAGAAACATACAAAATATCACATTTATTTTTTATTATTATTATTTTTTGCATTAACTCGTTTTAATTTGAATGTATAATTGTTCTATTACTAATGATGTTTGGTGACCAAACTCTTATTTTAATGGATATAATTTTTTGATTAAACTGTTTTGTTTAAATGCACCATAAATTGTTGACTATATTCACTGAGAAATGAATAACAATATTCATTTTCAAAAGGGGATGTATTCATTTATGCTGAGCACTATATATGAGCAAATTTGACATCAAACATTCATATATTCCATTGAACTGGAAATGGCAGCTTATAATGGCAGTAATCTTGGATTGTATGCTGACATTTTCCCTCCCGATAAGGATCAGTTATGAGTGCCACTGCATTACAAAAAAAGCTTTTTTATTGTGATCTCAGTATGGCAGCTTCCATATGGAGGCCCCAGCTAACAGGAAATATTCTCATAACTTTGGCTAACCTTCTGGCTTTGAACTTTTAAGGATATGAACCAACTTAATTCTAGTAATGTTAACAGCATGTTCATTCTATCCAAGTTATCTGGTGTATATTAATGTTCCCAAAACCTTAACACAATAACTTTATTTATCAAAACTGCTATCCTTAATTATGAATGGTTCTGTTGTGTCTGATACAGTGGTATAAACGACTGTAGAAATATAAACCTCTCACCTGATTACAACT
>CAIGQW010054176.1:7192320-7204190 GCA_903798125.1 Danio choprae
TTAAGGGTGACGCGGTGGCGCAGTGGGTAGCACAATCGCCTCACAGCAAGAAGGTCGCTGGTTCGAGCCTCGGCTGGGTCAGTTGGCATTTCTGTGTGGAGTTTGCATGTTCTCCATGTGTTCGTGTGAGTTTCCTCCGGATGCTCCGGTTTCCCCCACAAGCCCAAAGACATGCGGTATAGGTGAATTGGGTAAGCTAAATTGTCCGTAGTGTATGTGTGTGAATGAGTGTGTATGGATGTTTCCCTGTGATGGGTTGCAGCTGGAAGGGCATCCGCTGCGTAAAACATATGCTGGATAAGTCGGTGGTTCATTCCGCTGTGGCGACCCCAGATTAATAAAGGGACTAAGCCAAAAAGAAAATGAATGAATGAATGAAAAACTGTTTTCTAAAAGCTGTAATAAACCTGCAATGATCTCTCAAAGTTATGAACAAACATAACTATTAACACTATCAGAACCCTTCATCTTATAATGCTCTGTCTGGTATTTCATAATGTTCTCAAACTGTTAGCATTTACTTATTTATGTCCAGAGAAAATTCCAAATTATCCGAGAACATTCAAAAAGATCCTTCCAGTAATATTTGAAGAATGATCAAATATTCTGAAACATCTGCTTAGCCAAGAAAATTTAAAAATAACTACATTTTGAACACTCAGAGAACATAATACAATGTTATAATGTTTTCACAATTTAACGAAAATGTTAGAAAAACTTAGAGCTTTTTTGTTGTTGTTGTTAGCTGAGGCTCCACCCCCATCTGTAAAACAAAATTAGGTCTAGTATACTCCTTACACCTTTAAAAGCATATGTTATAGGTTATGAAATAAGATTGAAAAAAAAAAGATTTATATGTCAAACGTCAGAATATGTATTAATAAAAGATAGCATACAGGTCTTTGAGCTCATCGATGAACAGCTTTGTGAAGGTCTTGATCTGGTTGATGTAAAACTCTGGAGGTTTGGCTCTGAGGGCCACACTTTCAGACGTGTCCAACACAAAGAACAGGTCCACAGGACACTCTGCAGAAAAACACAAAGACAATCGAATCAACTAATGCTTTACTAGTCAAATCTATCAAGTCTAGTTTCAGTTTTAAAAGCTTCAATGTCAATTTGCATGAAAACGGTTGTGTACAATGTAGTAATGCATTCTCTTTTACATAAGCTGAAAGTATTGTGAGGTAATTTCTCAAAATAAACAATAAAAGGGTAGCCTATAGCATCAGGTTAATGTTGTTTACAAACTATTAACTTTCGTTTCCTCTCCAAGGTATTATGGTTAGATTTAGGAAATAATGAGCTCCCCCTATTGGTGGATGATGTTCGGTTATCAATATTGGACGTGAGAAGTTTGCATCACCTGACCTAAACTCTGCAGTCACGTGACATCACAGGTTATTTGTACGTCGTAATAAAGAGACATTATACACAGATATGTAGCCTACAGATGTATCCAGATATAAAAGGGGAGTGCCAGAACTGCCCCAATGCTATCCTAAAATGTACCTATAGGCCTATAATTAGAATTTGCAATCTCAATCAATTAAAATTCGGAATTTGCTTGAATCAGTCCAATTACTAAATAATAAAAAATAATGATAATTCTACCTACTTTAAAAAAAAAGTCTAAAAAAGATTTCAAAAATGTGTCCCAAAGCCTTTCGTGAAAATGTATCCAAAGCCCAAAAGCTGAGAATCAACAATTCTGCATCACGAATCATAACTCGCTCTCCCGATATCATTCACACTGCAACATTTTGATCATTTTATTGAATTATTGACATAATAATCTCCGTACTGTACAACAAACAGCATCCCAACTCAAACATCATTATGCTATGCTTCCTGGGTAAACATGTCGCTTTGCATAGGATAAGATACAGTAAGGTGATTTTTCCCCCTATAAGTTGCTATAGCCTGCTATTACTGCATTTTGTAACTGCGCTATATTATAACTTGGGCTACCACACCACCCTCAATCTTTATGATTACTATAATGCACAATACCATATACACAGTACTATGATTCACAAAATACATATTTCCAACTTATTATAACTTTCCAGTGTTTATTATAACAAGCGAGCCAATCTGAAATGCATTTAAATCCCAACCCACATGCACCGTGTCAAATATAACTTATAATCGACTTTCATGCACAACAGATAATTCTAAATAGATACACAGCTTTATGTTTTATGCAAATCGCTTTAATGCATTACAAATGACACTGAAAAGATGTTTACCTCTGAAGGAGGATCTGGAGACATCCTGAGCGAAGATCCCTGCCCAAAGAGCGCACAGAGCGGTCAATATATATCCATTAAGCGCCATAGATCCTGATTTTACTGCACGTTAACCGTGCAAAGTGGCGTTGGGGGGAGACACACAGGACAGAACAAGGGATATAATTACAGATGAATTATGAAATGAGGGTCTGTGAGATGCAGTGGCGGACAGTAGCGCGTCCGCTCCGAGCGCGCAGCAGAATGAAACGCCTTTCAGCAGGAGCGCGCAGGAGGAGGAGGAGGAGTTCAGTCCACTCATGCTTCACCTCTGGGCTTCATCTTTACTTTTCTTTAGCGCTCTTAGGCCCTAAAACACTCCTGCATATCAGGTAAACTCTTAATTATATATTAATTACAATCATATCACCATATGTATGTTTGATGAGCATAAACGTAACTCGCAACTCGTGTTTGTGGAATATACAAATGATGTTGCGTGACTTTTATTAATAATAATAATAATAATAATAATAATAGTAGTAGTAGTAGTAGTAGTAGTAGTAGTAGTAAACTATTAAGATGTTTTGCACTTTATTAGGACTAAATAAAACGAAAAACCTTTGCTACTTGAAAAAATGGCAAATTGAATAAAACCGTTGTTTATATATTTGTTATTATTAAAATAAATAATTGTAAAAGTAATATAAAAGTAATTAAATTGAAATTAAAAACAATATTTATTATTTAGCTATTCAATGAAATATTTGTCATTTTTATTAATCTTCAACTTCATATTAATAAAAGCAATAGTATAAACATATTTAACATGACACAAAACTACAAAAAAGTAAGTACAATTACAGTCCAAACCTAATATATAAAACTACAAACTTTCAAACTACTATTATAACTCATCTTAGTATCTCAGTGCGACAAAAATATCCATGAAATTGTCCTTCATGCTAATAATTCACTTTTAATTGAATAATATTAGGCTACTATTTATTATTTTGTTGAATTGTGTTATTAAACAATATAATGTACAAATATATTAAATATTATCGTAATACTAAAAATGCATTATAATTTTTACTAATATATTTATAGGGGCGTAATTCTGGCTCCTAATAATAACCTTTGCTTACATTGATTAATACATTTAGCAAGCATTATGAATATAATGGTTATACTGCAATGCAGTCCATACTACTTATTAACACCCCAAATATTAATATTTAGTTGTATATGCTACTAATGCAAACTCAAAAATGGTCTAAAACCACTCTTAATAGTTTTACTTTATTTTTTTCTGAGTATTTTTGACTTTCGTTTTGTGAGTGTGAATGTGCAATGTGGTTTGGTTGGGCAGAAGCTGAAAGATCCACTTTGTGAAACACAAGTAGGGAGAAAATGAGGCATTCACATGAGGTTTTGCCGAAAAAGTCATCAGGAGGAATGATGTGCTCTGTGTGATGATGAGAGAGACTGTTAAAATGCACTCAAAGCTACAGTTGTCAAGAGCTGAGAGGTGAAGAGTTGGAGGGAGAGAAATAACTGAGGGATCTGACATTGTCTTTCTCTTCCAGAGGGGGAGGATGAAGCTCTTTCCACATCTGCATCTCGTCTACATGCAGATCAACTGTGTGTGTGTGTGTGTGTGTGTGTGTGTGTGTGTGTGTGTGTGAGAGAGAGAGAAAGAAAGAATAAAGAGGAACAAATGAAAGGCCAAAAGTTGCGCCACTCCCTCAAGAGCGGTGCTTCAGTGTTTGAAAGAGAAACAGCGCCACCAATGTGCGGATTTTAACACTGTATGAAGTATGTCCGAAAACAAGGCCAAAGTTTTGGGTTGTTGCTGCTAGATGAGATACGGTCGCTGCCGGAAGTTAACGAGAATTATTTATATTATTATTTATTAAATTTCCCATTAATTATATTTTATTAACGTTTACCCCTACCTCAACCGTCTCAAGTAATGTAAAAAACAGTAGTTGTTCATTCATTCATTTTCTTTTTGGCTTAGTCCCTTTATTAATCTGGGGTCACCACAGCAGAATGAACCGCCAACTTATCCAGCATATGTTTTACGCAGCGGATGCCCTTCCAGCTGCAACCCATCACTGGGAAACATCCATACACACCCATACACTACAGACAATTTAGCTTACCCAATTCGGTTGGGGAAACCGGAGCACCCGGAGGAAACCCACACGAACACGGGGAGAACATGCAAACTCCACACAGAAATGCCAACTGACCCAGCCGAGGCTCGAACCAGCAACCTTCTTGCTGCTTCTTGCTGCCTTATTGTGCTATCCACTGCGCCACAGCGTCGCCAACAGTAGTTGTACCAAGTCTACCTCTACCCTAAACCAAACCGTCACAGTACTGTAAAAATATCAATTATTGTTATACAATGTCACAAAAATGATGCTATATTGATGTGCGTATCTGCAGCTGTATTCTATCTAGACTTTACCCAAGTTTTGCTCAGTGTTGGCTCACTGCAATCTTAATTAGGACAATTATAAACTAACCACAGTCATGCCTCATGATTCTCTGTGACTGAATGCACAGCTTTAGTTTCATTCAATAAATCTGCTGTGACCTTGCACTACTGCAGATTTCTTTGTTTTTTCGTCTTTTTTAACAATTGTTTCCAGGAAGGAGTCGATGAGTTAATCAAGGATGATGCTACTTTTTCCAACAATGATAATTAATTATATTATTTAAACTATTTTAAATGTTTCACAATATTGCTGTTATTGCAGCATTTTCCTCGAATAGACACAGCTTGCATATACTGTATGCACAAGAGTCCCCAATCATCTGAACAGTAGAATACATTCATTCATTTTCTTACGGCTTAGTTCCTTTATTCATATGGGGTCGCCACAGCGGAATGAACCACCAACTTATTCAGCATATGTTTTACACAGCGGATGCCCTTCCAGTTGCAACCCAGTACTGGGAAACATCCATACACACTCATTCACACACATACACTACAGGCAATTTAGTTTATTCAATTCACCTATAGCGCATGTCTTTGGACTTGTGGGGGAAACCAGAGCACCCAGAGAAACACACGGCAACATGGGGAAAACATGCAAACTCCACACAGAAATGCCAACTGACCCAGCCGGGATTGAACCAGCGACCTTCTTACTGTGGAGCAACAGTGCTAACCACTGAGCCACCGTGTCACCCAATAGTAGAATATTTGCAAATACATTTTGTACAGTAAACAAAACATTGACTCGTGGCTTAGCTGTACATGCTCAAATAATAAAATACTATCAAATGAAATTTGCATTACATTTAAAATGGCACTTTTAATCATATTTACACTTAACTTTAGCTCATTTGATATAATAAAAAATTATTAAATAAAACTGTGGATGCAAAGATATGGAAATAACTTTTTTTGGAAGCCAATAACTGAAGTATAGGCTCATAAATACAATGTTTGATATGATTTTTTCTTAGCCTGATAACAAATATAAGGCACAAAAAAAGAAATAATACAGTGGATCAGAAATAATCCATACTTTATCAGACAACTAATCTTCTTATTTATATAATAAATGTCTATATTATATTATAATTATATATACATGTACATATTATAATCTACTGTATATAAATAAGTGTTGAAAGGAAGATAAGGCCACCAATATATTGTCCATTATTACTACTTAAACACTGCTAACAATACATGAGATAATAATGATTCAAATTTCAACAGATTCAATATATAATCCTCACAGAGTGGCATTGCATGCTGCTTCGCTAAAAATGCAGAACAATTGGATCACATTATAAAAAGCATCATGTTTTCCATCATCAATTGAAAAAAAGTGCTTACACACATGAAACAGCCTCTGATTTGAGATTTGTAACACAAAGCTGCTGTGAATCAAATGAACAAACAAAATGATGTCACTGATTGAAATAAATGAGGATCTTTGAGTTCACATTGCAACTTCATTTGACTGAATATCTGGAGTTAATGATCGATGCTTTGTGTCGGGTTTCATGTCTCCCATTAGCATTACAGTAATTCAATTCAAGACACTGCGGAGCGTCATAATTACAACATCTTGAGTGAAGTACAACATCATAACTCATTTGCGCACCCAACGACAGATGCGCACGAATGTTACAGCAGAGAGGAATACCAGACGAAACCAGTTGAAATGGTTGCTGTCAGAAAAAGTTGTTATCAAGATTTATTCAAACACTGCTCGATAAATGAGATATTACTAAGTAATTAAGTAAGCATATATGAATATTGTATAGAAGCCCTATATAATAGAGTATGTAGTCAACAAAATATAATGTTTTTTAAAGCTTAAATGTAACGTAATAGTGATTAGGCTACCTGTTTTGTAAAATGCAGATTTTAGTAATTCTGACTTTGTAGGTCAACATACCTTCTGGTGTTCGATAAGTTTTTTATTTTGTTACATATCGGCCCTTACCGATCATGGCCTCCCAATTATCCCCATCCACCGAAATGGCTGTATTATTGTCTCTCCACTCCACCTATAGCTAGTGTGTGGTGAGCGCGCTGGCGCCATTGTCCTGTGGCTGCCATCGCATCATCCAAGTGGATGCTGCACACTGGTGGTGGTGTGGAGAGATCCCCCTCATGATTGTGAAGTGCTTTGAGTGTAAGGCCATACACAATAAATGCGCTATATAATATAGAGTTTATATACACATTACATATAATAAACTATGCTGAAGTGACCTTCACTCCACTGTGTACTCCACTTTATTTTTGGAAATAAGCTCAATTTACAAGTTTTCTAGAGATAAACAGTTAAGTTTTAACATTTTTAAATCCATTCAGCTGATCTCTGGGTCTGGTGGGAGCACTTTTAGCTTAGCTTAGCATAATTCATTGAATCATATTAGACCATTAGCATCTCCCTTAAAAAAATGTAAAAAGAGTTTTGATAATTTTCCTATTTAAAGCTTGACACTTCTGTAGTAAAGGTAAAGACTCCGGTAAAGACTTTTTCAGTCTTCGTTTGAGGACAAAAAGAATTTCAAAAAGGCTAAGCGATGGTATACTGGAGTGTGAAACCCTTTGAGATTTTCAGCGAGTGATAGTACAGGTGTGGATACATATGCCCAGCTCTGCTACTCAACCCTCCGGTTTATTGATGTTGCTATTTTGGTGTTGTTGTGCTGGATATTTTGCTCCTGTCTGACTCTGAACTGCATGGATACAAAGCACATCTAAGAAGGCATTCCAGAACACACCCACCAACTGTGTATCATAGACCAATGGCGGCTCAAAGGTGTTAAGGACTAAAACGAACTTCCCTAAAAAATCAACTACTGTTTTGTTCGAAATAGCATAATTTCAGTTTACCAGTATACCTTTACATCCTGTGCGAAGATCGACAGAGTATGAAAAGTTGCTATTTTCGGTCAATATGGCTAGGAAGTAACTCTCATTCTGGTGTAATAATCAAGGAACTTTGCTGCCGTACCATGGCTGCCGCAGGCACAATGACATTACACAGCAATGTTACATTAGCTGGGGACTATTTTTGCTGTGGTATGGCAACAAACTTCCTTGATTTAAATATTTTTTTAAGCAGCTACAGAATGGTCAAGCTTTAAATAGTGAAATATTGAAATTATTATTTTTTTTTTTGAAGTGAGATGCTAATGGTCTAATCTGATTCAATGATTTATGCTAAGCTAAGCTAAAAGTTCTCCCGCCAGACCCAGAGATCAGCTGGATTTAAAAAATGGTAGAACTCATCTGTTTAACTTTAGGTGACTTGCAAAATAAACCTATTTCCAAAAAAGTTAAGTGCCCCTTTAAAATAATGGAAACAGTAGCTTAGAATAAAAGTATAATAAGTAAAAAATAATGTGATGTAAAAAAAAGAAGAAGTATGAATAACATTTTACAGAGCACCTCATAAAAGAATCAAGGCTTCTAAAAAACAGCTAAATGACCAGGCCTTTATTCATTCATTCATTTTCATTTCGGCTTAGTCCCTTTATTAATCTGGGGTCGCCACAGCGGAATGAACCGCCAACTTATCCATCATATGTTTTACGCAGCGGATGCCCTTCCAGCTGCAACCCATCACTGGGAAACATCCACACACACTCATTCACACACATACACAATGGACAATTTATCTTACCCAATTCACCTGTACCGCATGTCTTTGGACTTGTGGGGGAAACCGGAGCACCCGGAGGAAACCCACGCAAACACGGGGAGAACATGCAAACTCCACACAGAAACGCCCCGCCGAGGCTCGAACCAGCGACCTTCTTGCTGTGAGGCGAACGTGCTATCCACTGTGTCACCGTGAGGGCCATTAATTGTTATTATTATTATTATTATTAATAATGGTAGTAGTAAAAAAGCAATGGAGTAATGTTAGTTAGTAATAGTATGGAGTAATAGTGTAATACTAGTACTGGAGTAATAGTATGCTGATAATGATTTCATTTGAATTGAATTTGATTGGATGGTAATTTTATTCTTTAATAGCTAAAGCCCAGCCATAAAGAAATTTTTGTAAATAGGAAATATGGGACAAAATAAAATATATTTATTCATTTATTTTATTTTATTTTATTTTTTGCATAATAATTCAGGAAACTAAAAATAGAACTAAACTACAGGAAAAATCTTGTTATCCTAAAAAACCAAAACCTACTGAATTGGGAACTGAAGGTCTAAGCGTGAGCAATGACATTTTGTAGCTGGGAAAGAGTGATGGTGAAGTTGGTTATGTGGAGACACTACATTCATTGTGCATCCAGCGCTGTTGCGTAAAAGAGAGAAGGGGAAAAAAACAGTATGGTTCACCAATAGAGGAATATATTTTTTACTTCTGTGGCTCTGTAATGAAGACTCCATGAGCTGGAGCTACATGATCAGGGTGGTCTCTGGGTAAACCTAGTCATGGTACTTCACAAAAACAAAATAATAAATACTGTATGGTACCATGGTAATAAATAATATATATGCCTAATACTATGTGCAAAATCATGCGGTAAAATCACAGTATTATAATTGGGTGAGGGGAGGGAAAGTGTGAATTGGGGATGTTTATGTTTTGGATCAAAATAGTTGCCTGGAACCGAAGGGGAAATGGGTGTGTTTTTCCCCCTCAAGAAAGGATTCATTTCTGCTTGAAAAACTCTCTTACAGGAGACCAATGTTTGGCTCGAGCTCAGCAAGCTTTTTCCACTGATCTCATTCTCTTCCATGAAAGCAAAAAAATAAAAAAAATAATCATTTTGTACCCTAAGACTTGGGGGGAAAAGCATCTGGTAATAATCAGGATTTAACAGAGGAGGCTTACTGTAAATCTGCGAAGAATCTGACAGCTGCTCTGGTTCGTTCGGCCTGGGCAGCGAAACGGGGACTTCATTGAGGCGAATGACAACAGGATTAAGTGTGTGAGAGAAGCGCACTATGAGAATAGAGAGCAAAAATCAGGTTTAATAATATGGCACTTGAAATCGGGAGATTTAAGACCTCGCTGAAGCAAAACTCAAGTGTTAGATATGAGAATAGACACGAGAGGAGTGTTTAAAGTTAAAGGCAGATTGACAGGTCAAAGTGCACAGCTTTTAAAATGAATGTTATGCTGACATGTTCGGTGGGAGTGGTGTAGGGGTTCAGCTTGACCTTTGGTTGTCTTGGGAGCCTCGAAGGATTAGACTGCAATCACAAACAGCAGGTAACATAAACTGGGCATAATTCAAACCAAACATGGATAACAATTGTGGTGCAACAATGAATGACATAAACAATGTTTTCTGACAAGACTTCTATTGCTGGCCACCTGTATTAAATAGTGAAACAGTCAAATTAATCACATTAATGAATTATTCACAAAACATATGCATTTTTTATTAAGGTCTGAAGAAATGTGGCTAAAATTCTGGCAATTTATTGAATGACAGGTGGTTTTGTAACTTTTTCACAAATTAAAAATATGAAATATGATAATTTTAGGCAAAAAGGCTATAATAATTAAGTAATTTATAATAAAGTTGCATTAGTTAATTCTAGTTATTGTATTTGCTAACATGAACAAGCAATGAACAATATATGAAACTTGAATATGAAACATCGACATTTTCATTTTACATGTTCACAAACAGTGCATTAATGTCAACAAGCATGAATTTGGATTTTAATAATACATTAGTAAATGTTGAACTATACGATTAGTAAATGCTTTACAAGTATTGCTCATTATATTAACATCTTGTGGATGGCGCTGAAATTGTAAATATTAAAATAGGCACATTGTAAATAGGCACTATCCTTATAAATAACTGCATATTTGCAATCTAAACAACTACATTCTTGCCTTAAAAAGCCTCAAAAGTACATTATGTTGTCCAACAGCTGCAATATTTGTCCAACTGTAGTGAGTTTATTGATCTGCTGTCACTCTATGTGGGCAGAGTAATACAGAAGGGTGAGGAGGCTGTAGGAGTTCTGATATTGCAGAATATGCACTGTTATCAGCCAATCAGATTCGAGAACCAGACAGAACTGTTGTATAAAAAACAATAATTCATATTTTTTGACCTGCTTCCAAATAATTCATCATTAAAGGATTTTTTTGGAGCTTTGGGAAAAAATCCCAACTTTTCACCCACTGAATACCCTGGCCTTCCTGAGCAGATCTGGATCCAAATAGGAAAGCCTGCAAGATTTCCATGGAATGAGATCATATGCTCTTGAGCATCGCTATAAGCACATTTGAATGCAGATTCCAATTTCGTTTGAATTATGAAAGCACGTGCATGAAGGATTTTTATTATGCAACATAACCCAAAGTAATCTATGTGGATATAATCATTGTTTACACTGCAGAGGAATAATTCTGCCCCATTTCCTCAAGCGATTTAAGACTTTGAGATGGCAAGCAGATGTTGTCAAGAGGTTTCGCAGACATGAGCTCACCTACACAGGTCTGTTTCTCATGTTGAGCGGGACAGCGAGGTTAATTCAGGTGATATGAGGTTGTGTTGAGGAGAAAACTGCACAGATTCATCTCGTGTTTTGCGCTTCAACTGAACCATGATGAAATATTTCTCAGTTTTTCCAAATCATGTGATCATGTGACAGAGCGAGGGACGCTGGCATCATTACAGCAGTGTAACGTCTGGAAAACACATTAGTAGAAAAACACCTGTAAAAAAAAAAAGGGAAGCGCCGTCATTACAGAGAACAGTTGAAAATAATGAAATGATTATAAACTGCGCTGTAAAACAAAACATTATGAGTTTTCCAGTTTAATTTATGGACATTTCCTTCGATTATAAAACACAATATAGTCATTATAGAAAATTGCGTCATATTAACAAAGCACACTGGGCTGTAAATTATTTCAAAGTGAGTGCATAGCATGGATTATTTATCCATCATCCATCATTCATTCATTCCTCTATTATCTATCCACCATCCATCATTCATTCATCTTCCATCCATCCATCCATCCATTCATCATTGATTCATCTGCCATCCATCCATCCATCCATTATCCATCTATCCATTTACTCATCAATCCATCATTAATTTATCTTCCATTCATCCATAATTAAGCTGCCATCCTTCATCCATCT
>CAIGQW010054176.1:7207152-7220371 GCA_903798125.1 Danio choprae
TATTATTATTATTATTATTATTATTATTATTATTATTATTATTATTACTGCAGCAGTTATTATTATTATTGTTTTAAATGTCAAAATGTAAGGATCTAATGACGTCAAGTGACAGAAAATGTAATTAGTACCCTATAATAATTATCATTTTCATAATTGTACATATTTGTGCATGCTTTTTTCCTCTGTTGTGGCTCATTTGTATTTTACCCTCCAAAATTACTTTTACGTTTTTTATATTTTTTCACAATTTCCCAGTCAGTCTCTTAACTGCAAGCAAGATACCATTTATTCTACATATACATTACTCTAATCAATGATATTCTTATGTATTCACAGTGAGTGCCACAAAAAAGAAAAGGAAAAAAGCACACTGAATTTCATATCATACTAAAAGCACAAATAACTAAGTAAATATTAAGTAAATGAACATGCATCTCATTTTCTGCTCTCTACAATTGTCCTATTAAATTGTCACAAAATCTCTTGGTTCCTTTAAGTGTTAGCTTTTAGAAGAGAGATCCACCAGGAACCATTATATAAGTTTACAGATCTTACAGAAGCTCTTTTTTTGGAATTTGTGTTCCTCTAATAACTTTCAAAGGGCTCCGAGGTCTTAGTACAAAGAAAACAGTGACTCCAGAACCTCAGTATTGACAAAAAGTGCTTGAAGGATCCCAATTACTGCGAAAGGCTCCTGCAAGTACTGCATAGACTGTCAGTGGTTCCTCAAGGAACTCCTTTATGAGAGAAAGAGCTTTGAGGCACTTAAAATACATCTTGAAGTTCCTTGAGTACTCAACAGGGTATTTGAAGCACCTTTACTTTTTACAGTGTACATTTATAGTGTATCCTAAATAATACACGAGTACTTCTGAATCCATCCATCCATCCAGCCATCATTTATCCATCCATTCATCAATCCTCAAACTGTTCATCCATCCTATTTATAGATCCATCCATCCACGTATCATGTCCATTCATCCACCCATTATTCATCCATTCATCTATTCATCTGCAATCCATCCATCTGTTCATCAACCATCCACATATTCATCCATCCAATATATTTGGCACTTTATAAATATGTACAGTGCGCTACATTTATAGTGGATCATAAATATGAGAACTGCTAAATCTATTCATCCATCCATCTCTTCATTTATCTATCCATCCATCTATTCATCCATCCATCCAGCTGCCAATCATTCATCCATAAAATGATTTATTCATTTCGCCATCTATCTATTCATCATTGATCCATCCACAATCTATGCATCAATCTATTCACCCATCATTTATCTATCCATCCAATCCAACTGTTCATCCATCCATCCTATTTATTTATCCATCCATCCACCCATCATTTGTCCATTCATCATCCAAATTTCCATCCTTCTATCTGCAATCCATCCATTTGTTCATCAATCATCCACACATTCACCCATCCAATAAAGTTTGCACTTTATAAAAATGTACAGTGCGCTACATTTATACTGTTGGACGAATGAAGCAATTGACCCCTTTGCTCTTTCTATGAAGCCCAGAGACTGTGCACTTCTGTTGTTTTCTGTGTAAACTCTCCATCACAGGTTCATGCCCTCTGCACATCTGACTCTGCAGTTAATTTTTGAACAGAGCTCACATGTTGTTTTCCTCCTACGTTTTACACAAATGGCCGTATGGGCGTTACTGACCAAACAACTACACACGCAGGTTATGAAAGTTCAGGAATGACAAACAAACAGTCAACATCAAACAAACAGTGCATCAATATTTTAATCAGTCTAGTCATTTGAAGAGCAGTGAGTAAATTATAGGAAATGATTCATGGCCATTTAACGTGACATTTTAGATATTGAACTATTGACAAGTAATAAATCATATATTTTATAAAAATAGCTGTTAAAACTATTGCTTTTTATAATTCTACAATACGTCTAACAACACATTTAAGGTGTAAAACAAAGTATGTTTCACTTTAATCTTTAGCGTAGTGTATTTACACATGTTTTGGTCTTAGATGACTAACTATACGTGTATGGCAGCAGTATAAGTCAACAAGTAAGTCTATAAGTAAGAGTTATAGAGTAGATACAGTGGTAGGGTCAGGGTCATAATGTTTGTCATGACAGAAAAATAATACAGTGAGGAGTTTCTCAGCTTTATGTACATTTTACAGCATATTTCTTTTGAATGGCAGACGTTATAAGAAACTTGATGGGGGGAAAAGTAGTACGCATTAGAAGAAAGTTAATACAAAACTTGATATTTATAGTTGTATATTTTTTTATAAAAAAAAAAAAACATATATTGGCACAATAAATCATTATTAGTTAATGCATTGTCTTGCATGAACAGTAACACTACAATAAGGATGTATTAGTTATTGTTAGTTAATGAATTTACTAACATCAATAAACAATGAGTAATACATTTATTACAGTATTTATTCATCTTTGTTAAAGTTGGTCAATGATGATGATGATGATGATGAAGCCTTTATTTGTCACATACATTTAATGGAAATAAAGTCGTTCATGTTAACTGATGTTAAAAAGCTGTCATTTGGTTTTTTATGATTCATTAATAAATGTTGAACTATGATTAATAAATGCTGTACAAGCATTATAATGTTAGTAAATACAGTAACTAATGAAACCTTACTGTAAATGTGACCACATGAACTGATGAGGAATGTATTTTTTAATAGATTTGGTTAATGTTTCTTCATTAAGCGTGCAATACTTTCTCATACGCACTCGTACACAGCACCTTATAACAATTTACAGTGCAATACTTTCACTACGCAGTTGTACACAGCACCTTATAACTTGTATATTTATAACAAATCTGTACATACAATTCATCATCCAGAGCTTTCTGACTGATTGCATCTCTGTTTAATGTTTGTTGTCTTTTTCATATTTATTTTGTGTTGTCACACTTTATGTACACTGGAAGCTTCTGTAGCCAAAACAAATTCCTTGTGTGTGTGTGTGTGTGTGTGTGTGTGTGTGTGTGTGTGTGTGTGTGTGTGTGTGTGTGTGTGTGTGTGCGTAAGCACACTTGGCAATAAAACCGACTCTGATTTACGTTTTGTGAAGTAACTCATTATAAGATAAAAAATTGCATTAGTACACATTGACATTTATCAATAAATGTTAGTTCATGCTTACTAATGAAGATAACTAATGCTAATAATTATTTGATAAGATCTAATTATGGAAATGTTACCAAGAATTATATAAACACTAAGTTAAAATGAAACAGTCATGGTGGACAGAATGGCAGCGGTCATGCAAATATTTACCGACAGAAGCCGGTGAACTTGGTGAGAGACAAATCAAGAAGCTTTTATAAGTAGCATAAAGTAAAGACAAAAAATATATGATTTGGTTTAACAATGTGGAACATAGTATCATCCCTTAAATGACACCCAGTCCAAATTACATTTTATATTACGATATACATATAAAGTGTATCATATATTTACAAACAACCAGAGAAATCTACATCATGCGCCTCATTCAAAAAATATTCTTAGTAGTACAAAAGACTTCGTATATATGTTTTAAATATAAATAGTATGTACAGAATTCCTTTAGATTTTTCATATGTGCACAATTATTTTATAATTAAACTTTGCGTTTATATCATGTGGAAAAAACTGGCTCTTCAATCAAACAATAGTCCAAAAAGCACAAACTTTGGCTGATCAATACAGAGTATCAATATTTGGCATTAACCCTGGATTCTTTAACATTATTTAAATTCACAAACAAACAGGTCTGATGTTTTTAATCTGAATCCTCGCCGCTGCATGAATTGTATGAGCTGTCGTAGCACTCGGCCGTGTACGGGAACTTATGGACATTTGGGTTCAGTTTGGGCACCCAGGAACAAGGAACCAGGAAAGTGGCGAGGTTGAACAAATCCACAAACACTTTGTAACGGTCACTGAAAGATAAAAAAAACAATGAGGCATGACTGATTTGTTGCAAAACCCCTTCGTGTTATGGTCCCTCTTCACATATTTCTGAGGTTAAACTGTTACTGTTTATCACAGTGCTAAACTCCCATAAACGTAGTGAAAATGGGAATTTTATTAGCTGGAAACACTTGTAAACCACATCAGGCAGAGATAAGTGAGCGGTATGGATCTACGTTTACATGGACACCAATAATCTGATTTTAATACGATTAAGACCATACTCTGATTAAGAGTCGACCATGTAAACATTTTTGATTACCTTAATCTGACTAAAGTCATAATTGAGCTAAACAGAAATGGATATAAGACATGTGGAGTATTTCTATTTTAATTGCATTATAGAAGTGCAGTACAGACATGTAAACACCTTAATCAAACTATTACTGTCGTGTAGGATTTTCGCCGCATTTTCATTCATTCATTTATTTTATTTTCGGCTTAGTCCCTGTATTAATCAGGGATCGCCACAGCAGAATGAACCGCCAACTTATCCAGCATATGTTTTACGCAGCGGATGCCCTTCCAGCTCATTCACACACATACACTACGGACAATTTAGCTTACCCAATTCACCTATACCACATGTCTTTGGACTGTGGGGGAAAACGGAGCACCCAGAGGAAACCCACGCGATCACGGGGAGAACATGCAAACTCCACACAGAAATGCCAACTGACCCAGCCGAGGCTTGAACCAGCGACCTTCTTGATGTGAGGTGATTGTGCTACCCACTGCGCCACCATGACGCTTCACCGCATTTTGCAACAGAAGAGTCCATACTCACACGGCTGTTTGAGACTATACTCTGCTCATTTCGAGTCAGTAAAGGACCACAGAAACCCACATTGTAAAGTTTTTTCTTTCCATTCGGCGTGCGGTATCAAATTCTATTAAAACAACACTCTTCCACCAGTTCTTACTTCATACTCGCATCCAACACCTCAGTTTGTCACAGGGGGCACGCATGAAATGTTCCTGAATTAAAGTGAAAGTGCCGAACTGCAGTTAAAGTCCAAAAAACTAAAAATGAAACACTTGAAATGACATGAAACTCCGGAGGAAACGTGAATAGCGCGGTGACGCAATGACGTTAATCGATATATGTGCTATATAACCGAGAACATGAAAGGAACATTCAAAAAGCAACTCATGTAAACACCTTCATCATATTATTGTCTTATTCAGATTAAGGTAAATAATTCGATTACTAATGTCCATGTAAACGTAAGTACAGATTGGATTATTTGTGAACAAAATTTGATCATACTGGGTCAGACTAAAAGATTTCTTGAACTGGAATTCAAACCACATAAGAATATAGCTTGACATTGCAAAAAAATTAAGAATATTCTAAGAGATTTTTGGCCACTCACACTTCACTTCACACTTCACATGGACTGGTGGTTAAAGGCCCTGATATTCAATCATTCATTTTCTTATGGCTTAGTCCCTTAATTCATCAGGGGTCACCACAGTGGAATGAACCACCAACTTAAGCCTCATTCACACTACGAGTGGCAAAGCGACAGTTCATCTCAATGGAGAGTGAGCGACTTCCAGCGACCTCCATCTACGCGAGCGGCAGCAACCATTGGCAACCAGGTGGGCGTGTCGAGCGACGCGACAAATTTGAGAATCCTTCAACTTTATGCAAATGAAGAGCGACTTTCTTGAGTGACAGACAATAGGAGCACCAGTAGAGCTCACGTGATCCTCTCTCAGCTCCTGCAGAGGCAGGTTGTATTCTCTGTGCTGTAGACCTACACACTCCTGCGTTTCGCCACCCAGAGTGACAGGCAGCTACAAAGTCGCTGCTAGTGTGAATAAGGCATTATCCAGCATATGTTTTACACAGCGGATGCCCTTCCAGCTGCAACCCAGTACTGGGAAACATCCATACACACTCATTTTCACACATACACTACAGCCAATTTAGTTTATTCAATTCACCTATACCGCATGTCTTTGGACTGTGGGGAAAACCGGAGCACCCAGAGGAAACCCACGCCAACATGGGGAGAACATGCAAACACCCACACAGAAATGCCAACTGGCCCAGCCGGGACTCGAACCAGCAACCTTCTTGCTGTAAGGCAACAGTGCTAACCACTGATCTGCCTTGTTGCCCTAAAGGCCCTGATATTGTTGATATTGATATTGCCCATGCTGCTGCTATGTCACAATATTATCATCATCGTATTGGTCAGACTACAAAGGAATGAAAGAAATGTGAACAGAATTTGAATTGGATTTCAAACCACAAATGAATGTTTTAACCACAAATATTATGAGTGATCTATACAAATCTATACAGCAAAATCTATACAGACCCCCATTCATCAAATCTGTACTTTCCCCCATTCATAGACTGCATTCCACTCCACTTTTAGAAACACATTCGGAAACTTTCCTTCCCTTGTTCCCTAGGGGGAATCCCAGTCGCTATTTTCAAGTGTGTTAAACTTCATCAAGTGAATGAGGGAGATTTACATGAATATACCCTTAATCCTTCGATTATGACCAAGCGAGAGAGTCATCTTCATATGTCCACTCCAGCACCTATATATCCCAGAATGAAATGCAATTGTGACATCACAACAGTCTAGTTCCCAAGTGCTCAAGGGTTCAGGCCATTTCATTTAAACCCATTCAGATCTTCCGCCAGTAGTGGACACTTATGTAATGTAATCAATGACGTACATCTGAGGGAACTAGACTGGAAGTTAGCGGGTGAAGGTCATAGAAAAATTTGACTGATATGCAGTCCTAGTAACACAAGTGAACTGTCTTTGTATATCTATAGTCTTATTTAGGCAAAACTGGACCAAAGCAAGCCACACAGTGGAGAAGTGACACACACACACACACACACACACACACACACACACACACACACACACACACACACACACACACACACACACACACCTGACAGTTGAGCGCAAGTAATGGTATCCTGAAGATCCACCAGTTCCTGCTTTACTGCCAATCATTCGGTGCACCATACAGACGTGGTTATCTGGAGGGAATGGATTGTAATGTTAGACTGTAGACGTTGCTTTAGTGTAAATGCAGATTCCTGAATGAAAATCTTACATCTCCACTTGGTCATGAGTGTATCGATCTCCATCAGCGCAGTCAGGAGCTGGAAAGGTACCTGGAATCGAGGCTCTTCCCTGGAGGAGGAAATAAAAAATTAAGGCCTTTCTTTATTGTATAAACACAATAAGTATATGAATACAGTGCATATTAAATGTAATTGTAATCAATGTAATCAATGTGATCATACAAACCTGTAGAAATTGATCATCAGAGCTCCCTGAAGAGCTTTGTAGGAAAGTCGACGTTCACCTTTTGGGAAAAGAGTAAAACATTATTTACCCATTGCTTGATTATCACACCATGGTATCGTTTCCCAGTACATGGTAAGTACTGGGAAAAGGGTAATGATATCATTTTACCTTCTTATAAATTAGTGGGTCCATATTAGACTCTGCTTAAAATATGTATATATTTTAATATATGGATGCTATATTTTGACTCATGTTTTCTATTTGTATTGTAATTTGAGTTTAGTCATTTTCTCACGCACAGAAGAATTTTTTTTGCATTATTTTTTAAATACTACTACTTTATTTCATATTTAGTTTTAGTTAAGCTGTACATTTTGTATTAAGCTTTAGTTAAAAAACGTTTTAGTTAATAAAACCCTGCTAAATGGTCGACACAACACCAGTATATAACTGGCAATCCACTGTGGGCCGATCCTCACCTTTGCTTAACAGGTGCTCGTGACGTTTGGGGTCAAACAGGGCAGTGAAGATCTCCATCTGCTTGTTTAGATCCTCCAGAAGCTCCTGCTTCACCTCAGAATCTTCCATTTTCTATTAGTAAAAAAATATATAAAATAAGCTGAAACAACACAGTTCTTGAGTTGTTTTGGGACAATCCACTCAAATTTGTAAAAACAATTAAGTTAACTTGATCAATTTGTGTTGGGACAACATGAAGGAATCCCAGCATTTTTTACAGTGTACTATAAAAACAACATTAATATAAGAACAAATCAGAGAAAACACAATGGAAAAGCTATTTGATCAGAACATACTTCCACTTTGTTCCTCTCCCTCTTGAGACTCTCTTCGATGTTAGCCTGCAGTTTCCCCCAGAAATTAAACCCATCTTTTTCAAGTCCAGGTGTCCTCTCCAGCCATTGCTACAATGTGCATATAGTAAATAAGTAACATAAAATTCATAGTTTGTATTTAGAAGATCCAAAAGATTTTATTTAGTTTTTATTTTTTTGATGAGGGTTTTACCTCCACCAGCTGAAGGAGAGTGGGTTCCTGCTCTGAACTCAGCAGCTTCTCGCTCTCCTCTCCGTAAAAGTTGTCTCTGTAGTGTCTGCGATTGTACGGGGCTCTTAAATGATCCGCTACACCAATCTTATGCTCCAGAAGACGGAACTGAAGACTCTGGAAGCCAGAGGCTGGAGACAGATACTCCCTATAACATTCAAACAAAAGACAATAGGGTGAATAAATCATTCATTCATTCATTTTCTTTTCAGCTTAGTCCCTTTATTAATCTGGGGTCGGCACAGCGAAACGAACCGTCAACTTATCCAGCATATGTTTTATGCAGCGGATGCCCTTCCAGCTGCAACCCATCACTGGGAAACATCCATACACACTCATTCACATACACACTCATTCACATACACACTCATATCATACACTACGGCCAATTTAGCTTGCCCAATTCACCTATACCGCATGTCTTTGGACTTGTGGGGGAAACCGGAGCTCACGGAGGACACCCACGCCAACACGGGGAGAACATGCAAACTCCACACAGAAATGCCAACTGACCCAGCCGAGGCTCGAACCAGCGACCTTCTTGCTGTGAGGCGATTGTGCTACCCACTGCGCCACTGCGTCGCCCCGCAAATAAATCACTCAGACAATTTTTTGAATCATCTGTACTGGTCAACTCAAAATAATGATTTATTTAGAGATGAAAGTTACGACAAGTAAACAATAGATAAAACCAGTCACGAATGAATTGGTCAAACAAAAAAAAAACAAATCATTTACTAATGATTTACCACATGAGACAGATACTCTCTACAATAATTACATATTCTAAACACAATTAAGCAAACACAATTTCAAATGATCTGGTCAGAGCGAGTCTCCAGTTAATGATTCACTTTTTCAAAGGATGTGATCATAGTGAGTCTCCATTAAACGATTCCCTGTTTCAAATGTTCCGGTTATAGAGTGAGTCTCCAGTTAATGATTCACTTTTTTAAATCATCCAGTCAGAGCAAGTCTTCAGTTAACGATTCACTGTTTCAAATGATTCGGTTATAGAGTGAGTCTCCATTTAACGATTTACTGTTTCAAATGATTCGGTTATAGAGTGAGTCTCCATTTAATGATTCACTGTTTTAAATGTTCAGGTTATAGAGTGAGTCTCCAGTTAATGATTCACGGTTTCAAATGTTCCGGTTATAGAGTGAGTCTCCAGTTAATGATTCATGGTTTCAAATCATCCATTCAGAGCAAGTGTCCAGTTGATCTGGTCAGAGTCTTTAATTTACAATTGACTGTTTCAAATGATCCCAATAATAGAGTTAACGACGATTTATTTTTTTCAATTTCAGTTTTGAGATTCATTGATCCTGTTATAGCAAGTGTCCAGTTAACAATTCACTGATTCAATTGATCTGATCAGAGTTAGTATCTAGTTAACGATTCACTGGTTCCAATGATCTGATCAGAGAGAGAGTCTCCAGTTAACGATTCACTTATTCACTTGATCTGATCAGAGCGAGTGTCCAGTTAACGATTCAATGATTCAACTGATATGATCAGAGCAAGTATCCAGTTAACAATTCGCTGATTCAAAGGATCTGATCAGAGAGCGAGTCTACAGTACAGTTTACAATTCACTGATTAAAATGATCTGATCAGAGAGATAGTCTTTAGGTAATGATTCACTGATTCAATTGATCTGATGAGGGCGAGTCTCCAATTAACGATTTAATGATTTAATTAATCTGATCCGAGCGAGTCTCCAGTTAACAATTCACTGATTCAATTGATCTGATCTGAGCAAGTCTCCAATTAACGATACACTGATTCAATTGATCTTATCAGAGTGAGTCCCCAGTTACAGATTCAATTATTTAAATGATCCGGTCAGAGTGAATCTTCAGTTAATGATTCACTGATTTGAATGACATGTTCAGAGCGAGTCTCCAGTTAATGAATCACTGAATTCACAACTGGGACTTAAAATAAGCAAAGAAAAGGAGATCCTGAAAATTCAGTGTATGTGACTGCTGGTGTGAAAGGTAGGCTACTAATGCAAACTTTTAAGATGTATTATTGTAAATGAATATCAAATTCATGCCATGACTGTCAGTTGTTGGTGAAGTAAATCTGCTGTAAAAGAACAACCTGATTAAGTCCACTGTAAGAAATGCTTGATCCTGGACATTTCTGTAAATTACTGTTTGAACAAGGCAGATCTTATTTAAAAACTAAATGTAAAATAGCCTAATGCAAATGAACACACACCTTTCCCACTGATTTAGCTCATACTAGACATAAAACTAGTATATTGGTATATTGTTCTTAAAATGCTAGCACATTTTGCTCTGTTATACATCGATGTATAAATACAGTTATAATGACTCATGACAATCATGTTTATGATAGATTTATGACAAGTTTTGTTGTCGTGGTAATGTCAAGTTGTCATGACAAAGATGAAGACTGGTTGGGATTTATTTGTTTATGTCAAGTTGTCATAACCTGGTCATAACAAACAATGTCTTTGTTGCATTTAAAATGTCATATGTTAGCGAGTGACACTTAATTGCAGTTGTTATAAGCATGCATAAAATCTCATTCACGTTCATGACGTGTCATGTCATGATTATAAAGGTTTCATGACAGTCTTATGAACACCCTATTCAAGTAAAGTGTTACCTTATTTTTTAAGTACATCAAAAAGCAAGTGCTTTTGTTGTCAACTAAAATTAAAAGTACCTAATACCTTTACAGGAGTGATATTTTATCAGGGTATCTGTTCTTTTAAAAAGATTACTTGATATTGTGTGCTTCATCAACTAATGGGGAACATATACATGGGATACTTGTATGTGGAAAAATATACAAATAAGAATGCACCATTTTACGCCTACACTGTAAATTTAATGACGAAAAGTCAAGACAACAAATATTTCTATGTTGTTCAAGTTTCAACTACATTTTTTAAGTTATTAAAAGTTTAACTTAATATTTTTAGTCAGTCTGATTGATGTGGGTTGAGACGACTAGAAAAACTAATTTGATATAATTCAACTAATACATTTAAGGCAGCAATACATTTTTTTTACAGCGTACATATAAAATAGACATAAATTGTCCCCAGCGCTGAATGAGGCTGTTACCTGAAATCGAAGAAATCCAGAGCAGTCATAGTCTCCAGGACAGCAAACTGATCCACCAGCAGCTTGAAGATCATAGTAATCCTGCAGATCCTGCTCACCACCTTCAGCATGTTTCTCTCATCCCGAACCTGCCAAACAAAATCCACATTTAACCATTTTTAACAAGAAAACCACATTAACAACATTTAACCAGAAAATGCATTTAAATAAATAAATGAGTAAAGAGTGAACTCCACTCTCTTTAAAGTTACGTATTTTACTCAATTTGTACTCACATGTTTTTTAATGAACAGGTCACGAACTGAATCAAGCTCCCACAATATCTGCTTAAACCACAACTCATACGCTAAAGAAAAAGAAAATATGACAGGATCTTTAAAGCAATATTATGAACAAAGATTCTTTTTTTATTATTTCAACAGCAATAGAACACTAACAATGGATATTGTCATGGTCCCATGACCATCATCAGACAGACACGAATCACGATGAAGTTTATCATTAACTGTTTGTAACCTTTAACTTTATTTAATTTGTCTTTTTTTTTTTTTAGGTATGTTGTCAGATTCCTTAGAATCCATCTAAATATGTTACAATCGAATACTAATACACTCCAAAAATGATTTTAGCTGCTTTTTCAAACTACTTATTTAGAATTAGCTGAAACAACTCAATTCTTGAGATTTTTTTTGAGACAACTTAATTGTTTTATGTTCAATCCACTTAAATTTGTTAAGGTAACTTAATCGATTTGTGTTGGGACAACATGAATGAATTGTGTGGACATTTTTTTGTGTAGATTTAATCAGTTAAAAGATATGAATATGGTATAAACAATATCTAGCTGTAGAAAAAGACAGATCTAATAAGTTAAATTCTATGATACTTTACTTAATAATAATAATAATAATAATAATATTAATACTTAAAAATTGGGGACGCAACTCCATACTCCAAACAATAGATGAATTAATAAGAAGCATTTAAAACCCATTAGATGTATTGATATTATTACATATATCTTGTTCTTATTTGTTTCATTTATGTTTAACTAACAAATATCAAATCACAAAGTATATTAGTTCAATTATCAATTATGATCCAAATGGATGGAAATTTTATATAGAATCAGAATACATAAATCTTATTTGTTAGGCCTAAAAATTTTATGAGTATACACACACAGAAAAAAACAACATCTTTAAAAATATTAGCCAGTGAACATCATAAATGAGAGCCAATTACTGTGCATAGTACAAATAAGCAATTATGTCTCATTCAAAACACCCCATGTTCATATATGACACCCCATGTATCCCTATCACACCCTACTCAAAAAACTACGCATTTAAAAATGAGCTAAAACAAAACAATTCTTGGGTATTTTTTGTGACAACTTACACTGTAAAAACTGCAGATTACCACACTGTTCCTTCATGTTGTCTCAACACAAATCGATTAAGTTAACTTAATTGTTTTTACCAATTTAAGTTGATTAAACATAAAACAATTAAGTTATCCCACAAAAATCTTCAAGAATTGTATTGATTCAGCTCATTATAAATAAGTAGTTTGAACAAGCAGCAATTTTTTGTGTGTATTTGTGTTGTTCAAACCAGTTAAATTTGTAAAAACTAATTGTCAAAAAAGTTAACCAAAAACCTTCATGTTGTCCCAACACAAATCGATTGTGTGGAAGCCAGCATTTTTTACAGTGTTGATATATAAAATGTTATTCATTACAAAAAAAAAATGTTCAC
>CAIGQW010054176.1:7220771-7236449 GCA_903798125.1 Danio choprae
TAGTATAGATTACCTTGGTGGGTAACGATGAAGAGATGCTCATCGTGGATTTTGTTGCCTTTTTGTTCACTCTGCAAAACCTGAGCGTTTAGCAGCTTGTCAAGCTATCAAAACACAGATTGAAATTAAGTTATTTCATTTACAGCACTAATAACAATACCATTACAGTGTATTAAAGGTCGATAACAGAGTTATTTACCTGCAAATATTCTCCATAGACGATTCCTCCGTTAGTGGCTTTGTTGATGCCTTTTTGGGATTCATCCTCTTCCTCTGCCTGGCTGGGCTTACTGGACAACAATCTGATTTTGAGATTAACATTTTAAAAGTACAGACATTACATTTAATTAGTTTGCATTGTATTTCAATTAGATTTAAACAGGAAATAAAAACAAATGTTGAAATGATGCCAAACGCACTGAAGCTTTCCTCCCAAAAATGGACATCCACTCATGTTTTGTCCTTGAAATTTTCAACAGAAATTGATTTTCTTTGTTTTCTCTCTCTGCCTACTGGAGGTTGTCACGATGTTCTGGGTGTTTCATTGCAAAGTGGAGCATTTAAAGGTTTGCAGCGTCCAATCAAATGCTGGATTGCAAAACAGCCTATGAAAACACATATTTAACACATAAGAGACTTTTCAGGCACAACCCTGCAATTTCACCTCGCAGGTGGAAGTCAAACATGTGGAGAAGATACAAGAGCTTCAGCAGATATACAAGATAGTGGGACAGATCATATAACATGATTAAATGTGGAGAAAATGGACTAAAATGTGAGATGGCATACTTTCAGATTGTTTTTTTGTTAATACAGCAGAATTAAATGTAGAGAGAGAACTGACTAAAATGGGAGATAATACACTTTAAGACAGATGTGAGCACTGTGCATTTGTGCTATAGGCATCCATTACGTGTGAAGTACAAATGAAAATGAATCACATTTAAATGTGCATAAAATGACACATTTTACATTTTAGCATTTAGGCTATGCCCCGTCAGCGCCCACCCGTGATATATTATCATACTGCAATCAGGAAATTTACATTTTGTCTCATGAAAGTCTCATTTATTTGATTAAAAGTACAGCCGGTATTTACGTGAAACATTATTAAAGTGTGTGTAGTTACCAGAAGTACATGAATTAATACAATACATCAAATCTGTTCAAATTTGCTAAATTGTTTGTTTTTTTGTGGCAAAAGTTTGTAAATGACACATATCTATATATAATGATATCTATAAATCTGTGTCTAAACCCCATGGTGTGATTTGGGTGTAACGGGGTGCTATAAACCAATCAGAAACTTGTCTCCCATTCGGTATGGCAGATTTACTATATATGCCGGTTTGGTTAGGTTAGGTAACTTTATTTATACCAGAAGGTAGATTTGTTTTGCAGTCCTCATTCATAACACAGTGCCACACAAAAAAACCCTCATAGTGACAACAACAAATGGACATAAAGACATAAAACACAGATACACAAAACACTCTCTTAAAAAACAGTTCTCCCTGCTTAATAAATAAAGAAGTACATAAAACGATATATAAAAGTACAAGATACAGAAATATCTCTGTTTTAGTTTATGCCTTTTAAACTGTTTGAAACTATTTTTGTATTGTTTAGTTCTACAGCTTGATACTAAAAACCTGCGACCAGAAGGCAGGAGCTGAAACTCTGAGTGAGCGGTGTCACTTAAAATTTAATTTGTTATTAACTGCCTGGTCTACACAGTCTCCAGGTTGGTCAGCTTACTGGACCACTTAACTATCTGATTTAGTGTGTTTTTATGCTCAACAGAAAGGTTCCCAAATCATGACACCAAAGAAAAAGATAAAACGGATTCAAGAAAAGCATGGTAAAATAAGATCATCATGTGTTTATAGATATGCAAACGACTGAACTTCCTCAAACAGAATAGTCCCTGGTGCCCTTTTTACACACTGGTTCGCAATTCTTGTCAAAGGACAGTTTAGAGTCAATAACTGTGCCAATGGTATTTGTATGATTCCACACATTCAACAGTCTGATTATGTAATGGAAGTGTTCACCTGTGTATAGGCTACCTTTCTAAAATCGATCATCATATCTTTTGTCTTTAACGCATTTAACAGAAGACATGACTCCTTACACCATCTGACAGAATCAGTAAGTACCATGACCTGTTTCATTAACATGAAGTTGGCTGACAATGACGGTGTCATCTGCATACTTAATAATGGTTCTATTTTCCCACCTACTCTGGCACATACAGCCGGGAAAATAAGTATTGAACACGTCATGTTTTTTCCTGGGAATATTATTTCTAAAGGAGCTGTTGACATGGAATTGAACCAGTTTTTGGTAAAAATCCAAACAATAAACACATAACAATTAAACAAAACAAATCTGAAAAATTAGTTATGTGTAATAACAATGGAATGACACAAGGAGAAAGTACTAAACTCCTGAAATGTATTTAATACTTTTATATAAAGTCACATGCATTGCTCAGGTGTGAGTTCAACAGAGTGTGAAAATCTTGATGGTTCTGTGGCTCTCGTCTATCAAATCTGATCTTTATTTTGTATTTTCTATTAAATTTGACTGATTTGCTGGACCATTTGCCGGACCAACTTGATTTTCTATCTCTTTCAGTTGCTGTCTGGTCTTTCACTGCCTTTCTACACCTCCCTTTCTTCATGTGTTCAATACGTTTTCCCTGTGTCATTTCATTTTATTACACAACTTCATTTGTAATCTAATTAGTTTAGTTTCCTTTGCATATATGGATTTCTTTGGTTATACCAACATCCGGTGAAAATTTCAAGTCTAGAGCACCTTTAGAAATATGTTTTCTGAGAAAAAAGGTGATGTGTTTCCCAGCTGTATTTGTGTAGAGGATGTATAGCAGAGGTGCAAGAACACATCCTTTTAGGGACCTAGTTGAGAAGCAAACTTTGTCAGATAAGAATCCATTCGCACTAACACTTTAACAACTGTAGCATCCTCTACTCCCTGATGGGGCCGATAGGCAAACTGCATGGGATCATGCGCATACTCATAATTCTCATAATATTTCAGACCTCTCAAATTTAAAAAAGGTTGAACAGAGTTGAATGCAGTGCCTGTACCTTTTATGTAATTTTTCACATAGTTGGCACCAAGAACAAACATAGAAGCATTGTGCTAAATGGTTCAGGACAAAGGATTCAAAAGGGCAACTGGAAAACATCGTCAACAGATTTATACTGCATTTTCAAAAGTAAAACGATAAATTTGACTCTGGAATGATTAACTGGACAAACTTCATGTCCCATTGACTCTCCCATTAAACCTGCTTTTTATTCTCATTAAAATTATTATTTTGAATGACATTTTGCGCATTAAACTGGAATGAACATCGTTCTGGTAAAATAAAAATAGTAATTATCATATTTTCATTCTTCAAGTAAGATTAATGTCTGTGAAACAGTAGCAGGGTCACATTTTAATGTTTTGGTGATGCTAATTCATGGTGAGTAAAGGGTTAGGGTTAAGTTTTAAACTGTAGTTACGGTTTAAATTTTGTACAGAAAACAAAGAAATTAAACCATTGAACCAACCTGAAAAGGGCAAGTCTCCCTGCACCCATCCTCACCCTCCAACACACAGTGAACACCGCCGAAAAGATCATTGGTGTCCTTCTATCATCCATTCAGGACATTTTCTTCTCACGGTGCTCCAGCAAAGCTAGCAGTATTGTGAAAGACTCTACTCACGCCTTCCACAGTCTCTCTCAGCTGCTGCCATCAGGAAGAAGGTTTCGAAGTATTAGAGCCTGCTCAGCTAGACTACTCTACAGCTTCTTCCCACAGGCTGTTAGAGCCCTCAACTCCAGTCAACTTACCCCTCTCTGAAATCCCATCCACCCCCTCCCCTTGCATTCCTGAGTATGTCCCATACAGGTGAGTGGGCTTAACAAACCACCTGTAGAAAAAAGACACCCTCTCATCTCTCAGACTCTTGCACCAGTTTGCACTATAGACACTTACTTAATCACTCCATGACTCTTGGAAACATTGCACATTTCAAATTGTGCTTCACACAGGTGAGCGGGCTTGACAAACCACCTGTAGAAAACACTCTTCTCTCTTATGCACATGACACTTGCACAGACTAAATAATGAAAACGATGTTTACTATAAATGTACCACTGCCATGTTGCACGGCTTGCTTCAACCTTAAATAACTCCTTTGCACAATATTAAACCTTAAACACCTCTCTTGCACAATATCCTGCACAACATTGTTCAGTCTCATGTAAAAATATAGTATATGTTAGTCATGCATAGGTCTTTAAAATAGCTCTTATGTCCAGTGTAGTATTTGTTTTTATGATTAATTTATGTAGCACTGTTGTCCTGCGAGACACGACATTTCGTTCCTCTGTATGTCCATGCATTGTAGCAGAATGACAATAAAGCTCGACTTGACTTGACTTGATGTTCTTCTAGGACATAAGAAGAAAATATCACTAGAACATAAAAGGATTAAAAGTTAATTTACAACAACAGATGAGCGCACAGAGCTAAATGTGTTACAAATGCATAGACATTGTCAAATAATAAATCCTGGTCATACAATGTATAATGCGTGACCTATATTCATTCTAGTGTAATACACAATATGTGATTAAAAATAATAATTTGAACAAAAATGAAAAGCAGGTTTAATGGGAAGAGTCAAATTTGCAGTTTCACTTTTGAAAATGTGGTATAAATGTGTTTTAAAGTTGCCGTTTTGAATCCTTTGTCCTGAACCAACACTTCTATAATCATTCTTGGTGCCAACTGTGGGAAAAGGTTTGAGAAGAAAAAAATCTACGATAATCTGCTGTGTGTTTAAAGTCTGCGTGAAATAGTCAGACTTTGATTGAAGATTACCAAAACAAACTTTTTTTTTTTTCCTTCAGTAGATTAACTTGCAAGGAGTATTTTTATTTTCGCCTAAAGAACCACTATGTGCGCTAACAAAATAAACATTATATACTTTGATTTCCAACTGATTTTAAAAGCAGAAACTATTTTCAACTGTGTGACGCGGGTGTAAGCGAAGGGGACTGCGATTTGTCAGGGGATTGGGATTTCGGGACAAGGTGAGAGTGCTGTAGACCTGCCTGAACAGTAGGCTCATGCTAACGCACTCTTAAAATAACAAATAAATGCAGTTTATTTTAGCTGCCACAAAAAAGTATTTGATGTTTTAAACAACGTGGTGCAGGAAGTGACAATGATAACTGCATTGAGTTAAAAAAAAAACACTTGCGTCACGTCTGGTGCTGCATTGCACTGGGTGTATTCCCATGAATAAGCCTGGAGACAGAATAATTGATCACTCTGTTTCACCACAGTTACACATAATTGGTCATTATTTATGCTCAGTAGTGCTGTAGGTTATTAGTCACTGATCAACTCATTAGTCCAGTACATTTCAATCACAATCATTCATTCATTCTCCTTCGGCTTAGTCCCTTTATTCATTAGGGGTCACCACAGCGGAATGAACCGCCAACTTATCCAGCATATGTTTTACACAGAGGATGCCCTTCCAGCTGCAACCCAGTACTGGGAAACATCAATACACACTCATTCACACACATACACTACGGACAATTTAATTTATTCAATTCACCTAGAGCGCATGGCTTTGGACTATGGGGGAAACCAGAGAACCCGGAGGAAACCCACGCGAACACGGGGAGAACATGCAAACTACACACAGAAATGCTTCTACAGTATGAAATTTATGGATAGGTAAATTTGGGGGCTATTAGGGCTATTTGCTTGACTCTATGGTCTTACTCTTTAAAAATTCAACCAAAACAGAAGACTTATCATGAAAAGGATATTCTTGCTGCCTTCATTTTTTTTGGGGTTCAATCATATGAACTTTTCCAGTCGTCTCAACTTACATCAATCAAACTGACTAAAAATATGCAGTTCAACTTTCTATAACTTCAAAAATTTTGGTGAAACCTGATTAACTTATTAAACTAAGTTAAAGCAACATTCAAATATTTGTAGCCTTGACTTGTTTGTTTTGTTTTTGCAGTGGTTATTCAAGCCTTTTTTCAGATATAGAAGCGTCAAAAATAGTTCCATAAAATAAATAAAAATGCAAAATGAAACAAAAAATACATTTAAAAAAGCTACAAACACAATCAATCAAATTTTCAAGAAAGCATTCATGCGGCTGAGGAGTTATGTCATGTCCAATACTGTATTTGGCAGCTGTATTTATGTACTGTATTTATCCATAAACCAAACCCTCCAAGTCAGTATATTACATTGACAGGCATCATTTGGGGATCAAAACAATATTGTCTGTTATATAATAGCTAATGCTGGTGGTTGCATATGTTCATGTGAGACAAGCTTCCCCAAACAGTGGCAGAACAGCACTTAGAGCTCAACCAGAAGACCTGACCTTTAAACTAAACAAATCAATGTCTGAGAGGCACAGAGGAGGTCATAGGATGTTGTATTTGCAATTGGCCTGAAGTTGGGTAATGTACAAATTTATGTCCGGACACATGTCAAAACAAATCACATGCTGCCGGCACATAAGCAGTGATGACGTGGGGAATATTCACAGAAAGGTGCTGCGTAAACAAACTGACCTTGACCGGTCATGTGATCTTCTTGTCTTGTTAAGATTCACACAATGCATTTTTGTGGTTAAACATGTAAAACAGGTAGGTGAATGCTAGGTCACATTTTAATCTAGTCCCACCATGGTATTGTTGCAATACTGTATGGAATACTGTATACTGTTTGGGGCCATAAGATAATACATGAAGTGGATAGTGATATATATATAATTTTTTTTTTTTGCATTCCAATTTGCTCAATCAAAGAAAAACTCCACGATAGTGTTATTATGACTTTTAGAAAAAAGGGGAAAAATGTGAGAATGACAGCCAGAAGAGAGCCTAGACACTGCATAAAGGCAGAGCATTAACCAGATGTTGTTGGGGTTTTTTTTCTTCTTTTTTTGATGCGAAGATTATATAATAAAGTATTTACAAACCTGGTGACCCTCAATCTTGTGCAAATAATTCACATGAGCTGTATCCCAATTCGCATACTATGTGAAGTTTCACAAACTAATTTCAAGAGGAGCACGTGATATGATCGACTACAGCTGATCCTTATCACTAATCATTAGCCAGCCTATCAGATCAATCAGCTGGAAGGCCAAAGGTTCAATTGAACCAGTCGGCACTCTCTGCGCGAGTTTGCATGCTCTCCCCGTGTTCTTGTGGGTTTTCCCCGGGTACTCCGGTTTCCTCCCACAGTCTAAAAACATGTACATAAATGTATGGTAATAACAGTCACAAGCACTTAAAGCATACATACTGAATCAATTCTCAGTATATAAAAAAATAAATAAAAAAATAAACACACAAACTGGAGGCTCTCGAGAAATACCTGATCTCGTATCCCTCCTAATGCTCTTTGACCAGGCGGGAATCTTGGGCTCATCTATCCCCGAGTTCAGGATTCTCTCCCGGGACAGCATGCCAAACCTGCTATCATAGTTGAGCATTATCTAGGTGGGAACTCTTGAACTGTTTTAAAAAGTATTTGAAAATAAAATTAGTATGTCCCAAACCATAGTAGTTTGAAAAGAGTCTGCCTAAGGTTCCAGGGTGGTGTACTATTTTCCGGTAGAAAAAAGTGCAGAACAGTCTGTACTCTAACCACTAATGTTCCCCACAGTACATTTCATGATGGACATGAATTCAATTAGCCACAAATTTGGGTAAAAATATGTAAACCAACTACAAACATGGCATATGCGTGAGACCAAGCGTCTTTGGAGAGAGGCTTTGGTAAAGTTGTTTGAAGTTTGTTTGACTATTAATAACTAGCCAACTGAAAAATATTTACAATCAGTAAAAAAAATATTTCTGTGTTACATTTCAACAACAACAATGTGCCGCAAAGACGTGTTTGGACATTAACTTCTGAATGCATAATTCTGCAAACACCTGAGGATTTCTCTGCATGAAAGACTCGCATTACGAATGACAGATTAACCTGTTGCATCTGCAATATGGTAATTAAATATGAAAGAAATCTGTGTGTCATTATGGCCCAAGTAAGCAACGCATCTGTCCGTTAATGAGGAAGCAGTCCGAAGTCCGAAAGCTTGCATACTCTTCTGTTATACATTCAAACATTTTTCTTCACAAAAAAGCATGCTTGTATGCAAATTAAGACAGCAATTTCTTTGTGCTTGAAAATGAGCTGGTTCTCCCAGCTAAAACCTGTTAAACCTGATTTAACATCCACAAACCATGAACTCCTGTTGTGTGATTGAGTCCTTATAGTTGTGTACACCGTGTAACTGTGGTGATTCCAGTGGTTATGAATTACGTAGCTCAAAAATTATATTTCGAAAAACTATAAAAAATACAGTGTCCAACTTACAGTTTCTTGAAGTGCAGTTGTATCACAGAGTTGGAACAGGGCCCCGTTTCAGAAAGGAGGTTAAGTGAAAACTCAGAGTATGTTAACCCTGAAATGAGAGAAGCGTTTTAAAA
Organism: Danio choprae; assembly: GCA_903798125.1. NCBI lineage: Eukaryota > Metazoa > Chordata > Actinopteri > Cypriniformes > Danionidae > Danio > Danio choprae. The sequence continues at coordinate 7,229,344 of CAIGQW010054176.1, forward strand.
TGGCAGCCCAGATAGCACACGTACGTCGTGGAGACGTCTTTGAAAGATCGTAACATCTGCTAAACACCACATTCCATCAAACGTTTTTTTTTGATAATGAGGCGTCTTCTTTACCTCCTCCTCCTCTTTAACTCCTGAAATTTTAAATTGGTTTTGTTGAAAAATATAAATTATAATAAATTATAATATTCATTCATTCATTTTCTTTTCGGCTTAGTCCCTTTATTAATCTGGGGTCGCCACAGCGGAATGAACCACCAACTTATCCAGCATATGTTTTATGCAGCGGATGCCCTTCCAGCTGCAACCCATCTCTGGGAAACATCCACACACTCATTCACACACATACACTACGGACAATTTAGCTTACCCAATTCACCTGTACCGCATGTCTTTGGACTCACGCAAACCCACGCAAACACAGGGAGAACATGCAAACTCCACACAGAAATGCCAACTGACCCAGCCGAGGCTCGAACCAGCGACCTTCTTGCTGTGAGGCGATCGTGCTACTCACTGCGCCACCGTGCAGCCTAAATTATAATATAATATAATAAAATTCTACAAGTGATTCTTCAGCTGTTGTATCATTTTTGAATGAAAAATACTCGAGCTTATCATATATGTGTAGACGGATGTATAATCAGTGTAACTGTTACTGTTATTTATAGCAGTATGGATGAGGGAATGTCTAAATAAAAAAAAAAAACGACGTCTATGCTACATAAATAAGATGTCTCACACACCATTTCAGTATTAGTGTTATAATATTATTAATGACCTCCAGAACTGTCAACAGCGTCAGTGCTCCGCGTCTCATGGCTTCAGACGCCACCAGGCGTTCATTGCGTGTCGCCTCGTCTTCTGAGGTGAAAGTCATTTATTAAATAAAGAGAAGACTCACGCAGCTTCGCCTACCCTTAGCAAATTCAGTTTTATTGTTGATATTTGGCGCCAGATATTCAGGAAGCGATGCTTTTGTTCTTTGACTCGTTGGATGTAACTTTTGCTTTATTCGCACATCTTTTATGCGATATTCCAGTTTTGAGCATAAATTTAATTCGCGTTTTTGAATGGAAGCAGCCATTGCCTACATTTCAGTCACGAGAATGGCTTGTCCTTTTTTAATAATAATTAGCTTAAATTCACTGTCCTTCGACAGGGACATGTGTACTGTAACTAGATTAATGGGATTATTACTCAAAACCTAAAACATTTTGTTTAGTAGTGCTTACATTCTAAATGTCCTATCAACCTCTATCAGTTGATCAATAATAAAGGCAGACACACAAGTGCACTTTTAAATCTATTAAAAACTCAATTTTAGAAATTGTATCAACATTAAACTGATCAACGTGAGTAAAAGTGAGAACCTTCAATTAAACATTTCCACTGAACATTAAGGGAAGGTTATATGCATTAACTGTTATATGCATATGCATATATGGTTATATGCATTAACATCACGTTTTGTCAAATGTGTTGTGGAAACTGCAGTAGCCTATTGTATGTAATCTATTGCAATTACATCTGAAATAACTTCAAAATTACGGGCAATTCCTCACCTTTTCAAGGGAAATGTCAATAAACGTCACATTACATTACTTATTTTTTATTATACTTAAATATTGAAATACTTTAAATAATTGAAATGTAAACTTATGCATTAACATAGTCTGTTTGGCTGATGCAGTGGTGTTGCTTTTTTCCATATATATATACTTTGCATGAGCACATCAAGTTCATTCATTCATTCATTTTCTTTTCGGCTTAGTCCCTTTATTAATCTGGGGTCGCCAGAGCGGAAAGAACCGCCAACTTATCCAGCATATGTTTTTACGCAGCGGATGCCCTTCCAGCTGCAACCCATCACTGGAAAACATTCATACTCGTTCATACACACACCCGAATGAATGCATGTTGTATGTATGAATGAATTCATACATTCATTCGGACACACACATACACTACGGACAATTTCGCTTACCCAATTCACCTATACCGCATGTCTTTGGACTGTAGGGGAAACCGGAGCACCAGGAGAAAACCAACGCAAACACGGGGAGAACATGCAAACTCCACACAGAAATGCCAACTGTCCCAGCCGAGGCTTGAACCGGCGACCTTCTTGCTGTGAGGCGATCGTGCTACCCACTGCGCCACCGTGAGGCCCCACATCAAGTTGAGCTGGAGAAAAAAATATGTCCCCCTCACTTTTAGAGACAGACCATTTAGAAACAGGTGATTAATAATTATATGAACGTAAACATTTGAATCTCATACAGCTGCCCCCCCCCACATTTAAAATGTCCGCAGCGCCCCTGCTAGCACTCCAATGCACTGTAAAAAATGCTGGGTTCCACACAATTCCTTCATATTATCCCAACACAAATCAATTAAGTTAACTTTTTTACAATTTTTACAAATTTAAGTTGACAGAACATAAAACAATTAAGTTGTTATCCCCCCCAAAAAAAACACACTTAAGAATTGAATTTTAAATAAGTTGTTTGAACAAGCAGCAAAAGCCATTTTTTGAGTGTTTGACGGTGGACACACTATATATACTTACACACAGTTCTCTCCAAACAGCTTCCAAAAGTTAATTTTTCATGATAGATGCCCTTTAAAATGAACAGGATCCTCAAGCATCACATCATCGTGGCGCTGAAGATTGGAGGATTAATATATTGAGTTCACATTAACATTAGAGAATCTTTTAAACTGTAATAATGGCATTTTTCATCAAATCAAATAACAAAATCCAGATTTTAAAAATGTTGTGGATGAACATAAAATACTTTCAAAAACACTTTTTTTCACCAAAGATTTTCTTTCAATTACACAGGCATTTGTGTTTGCATTGTATTCAAAATAAATAACAATAAACGATCAGTTTAAAAGTAACCTAAAAGACACAGCTGATAAATAACATATACATATAATGCAAAAGCAACCAATTCTAATCAACTGTTTGGGTTCGATCACATTTTCTTTGAATGTGGGAGATAAAAAAATATATATACACAACAAATCTGCCAAAATACTAGGCATGTAAACCTTGGTCAGGACATGGTAAATAAAGTCTGCTAAATAACAGTCTGATTTCTGATAACATGCTGATATCAGTAAACAAAGTCTTCAGTTTGTGCAATTTATTAAAGAGCAGTAGGGGAGAGACAAAAAAAACATACTATATTTATTCATTCATTTTCTTTTCGGCTTAGTCCCTAATCTTGGGTCGCCACAGCGGAATGAACTGCCAACTTATCCAGCATATGTTTTACGCAGCGGATGCTCTTCCAGCTGCAACCCATCACTGGAAAACATCCACACACACACACCCATTCACACTCATACACTACAGACAATTTAGCTTACCCAATTCACCTATAGCACATGTCTTTGGACTTGTGGGGGAAACCGGAGCACCCGGAGGAAACCCACGCCAACACGGGGAGAACATGCAAACTCCACACAGAAACGTCAACTGACCCAGCCGGGGCTCGAACCAGCGACCTTCTTGCTGTGAGGCGACTGTGCTACCCACTATGCCACCTTGCCGCCCATACTATATTTATTAAAAACAAATTAAATTAATGTACAGTTGAAGTCAGAATGATTAGTCCTCCTGAGTTATTAACCCCCCTGAATATCTTCCACCCAATCTCATTTTTAACGGAAAGAGGATTTTTTTAACACACTTCTAAACATAAATAGTTTTAATAACTCATAATAACTCTAATAACTGATTTCTTTTATCTTTGCCATGATGACAGTACATAATAGTTTACTAGATATTTTTCAAGATACTAGTACTCAGCTTAAAGTGACAGTTAAAGGCTTAGCTAGGTTAACTACACAAGTTGGTATATATTGCTTAAGGGGGCTAATAATATTGACCTTAAAATGGCTTAAAAATAAAAACTGCTTTTTATTCCAGCCGAAATAAAATAAAGTTTCCTCCAGAAGAAAAAATATTATCCGAAATACTGTGAAAAATTCCTTGCTCTGTTAAACATTTGGAAAATATTTGAAAGAAAGAAAAAAGCCACAGTAAGCCAGAGGATTTTGACTTCAACTGTATATAAAAATCAGCAATCTCTACTAAAGTCAAAAGTTGTGGACTGAAGGTCTGCCGAACACCAAGAATACGGAGCCGAAATAAGTTTTCCATATTTATTTATTCAGCATTAATCATTACAAATACACACATTTCCCTGAGGAAATTAACCACTCCAGCTTTAAAAAGAACCAGTGGCTGAGCTTTTGCTCACGTTTGATAACACCGTCCTCGAATGTAAATTAAAAAGGACTTACGATACAAAACCAACAAGCAAAAGCAAAGAGTAACAACGTGTACTGAATGACCTCCAGTAATCAAACACTCATATTTCTAACGCATTTGTATCCTAGAGAGCGGCAGATATGACATGAAAATGGCCCCACGTATGACAAAAAAAACCTAAAGCACATTTATAACTGCAATTAAATTTAAAGAGCGACATGATGGATATTTCAGTGTTCATCTGCAGGTGTAAAAGTGAACAAAACTGACAAAGAAATGTGCATAAGGTGCAGGTTACGGTGACAGGATTGAATGATGCTCTCCTAGTTTAGTAGCAAACTACTGCCTCCTAGAGGAAGAGAAACTGATAGCCACACCACACGGTTTAGATAAAGACAAACCATTTAAATAATAATAAAAAATAATAATAATGATGATAAAAAAAAAAAAACCATCAGCATTGACGGTAACGATAATTAAAGAAGAAATAATTTAACATCCCCAATCCCAACATTGATCATCGCATTCACATTTATTAAGGACATACAGGCCATTAAAAAAAAAAAAAAAAAAAAAAAGTTTGTTTATCCATCCGGGCTCAGTAGATGGTCTGAACAATTGCTTTTGTTTATGAATCCTATATACTGTATATAATTGATCGTTTCACCCAGCAAAGGTGATTTCTTTATTTGTTGTCTTGTTCAAGGAATGCCCAGCAAACGTTTTTATGATATAAACAAACTCAGACACAATACGGTTGAAAAAGACATTGCGAAAATGTCGGATGATCAATACCATTTCAAAACATCAAACAGTACCAAAGGCATTACAGAAATGGAGCAATAAAAAGACAGAGTCAGCCCTTTATCAGATTAAACTGAAGAATTAACAAACAAAACAAAAATGCCCCATACAGCAAAATGAATCGACGTGAATTTGAAGACCAAACAATAAATAAACGCAAACAGGTAGGATCCGATTGTAGGAAAACTGTGTGAACGTCATCGCTGTGGAGTTTTGAAGAGATCTGTGCATCATGTGATAAGACTTTAACATGTGCACAAATATCTTCACCTCACGTAATAATTATTATTTCATTATTAATGAATGAAGTGCTGCTGATATGGAAGCTTGTTTTCGCCACAGGATTAAAAATAATTGTTTTACTGTGCCCTTGTTATACATGTATATGCACAGACTATATTATAATAAATTGTGCATAATTACATGCCTACATACTCTAAACCTAACCTTACAGTAAGTGCATGTTGTTAATTAATATTATTCAGAACTTAAATATAGAGTTAAACGGTAACAAGGACACCGTAAAAACGTACTCTCACAATTCTGATTTTCACAACTTCATTCATTCATTTTCTTTTCGGCTTAGTCCCTTTATTAATTTGGGGTCGCCACAGCGGAATGAACCGGCAACTTATCCAGCATATGTTTTACGCAGCGGATGCCCTTCCAGCTGCAACCCATCACTGGGAGACATGCATACACACTCATTCACACACATACACTACGGACAATTTTAGCTTACCCAATTCACCTATAGCGCATGTCTTTGGACCTGTGGGGGAAACCGGAGCACCCGGAGGAAACTCACGCGAACACGGGGAGAACATGCAAACTCCACACAGAAATGCCAACTGACCCAGCCGAGGCTTGAACCAGAGACCTTCTTGCTGTGAGGCGACAGTGCTAACCACTGTGCCACAGCACCACCATAGTTTTCACAACTTATACAACCAAAAAATCTGAATTGTGAGATTTGAAATATATTATTGAGATGATATTGAACTCAAAACGGAGTAAAAAATGATTATGACTTTCAATTTCAGCTCTTTTTCTCACAACTAAGAGTTAAAAATCGCAAAGTTGTCACTTTTATTGCATGATGGAAACTGATGCTTTCTTCTTTAATAGTAAAATTGTACTATTTACCCTTTTACATTTTATTTATTGAATATTAAGTTCGCACAAGAAAAGAAAACTAAGCAAATCAGCTTCAATGAAATGACCAACCAGATCTCAACGCATCAAACGAGGTGGGTTTTTTGGATGAGCGACAACACAAACTGTCAGTATAAATGAAATCTACGGGAAAGAAAAGAAAAACAAAATGTAGGTGATGACCTGATATTGCTTAGTGGTTCGTTTCATGTAAAAATTGCATGAAAAACAACTCCGCACTGAGACAAGCCTGCAAGTCGAGAACACTTGAAGTGCGCTGCATAAATTATGCAAATAAAATGGCATCTGGAAAAGCAGGAGGGATCGCCGGCAACATATTGAGCCTTCATTTTGTCATTTCAGATGAATAATGCTGTATTTGTTTCCTAAATTAGCAGCAAAACCCTTTGCAAGTCATGCAGAAGTAATACTGTGAACTAACCAAATCTGAGTGATTTCATTGGCAGAGTGATTTGATTTGGATTGCAATAATTGAAAAATACGACATACAATTTTCAGATATGCAGTTCTCACTTCATACCTCACTTCCCAGTTTAAAGCTCTAATCTTCCAAAATTTCCCAAAGAACACCTAAGACCCCATTTTTCCCATTCCCAATGCAATTCAATGTGTCATTGCAAAAATAAACGGAGATGCCGTGCTGTTGAGTAAAATCAGGACTCGTCTCAACAGTTGCAGCAATGGATGGACCAGATACTACGCCAGGAGACATAACACAAACCGCTTTCACAACGTTTGGCTTTCCGCAACTGAATCCTGCCTCCAATTCTTCCATGGGAAGAGATATGCAAAGCAAAGATGACGTGAATATATACCAGTTATACATCGACGTATATAT
>CAIGQW010054176.1:7236549-7262064 GCA_903798125.1 Danio choprae
AAAATTTGTAAAAACAAGCTGGTTTGGAAATGACGCTGGATCTTGAATTCGGTGAGCCACTAGAGTTTGGTTTGTTCCGCATGCATTGATGGTTTTCTATGCGTTTGCATGCAGCCCCTGCCGCAGAGCCTGTAGAGATGAAGCACTACTGACTACTACTTAAGCATAAAAATCCAGCGAGGAGCCTCTCTGTGATATCTGATGGCGATCATCTAAAAGAGCCACATTTGGTAATGAGTTCAATCGTTTTGCGGTCTACATGATGCTTTAAGGGAATATCGGTGACGAGCCGCATGCCCGGTGAACGGAGCTTCTACAGTTCCCAGCCTGTAAACTCCGCCCATTTCCAAAAAAGAAGAAAACAATCTTGAGCAGCAGAAATGAAACAAAAAATAATTATCCAGGCAGAAAGACACCTCTCCCTTTGCAGGTTTTTGGTCTTTTCGTAATTGTTTTTGACAGTGTTTAAAGAAATCCCTGGTGGTTTGGACGTGCAATACGGAGTGTATATACTGCTGAAAGAAATGCTAGGAAATCGCCTCGATCTGATAGGAGCAGTCGTCTGGATGTAGGGTGGGTTTGGCTTCGGTGGTGCTCTTGGGTTTGGGGGGCCAGTCAGGATCCACGCTTAGTTCTTGTGCCAGATGCATGTAGCGAGCCTTAGGCACTTTCCTCCTCCGGCAGCAGAGCCAGGAGAGGCATTTAGATCCATACATGTCTATTCCTCCCTATAGACACACACAGACACACACACACACACACACAGACACACAGACACACAGACACACAGACACAGACACAGACACAGACACAGACACAGACACAGACACACACACACACACACACACACACACACACACACACAGCAGCAAGGAGGAACACGGGGGAAAGGAGAAGATACACATTTTTACACATTTCCTTCACAAGACAGAATTTAAACCTGTAAATGGAAAGATGGTAAGTGAAATGAGATTCATATTCATCTGCAGAAACGATGTGAGAGCCTTTGGTTTGTTTTATCATGCCTCCAAGCACATGCAAGGGAAATGAATGTCTATTTAAATTGATGCCAAAATTCAAATGGTGTTTTGCTTTGGCTAATCTTAAGCTCCAAATGGCATTAAAAGAGAATGTTCCGGGTTCAAATCTATGGCATGCTGTCAATTACCACAAAAAATAACCGTTTTTTTAACTATATAACTGCAAACGTGGTGTATAAAGTTGCATGCTTGTAATGCATGTATAAGTAAATGTTTAATTATATAGCACCTTTCACAGACATTAAGTCACAAAGTGCTTTACAATAAAAGAAAACCAGAAAACAGGTAAAAGAAAACAACAAGTTAAAAATCCAAGTACAGAAACACCAATGTAAAACCAGCTCACCATACTGTTAATTAAAAGCTTGACCAAAAAGATGTCTTTAAATGTTTTTAAAAACGTTCAACTGATCCCAGAGTTGCTTGAGGGAGAGAGACATAAAGACAGGGGAAACAGCTAAGAAGACACTAATTATGAATGTATTATTTGTGTTATGCATGTAATGCATTTCGTTTAAAGAATTGTTTTGTGTATGATTTTTCTGTTCGAAATAAACAAATCAAATCAATTGTTTGTGTTATAATGGAAAGTGTGACTAAGACTGCTTACTAACCTTGGAAATGGTGTAACCAACATAGTTTACTATTAGCCTAATGCACAAAGAGGTTTAAACATCTTATTTAATATAAATTGCACTGCTAAATAGAAGATGTAATGTTAAAGTAATGTAAATGTTAATAAAAGTTCAGATATATGAGCATCACATTTATTTTTGATCAAGTAAGGCCTTGTTCCATGGGCTTCCATTGTAACTGCATTACATAACACAGTTTTTTTTTTTTTAACTTATTTTTGTGGTAAAGGATGGCAATGCCACAGATACCGTCAATGGAGACCGTTTTAAACCCGGAACAAACCATTAAAGGAATATTCCAGGTGATCTGAAATATTAAATCCACTTTAAGAAGCAAAAAGCTTTATCAGTATCAATGCTATTTTACTAAGTTGTTTTATTTAGGAACTGTAAGGTGGAAAAAAATTGCTTCCTTGGAGACAAAGATAAAGTTTAAAGTTAGGATAAAATGTCCTAAAATGACTAAAACTGAAATAAAACAGAATTAAGGCCAGATGAAACATAAAAACTTGAACTATAAATATTAAATAACAGTACAAAACATTATTGAATAGAATAATATTACATTATGTATATAATACTACTGCTTAGCACCTGCTTAAAGACAGCATAAACGTGTGATGTAACATCTTACATGTGCTTTTCAAGATGCAATATCCCACAATAACTAAAATGGTAACCTGTAACCAGACATTTGTCCACCTAGAAAAGTAGTTTCACTTTAAAATGATGATTCAAGCGATAAACAATTATCTGTGGCACTTGACAGCAGGCCACAGTTCCATTTTGAACCCTGAACATTCCTTTAAAGGAGTATTCAGAGTCGTTTAATGTCTATGACAGCTTGATTAAAGCACAGTTCAAATTACACTGCAGAGATTTGGGACTGGTAAGATCCTTAAAATGCTTTTGAAGCTTTTTATGCTCATCAAGGCAGCGTTTATTTGATCAAAACTTTGTGAAACATTATTACTAGAATTTAAAATAAAGGATTTTTTTTTTATACATTTTAAAATGTAATACATTTCTTTACACAAAGCTGAACTTACAGCAGGCATTATTTCAGTCATATGGAGGCTTGTTTCTGCCACAAATTGCTAATTTAATATTTATCAATATTACAAAAAGTTCATATTTCACAATTCTGACTGTTCCCTCTAATTTAGAAGTTCATATAAACGTTTTCTGAAAAATAATAGTGAGATATGAAGGCAGAAATGTGAAAAAATAAAAGGCTGAACTGAGAAACTTAAATTACAAAAATAAGAGACAGTCAAAATTGAGTGGAAAAAATAAAACTCAATTTTAAGATTTATTTGCATGTAAAAACAAAACAAAACGCAATTACAAATATTAAAGTCAGTATTGCATAATATAAAGCACATAAACAAACAATTTACATGACATAAATATAAAACTGTATAAACAAACAATTGAGAATTTTTTTTTCGAGAAACTCAAATTCCAAAAATAGAGACAAACGTCAAAACTGAGAGGAAAATAACTCAATTGTACGATTTGTTTTTGAGTTATTGCCTAAAAAATTCAGTTACAAGAATTTTTTACGCAACTGAAATAAAAAAAGTTCAGAAATGGAAAAAATAAATACAAATTTGCAATTACAAATATCGATGTCGGTATTGCATATATAAACTCTATTAACAAACTATTTATATAACAATAAACATAAAATAACAATTAACATAAAACTCGATAAACAAACAATTTTGAGAAATCTTTTTGAGAATTGAGAAACTCAGATTTTGAGACAAAAGCCAAAATTGAGGAAAATATATAACTGCACTGTAAGATTTTTTTTTGCATTATTGCCAAAGCAAAAATCAGTTACAAGAAAAATGTATGCAACTCTGAGAAGGAAAACAAAAGTTAGAATTGCAAGATGAAAGTTCAGAAATAGAAAAAAATTAAAATAAATAAATAGATAGCAATTACAAATATCGAAGTCGGTATTGCATAATATAAACATTAACAATATACTTAAAATAAAAATAAACATAAAACTCTATAAACAAACAATTTTGAGAATTTTTTATGAGAATTTTGAGAGACAAAAGTCAAAATTGAGAGGAAAATGGGAAAGGCGGTATTGTGTAACATAAACTCTATAAACAATCGCACGAAATAAGTGCAATTGTGAGAAAAAAAACTGCAAGACGTGAATGAATTGTGAGAAATAAACTATTAATTGTGAAATAGAAATTGAATTTTGCGATAAAGATTCACAATCAATTTTTTAATTCCTGCAGCAGAAACGAGCCTCCATCATCTGAAAGGATACCTGAAAATCTGACCAGTCATATGCCAATGCAAACTCAACACTTAAGTTAAAGAACCAGAAAAACCCGAAGCAGCTTTCCACAGACATTAAACTTGCAAAAACCCGGAATATTCCCTTAACCAAAACCAGAAGCTTCATCGACACACAAAACACAAAACGTATCAGAACTTTAGTGCAAGTTTTGACCGTGTTAGATGTTAAAACATTGCTTATTTTGCCACATACCTGCACCGTCATCCCAAACACGCAGTTTAAACAAGACGGAGTAGCGCACACGTATGCAGTAGTTGCAACTACAGAAGGAGCATTAGAGGAAAATGTGGGGGGGGAGTGGGGTAATCAGAGTCCCCACAAGGGGGCACTAGAGAGCGTTCAGAAAAAAATCATGTTGGCGCATGCAAGGCCAAACGTTAAAACAGAGTGTTGGGTGTGAGGGGAGGGAGAAAGAAGGAAGAATAGTGGGAAAAGAGTGAAAGTGAGGGGGAGGGGGAAAAGGCGGAGTGGACACCAGGAAGTGAAAAGGCAACGGTGAACTGAAGTGTCAGATTTTTTCCCAACCTGTGGTATCGGGCCTGCAGGGGAGACGCCATAGCTTCCCTGCTTGTCTCTGCTGAACACATGCTTCCATAAGATGACGTCAAGCACGACGGTCTAAAGAATAATCGCAGTAGGGCGGAAAGAATGAAGAGAGCTACGGATCACATGGCTAGCAAAAGATTTATGGTCATCATTTTGTGTCTGCTTGTTCCTGGTCAAGAGCAACCTAAATACAATGCTTGAAAGGGCAGTGATTGTTTTTTTTTTTTTAATTTTTTTTATTTTTTTAGGGACTGTGTGTTAGTTCAAGAGAAAACAGAAGAGGGCAAAAGATTTACGTTTGTTTAGAGCTGCACGATTAAATGCGTTCTTGATTCAAAGAATTGTGAGATCTGACCCACAGTTGTCACGTATTATGATTTATTATTTGTGTGTTATGAAAAGTTGTATTTTCCAATAAGTACTGTGATAACAGCTTATAGTTCAGATATATTTAGGTGTCTATGGTAGCAATTAAAATGCAATCTTGAAGCGTTACATAAAACTTGACACTTATGCCAGTAGGTGGCGACACAAAACAGAAAATAGAGATTTGATCAAAAACACTGTTTCATACAGTAATGAGAAGCAGTATCTTGATTTGTTGAATGATGCACTCAATTTTTATGTTTGTGTGCGCTTGCGTAAAATAAACGACTGAATGACATTTTAAATTTAGAAGAAATGTCATTAGTAGTTTACCGAATAAAACAAAAATTGTGTTCTTTTTTTCCTCATAGTTGTAGATTTAAAGTCACAGTATGTAATTTTTGCCACTACAGAGCATGTATTCACAACAAACAAAGGCATAATCTGATAACAGCTTATAGTTCTGATATAAAGGTGTCTATGGTAGCAATTAAAATAATGTAATCTTGAATAGCTACATAAAATGACACAGTTACACCAGTAGATGGTGACATAAAACCGAATAAAAGATTTGTTCAAAAATACTGATTCAAACAGTAATGAGAAGCGATATCTTGATTAGTTGTTGAATAATTCAGTCAATTTTTATACCTGTCTGTGTGCTTGTGAAAAATGAATGACCGAATGACATTTCAAATTTAAAAGAAATGTCATTTGTTGTTTACTGAATAAAACAAAAATTGTGTTCTAGATAATTGAATTAAGTTGTCTCTTAATCGCTTTTTTTCCAAAGCTATAGACTTAAAGGCACAGTACGTAATTTTCGCCACTAGAGGGCGTGTATTCATATCAAACAAAGGCATAATCTGATGACGACGTAACACTTAGAGGCTGTTTACATGACAACGATGTAGCCAAAAACACAAAAGTTATTTATTTCACTTTAAAAAACGTTTCACTTTTTAAAATTATTTTTAATCTACGCTGCTCTAAACACTTGACAGTGGGGCTTTCAAAAACTTTTACTTTGAAAGCCATTTTCAGATTTATTTGGGCTGAAAACGTTGGTGTAAACAGAATTGTTGCGTTTATTACATCCTACACAACTCATGTTCATGCTAAAGTATTCAAAGCTTATTTCCATGGTAGCATCGAGAGTGTATGATGTCAATAGCACTAGTTAAAATTTGAACATTGGGGATAATGACAGTACATAAGCTAAACCCATAACGCCCGATTCACACGGGGTGTCAGCGTCAACGCTTGCCATTAACTTTGAATGGGTGATGTCAAGTGTTGCCAAACTGAATTGTGGATCCGTCAGCGCCGCTTCATCGCCGTTGCTCTCTGCAGAAGTTGGAATTTCTAAACTTTCTAAAAGCCAATGGCCAAAGCATCAGCCAATCAGATCAATTTACGCAAATACCCCAGCTCAGACAGTAGCCGACTGCGGACTAATTTCATTGGTTGACGATGCTATGACGATCGCAACAGCCCTAACTTCAGACATGCCCTCTGTCAAGTGTTTACGCCAGCGTGAATTGGGCGTAACTGTTCTAATAGTTTTTGAATATTTAAACATTTATTTAAAACAGATCTTACATATTGTACCTTTAAGTTAAAATGACAGGTTAGTTACATGCTCTGTTGACTAGCTGTCTATTCAAAAAATCATAGGAGAATCATCTTCATTTCAAAGGTTTAACCAGAATCGTGCAGCTCTACTTTATTCTGGACCAAAAGTCAATGAGCATAAACGAGATCACATGATTGACTGCTGAACTCTAGTGTTCTATTGATTGACAGGTGAAAGAGATCGGCTGAAAGGGGCGTGACCTTTCGTCAACACCAAGAAGTAGTCAGGATCTAAAAGGCAAAGCAAACAGCCGCTATGCTACTACAATAATTGCTGGCATGTGTCAATCATGGCAAGAATAATTTGACCCTTTCTTAGGGCTGGATTCATAGGCAGAGGAAGCTGATGATGCTGCTGCTGAATCAGACGCGCTGTACAATTCGCCACTGTATCTGGTCAAAATTAAACAGTTGTTTTCTTATCCTGTAAATCAGCCTTAGCAGAGCAGATAACATTTCGTTTGTATAGAGATGGGGAAAATTGTTAAGAAATTTACTTAATGATTCTTATACATTTTATTGCTCGGAATCAATCATTTTTAAAATTACATGAAATATTTCTTAGTCAATTTAATTGCAATTAATACATTTTTAATAAAGCTGCTTACTATTATTAAAAGTGTAAAATGTGTGAGCCATTTTGAAGCTCATTCGAGTCATTACATTATATAATTTAAAACTAAAAAAGTAATATATTTATATGTATATTTATTTATTTGTATTAAATAATAACCAGCTTTTAATTCCAAACCATATTATTGTCTATGTGGGAGTCTATTTATATCCCATCAAGTACAATACATTCATTGGCTTACAGCAAGAGCAGTGTGTTATCACCCAGGCTGAAGGGTCCATTACACCTAACTGTTACATCCTATTAGTAAAATTATCATTATAATACAGTATAGTACTAATTCCCCCAAATATATACTTTATATGAGCTAGCAATACAATTACCTAACCATTTAATTCCCCCAACCTTGACCAGAATAAAATGCAATTACTTTTATATAATGTGAATATCCACTAGAAATAATGTGCCTTATGTACCACTTACCTCGACGAAGACAGACACTATGGTGTTGACCAGTATTATAATCACCATAGACACACGCCAGCTCAAAGGAACACACACCAGCTGAGAAGAACGGGGACAGTGTCAGAAAATCAATTCAATAGCTCAATTTTTTTTTTTTAATGATCAATAAATTGATCCAAACTAAAAAACGAAAGATGTCACATAAATTAATATTTGTGAAAATCATGGTACATTTTGAAGCAGCATAATTGTTTTTAAGCTGTAATCAACCCAAAAACGTCTAGACTAATAGACTCCATCAAGATATAGAGATGCAAACATACCTCTAAAAACTGGTAGATTCCAGAGATTGGGAAAAACATGATGAAAAACATGAAAATGACGAGAATTAAAGTAGAGAGGACAAATGGCCCTGAAGAAAAAGAAAAAGAAAATAATCAGACAACTAGAAACACAATTAAATCAAAATACCACACACATAATGCTTTATAACTCTTTAAATCTGCCCCTTTTAGGTTTTGATCCATATTATGCGGTTTTGGTGACTGTCGCTTTAAATTTAAATGAGACTGTGCTCTTTTCGAAAGAGGGTGGAGCTACAAATGCCTATGTGTTATCACAGTGGCAGATTCAAAAACAAGATTAATGTCCCATGCCAATGAGGGAGAGATCATCATTAAAGGGCGGGGCTTTCCCTCTCTGATGAAAAGTACAAAGGGGGAATGTCAATCAAAGTGTTTCTGCAGACTGTTTTTATAAAGTGTGATTATAAAAACAGAATTTATCAATTTTTATCATTGGATGCTGGTTATGTTCACCCACTGTTGCCACACAACTGTGTTTAAAGCCCTTATAAAAGTGATGAATATTCTAAATATAGCAACATCATGTGTTTTTTATACTGTATCCCAATACTGTAATATTTTTTACATCTATTTCACACACACTTTTAAATGCTGTTGTTGTTGTTGTTAATGGATTATAATATTTTGCTATATTTTAGATATTTGACATAAGACAACTCAAATAAGAATAACTATGAATAAATATGACATTTTCCAGTTAATAAGTTAATTTCAGACTCTCAAAGACAGCTTTGTTAGTTGTCTGTCATTGTGAACGCATCAATATTTATCCTTACAGTTCTTGTAGCTGGGCTGGCGGAAAGGTTTTCCTTTGGAGAAGACGATGGCAACAATGAGGTACTGAAATGAGGAGATGAAGAACAGCGTGGTGTTCACATCGTTGACGATGTTTTCTTCTTTAGTCTCGGTGGAGTTACTGTAGTTATTCATGTGATGAGGAAGAGAGCAGTTGTAGAAACTGTGAATAAAAACAAAGCAAATTAAAAACAAAATAAAAGTACATTCATAGGCCAACTCGCACTACACTGTAAGACACAGACCAATGCGGACAATCACACCATGTCCTAACTACACGCAACAAGATTCCAGCGACAAGCGATTTGGCTGTCTGCACCAAACATTTAAATATCAGCCACTGCATTCCCGGTGAAAAGGTAAAGGTTATAATCTAATTAATACACATTTAACCTATTTAACATGATTAAAAGTACACAGGCTGACTGACTAATGTTGTTGGTTTGCATTGAGTCACTGACTATGTTTACATGGACATCAGTAATCAAATTATTTACCTTAATCTGAATAAGACAATAGTATGATTAAGGTGTTTACATGAGTTGCTTTTTTAATGTTACTTTCATGTTCTCATTTATATAGCACATAGATCGATAAAAGTCGTTGCGTCACCAGGCTATCCACGTGTCCTTCAGAGTTTTGTGTAATTTCTAGCGTTTCATTTTAAATTTTTCAACTTTCACTGCAGTTTGGCAGTTTCACATTTTTATTAAGGAACATTTCATTCATGCCCCCCGTGACAAACGAGATATTGGATGAGAGTATGAAGCATGGACTGGTGGAAAAGGTTTGTTTAAATGGAATTTGACACCGCACGCCGAATGGTAAAAACCTCTCTGCATTTCGCGATGCGGGTATCTGTGGTCCTTTACTGACTCTGTAGATGCAGAGAATAGTGTCAAACAGTCGTGTGTGTATGGAATAACCCTGTCACAAAAAGCAGGGGAAAATGCTACACGACCGTAATAGTTTGATTGCTGTGTTTACATGTCTGTACTGCACTTCCATAATGTGACAAAAATAGGCATACTCTACGTCCTAATCCGATTTCTGTTTAGTTTGAATATGACTTTAGTCGAATTAAGGTAAACCAAAATCACTGTTTACATAGTAGACTCTTAATCGGAGTATTGTCTTAATCATATTTAAATTAGATTATTGGTGTCGATTTAAACATACTCAGTGATTTACGTTTGTTAATTATTTCTTTATAAGTTTTGTTAGTTATTTTATTTTTTATCTGCTGCTGCTTTCAATCGTAGGACAATAAATGTCACGTAAAATACTGTTTAAAATCGCATTGGCAGCATTTAACACTGTTGAAAAATAAAGCGATTAATCTGTATCGCAGGGGATAATTTTCATAGCAGTTTTTGGTGTTGTTTTGCCACGACATCGCAGAAATAAAAACAGTTTCTAAAATAATGCACGTTGCTATCGTAGATAGTTAGGGCAAAAACTTGCTTTAACATGAAAAAGATAAGTATGTAGTAAGAACATGGTGTTAAGAGATTATTCAATATGTGATTTAATAGAGGGAAACAATCTCTGACATCCATCAGCAAACATTAGTAACAGTTCTTCATTTTACAAAACTGCAGTGTTGAACTGAGCTTATAAGACAATGTTTTACAAAATGAGGAGAGTTTGAATGATCTGCAGTGGCAGTAATGAGCAGCAGAGGTCAGACTCACTCAGGCTTGGAGTACCAGTCCAGCCTCTGGATCAAGAGGAAGGCAATGATCTGGAAAGCCAGGCAAATGAAAATCTGTGTGAGGACTGAAAAGAGGAGAGGACCTGAGACCAGGCCGGAGGGGGGCCTGCGGGCCACGAGCTCCTTCCATGCAGAGTTCAAACTCACTGAGAGGGAGAGAGAAAAATCATCAATACACACTGCATACAAATGATACAGTAACTCAATGTCATTCAAATTTAATTGCAACCAACATGAAAACAGAATTTTTAAATTTTTTTTGTGAATAAATCACTTTTTGGAATCTAAAATGTGCTGCAACTAACAGATCTCATCAAAAAAATTAAATTGTAATTAATTTTGGCCATTCATTTACATGACAACAAAATTTTGGAGGTCTAAAACAAACCTTTGGAAAATAATTGCAAATAATTTTAGGTGTCTATATTACTTAATGACATGACATTATGTGTACTATTACATGTGACTTAATACACAACAATGCAACCGTTTTTAAATTGATGTGGTGCAACTTAAAGGGGCTGTATGTAAGTTTTTGACTCTTCTAAAGCCTAAAAATACCATAATATGTTGGCAGATATTTAAGAAACATGCTAAGTGAACATTTGTTTATCTGAAAAACAATGCTGAAGTCAGTTATTCTGCTTGTAAGTAACGTGCCGGAACGCCAGTCTTTGTTTTGGTTCTTTTAATCTGCCCAATGCCAGTTTAACCAACTATATTTCCGCACCTCAGGTTGCCGTGTTTGAAAACCGCATATTTCATTCATTCATTCAGAAAGGCTCTCAAAGCATGCACCCGTGACCGAAATACGACCTCTGGTGGTCAGTAGCAGACTCTGAAATGAGATGCAGATTTAGAGTTCCACGAGATGGTTATTAATTAGCAAATAATATAAATATTACAAACGTAAACATTAGGTGAGCAGGTTACATTGTAACCCCATGTCCTAACAACACGCTACGTGACGAGATTTGCAGTGCAATTTGTCTGTTTGCACCAGATGAAACACGACAGAAATTTAAATACAGCCGTTCAGAAGCAGAGAATATGCATTCACTTATGAAATGGTAGGGTTTATAATCTAATTAATTCATATTAAACCTCTTTAACATTATTAAATGTAGATGCTGAATCACTGATATGTGTTGGTTTGGATTATTTCAGTTCGAAAGTTCAATTTCAAACAGTTTATTTTATTTTCAAGATCTGAGGTGAACTATCTACTGCTGCTTTCATTAGTATGGCAATAACAGTCAGGTAAAATGGCATTCAAACTCGCATTGTTAGCATTTAACACTAAATAAAGCACATGAGGTGTACCTGAGGTGATCATTGTCAAAGTTTCTGTTGTTCAGCTGAAAGAAATAGAAGCCATTTCTAATATCAATTTGATGTGTTGGTTAGAACAAAAACTCCTTTAATATGGAAAATATTACTTCTATCGGGTGCTGCTGCTTTTATATAGAGCACGATTTATATTAGCCTTAAATCAGCCTTTAGGCTCGATAGTCAGACTCGCTCCTGTTAGTTCTCAATCTGGCAACCTGCGCTTGCGTTTGTTTTGATCCAGGAATGCAATACCTAGTTCAATCACTGGGTGTCAAACTTACATACTGCACCTTTAAAGTAGTGTGCAACATTTAGTCAAAAGTGCAAATACTTGTCTATCTGATATTAATCTGTATGATCAAGTGGAGATTACTCTAAAGAAAATATTAGCATTTTTCACAATTATATTATACTCCTGCATCAAATTCCTATTTTTAGGTCTTATTTAAATCAAAATGATTTTATTAATATTATAGCCCACTCTGATGATGCGATGTAACCTCAATCTAGTAATCTGTGACTTACTTAATATCATATTTTATAGTTAAAATAGTCATTGTCTGTTGGTTTGTTTTAATGCGCTTCATGATTTAATTGTTAAAATGGTAATTTAAAAAAATGCAATAAATAAAAAAATGGACCAGATGTTCAGAATCCACAAAGACTTCCAATCTGAAATGCAGAACAGACATTAGAAATGACACTCACTGGTGAAGACAATCAGAAGAATGATGGCCATGTCTATGAAGAGAAACTGGAAGTCACCCAGGTTACTGCCAATCTGAAATGCATCATTAATGCGTCAGACTCATAGAAGCAACGTCCACAACTCAACTAATGAACTTCAGTTACTCACTTTAAGCATGAAAAGCCCTGTAAAAGAAGTAGAACTACAACAGAAAGTTGTTCTACAATAGTTGTGGAGGAAATGCTGAGCTTACGGAGTAGAGCAGTGCGACGGTGAGACATTGAATAATACTGTAGAGAGCCATGAACTTAAACACACAGAAGGAGGTGATGAGAGCTGCTCTGCCTTCTCTGTGGAGAAACAAGACGTACTGTATGAGACTACACACAAACAGAACACTTGAAATGTTGTTCTTGAAAAACTCTACAGTGTTAAAGGCCAAATTTCAGACATTATCAAAATATTAATTATTAGGAAGATCAGCATGTTTTAGACTAACAGAGCATCTTTACCCAGTTTCCATAGAAACCAGGAGACCAACAAAAAATATATCTACAGTTGAAGTCAGAATTAGCCCTCCTGAATTATAAGCCACCCTGTATATTTTTTAGCCCAATAAGCCCAATTTCCGTTTAACGGAGAGAAGATTTTTTTCAACACATTTTTCCAGAAGAAAAAATATTATAGGAAATACTGTGAAAAATTCAACTAAATTAAAAGTTAAACATCACTTGGGAAATATTTGGCGAAACAAAATCTACAGGAGGGCTAATAATTTGGACTTCAACTGTGTGTGTGTGTGCATCCTGTCTGGCACTGTGGTTCTTTAAGACCAAAAAAAACCCCCCAAAAAAAACACTTACTACACTATCAAATCTCTAACAGTCAATTTAATACTATGACCATTTTCTTATTTTTCTGGCCTTTATAATTAAAACAAGTACAACAAACATAGCAGGACAGACATGCCAGAATGTTTAAAAGGTGCATAATTTAGCCTTAGATTGTTGTTGAGTCAAAATCTCTCTTTTTCTTACACAATTGACAACAGTTTTACAAGCGAAAAAAATAAGCACAATCAGATTACTAATTAAAATTGTGACTTGCCTAAATACAACTATTACTAAGAGTGAACTTATAACAAAGGCTAAACACGCTTCTCTCTTATTAATATTATTATTGTTATAAATACTATTATCATTACAACTATTATTATTATTATTATTAAGCTTTATTCATGTGAAAAAAGTAAATAAATGTGAACCAGGGCTATAAAACCACTCAAGGTACTTTATTTCTTTTATTGAGATTTATACATAATCTGAAAGCTGAATATTTTTCTCATCTATGGTTTGTTGGAACAGGCCAATTTTTGGCTGATGCAACCATTTGAAAATCTGTAATCTGTGGATCCCACAAGTTTAAAGAAATATTGCCATTACAGTAGGAAATGTATAAAATGTCTTTAAGGAACATGATTTTTTTTTGCATAAACACTATGTTTATGGTCTGTTTGTTGAGTTTAACTTACATTGCATCTACATACCAACTAATTCTCATTAGATTATAGGTAGACTGTTAGGTTGGGGTTAGGGTAAGTTGACATGTACTTGCAAAGTTTTTTATAGTCAGTTAAATGTCTGTTGAAGGAGCAGCATCAACAGATATTATGCAGACAGTCTACTAATACTCAAACGGACCATCCAAATAAAGTGTTACCAAATCAATAACTTTGTTCTGTATTTTGACTCAAATACACCCGTGTAGTCGTTCATTCCTGTGTATTTTACTGACTTGTTTACTTTTTGGACTATTGCTAGATGTCTATTCACTGATAGCCCAAATGTAGCCTTGCTTTAGTCAAGATGTCCATGTTAAGACATCTATTAGACTTTTTAAACACAAAAATGCTTGCTGGGATAGGTATTGGTACAACGCACTGAGCTCCAGGAAGTTGTGATTGGACATGACAGCTCACCTGATGAGGTTGGGCACGCAGGTGATGCTGGGAGTAGTGGAGGTGAAAGGAGATGCCACTGAAGCCTCCAGTTCTGACAGTGAGATCCCAGCATGAGCTCTCTTCAGTGCCTTAGCAAAACACACACAGACATCATCAGTAACGCTGTCCACAACACAGAGACGACGTGTCAAAAACACAATAAAAACAGCTCACCCCACAGTCATTTGCTCCATCGCCACACATTCCTACAAAATAACTGCAGGAGAGGGAAAAAAAGATTTTTAGTATAAGTTTTACTTTCTCTTTTGAATATACAGAATTATTAGCCCCCTATATATTTTATTTCCCATTTTCTGTTTAACGAAAAGAAGATTTTTTCAACACATTTCTAAACATAATAGTTTTAATAACTCATTTCTATTAACTGATTTCTTTATCTTTGATGATGACAGTAAATAATATTTTACTAGACATTTTTCAAGATACTAGTATTCAGCTTAAAGTGACATTTAAAGGCTTAGCTATGTTAATTAGGCAAGTTAGGCAAGTCAGTGTATAATGATAGTTTGTTTTGTAGACAATCAGAAAAAAATATTGCTTAAGGGGGCTAATAACATTGACTTAAAAATGTTTTTTTTTATTTATTAAAAACTGCTTTTATTGTAGCCAAAATAAAACAAAAAATACTTTCTCCAGAAGAAAACAATATTATCGAATATACTGTGAAAAATCCCTTGCTCTGTTAAACATCGTATGGGAAATATTTGAAAAAGAAAATAAATTCACAGGAGAGATCATTTTGAATGATTGTACCGTACCTTTGTCTATCCTATGCTTACAAAGGCTGTTTTTAATTGTCAGTAAAAACAGTAATTATGTGAAATATTACTATTTAAAATAACTAATACATTTTTTATATATTTTTAAATGCATATTATAATTACTCAAGTCTTTAGTGTTGCACGAAATCATTTTAATATGATGATTTGGTGCTCAGTCTGCATGAGCTGAAAGTTACGGAGACTTTTAATTCAGTATGTTGATGTACCTCCAACTGAAACTGAATATTAAGTAGGGGGCAGGGCTTTCTTTTTGCGCATCATTTCCTCGTAATGGTAAGAGGGGCGTGGGTAAGAATATTATGGCTAAAGCATCAAACTGACGTCAACAGAGAAGTAAAAGTCAAACTTTAATTAAATATTACCAAAACAAACTTTTCCGGCAGCACAGTGGCTCAGCGGTTAGCACTGTCGCCTCACAGCAAGATGGTCACTGGTTCAAGTCCCAGCAGGGCCAGTTGGCATTTCTATGTGGAGTTTGCATGTTCTCCTCGTATTGGTGTGGGTTTCCTCCAAGTCCTTCAGTTTCCCCCACAGTCAAGACATGCTCTATAGGTGAATTGGATGAACTTAATTGGCCATAGTGTATGAGTGTGTGAATGTGAGAGTGTATGGGTGTTTTCCAGTACTGGGTTGTGGCTGGAAGGGCATCCGCTGCGAAAAACATATGCTGGAATAGTTGGCGGTTCATTCCGCTGTGGTGACCCCTGATAAATAAAGGGCTTAGCCGAAGGAAAATTAAAGGAATTATACTTTTTTTCCAGCAGATTAACTTGCACGGATGAATTGTTCACCTAAACAAAAGCAATGTGCGCTAGCAAAATAAACATTGTAAATTTAGATTTCACACAGACTTTGAGTATGTGTGTGTGTGTGTGTGTGTGTGTGTGTGTGTGTGTGTGTGTGTGTGTTAAACACTCACTCTACACTTTCTAAAGTCTCCACAAGCTGAGTCTTCTGGTCAGGCGCCATCCTTGCAAACACAGTTCCATGAAGCACCAGCTACACCATGAAAACATTGTAAATATCAAAGTGACACATGCATAGAGATGCAGTATAAGAGGAATTAGCTTTCTGCCAACCTTCTGCAGCAGGTCCTGGAAATGGTCAATAATTACAGCGAAAGATTTTCCGCTCATGGCGAAGTGATACTGTTCCTGAGATCTGGACTCGTCCACAGAACGACCATCTTCCAAAATAATCTCCACCTCCTGAAAACACAGAGCACAAGTGGTGTCCACCAGACGGCGTACTGACCTCTAGTGTGGTGGGCTTTATTTAATGTTATTGCATTTCAAATCAAACTTAGTCCAAGCTTACAATTCAATCTACAAATACGATTTTTTTTCAACTTATTATTTTAATAATTACATTGTAAGCGTATTATCATGTAATTAAATATCAGCAAAAAGCCTAGTAGTAAACATTTTGTTAACTTTTACTCAGTTCAAATATCTACATGTCATAAAAATGTATACAAGCATGATTAATGGCTATTACTGATATAATAGTTTAACAATGAAGGACAAAAGAAAATGATTTACTAATATCTTTTAATATGTATATATGCATTTTTTATGGTTTTATTGTATTTCTTTATATGCTGTTTTTATGCTATTGTTTTACCTTTTATTTTATTGTTAATACTTTGGTCAACTTTGTTGCAGTTGCGATCAGCAGTGGCAGGTTGTGTCCAGCAGATGGTGCACTGACCTCTAGTTTGGTGGGCTTGTTGGAGTGTTTGCTGGGTTTGTCGGCGTAGTGCCAGTTTATCTTGGCAGCCTGTCCGTCCTTTGGGGGCACCGCATCTGCAATAATGACCAGGTCTAGCGGCTGAATCATGCCACAGTCTCGCGCCACAGAAATGGCCGTCAACATATTGTCACCTAAATGAAAGAAGAAGAAGAAAAAAAAAGAAAGAAAAAAAAACCTGTGATACTCGGTACACAATTCCAGGCACATCATGTACCATTTCAGACAATGTCATCTGGCCTGGATCCAGACGTTGCTCATGATTGAAGAGCGGGTCATGTACAAACTCAATCTGCTTACGTTCACAATGCCGCATTCAGCCTGGTCTGAACTTTGGAGCGCTTGGCTGGTAATCTGGAGAGCTGAGAAGCTTATTAGACGAGATTCCAGAAATACCTAATGAATTAAGCTTCAGAGCTCCCAGACTCCTGTGTGTCTGAGGCTGGACAGTCTGAACGGCCGACATCTTCAAACTACAGCGGCTCATTCATTCCTCCTTCACTTAAATGAGGTAAGCAGGGAAAGCAGGTTTGTAGGACAACAACTGACTGTATATACACAAGTTAAAAAACTACTGCGGAAAACATTCATATCTCATGTATATTATGAATAAATTAATCAGGGGTCAGTATGATTTTTTTAGGGTTCCCACTCAAGACAATTGTGTGGACATACAGTGAAACTAAATGTTGTGTCTTGCCGGACCACATAGCTACTTGAATAAACAATCATAAATATGAACACAACACTGGACGTAATAGCTATATTACACCCATACAGCTAACATACCAGAGTGGTAATCTAACTACACTACATGACAAAAGTCTTGACGCCTATCCAAGTTTTAGGAACAACAAATAATAACTTCTAGTTGATCATTTGGTAACAGAAGTGGCTTATATGAAAGGTAAAGCGCTCTAGATTACGCTTATTTTACCAAAATAAAATATGATCATGCCTTGATTTTTAATTATTTAATTAGGACAGTAAGGTCTGACTTTGCTTGGACAAAAATCTTGTCACTTAACAGAAATAATGTACAGTATAGAATATAAAGTCATGGTGCAGTGGAAAAAGAATTAATATTGTGTATGACTCCCATGAGCTTGGAGGACTGCATCCATACATCTCTTTAATGACTCAAATAAGTTATTAATAAAGTAATATGTAATGGTGAAGAAATTATTCTTGCCAGACTCCCAGAGTTCATCAAGATTCTTTGGACTGATTTTCAATGCCTCCTCCTTCATCTTACCCCAGACACGCTCAATAATGTTCATGTCTGGTGACTGGGCTGGCCAACCCTGGAGCACCTTGACCTTCTTTGCTTTCAGGAACTTTGATGTGGAGGCTGAAGTATGAGAAGGAGTGCTATCCTCCTGAAGAATTTGCCCTCTCCTGTGGTTTGTAATGTAAAGGGCAGCACAAATGTCTTGATACCTCAGCTTGTTAATGTTGCCATCCACTCTGCAGATCTCTGGCACGCCCCCATACTGAATGTAACCCCAAATCATGATTTTTTGTTCACCAAGCTTGACTGATTTCTGTGAGAATCTTGGGTCCATGCGGGTTCCAATAGGTCTTCTGCAGTACTTGTGATGATTGGGATGCAGTTAAACAGATGATTCATCAGAAAAATCTACCTTCCGCCACTTTTCCAAATGATCAAATGATCAAGAAGTCAAGTTATTAATTGTTGCTCTTACAACTGGAATAGACTACAAGACTTTTTTCAGGTAGTGTATGTTATCTACTAACTATCCATATACACTATACTAATTATGGAGCGGCAATCTAACTATACTAACTAAACATATATACTCTACTAACTATACATAAATATACTACACCTACCTGTATACTACACAGTATAAACTCACAGCCAAATGTCAAAATTTCCTACTTTTCCTTTACTTTTACTGACTAAAGAGCTGAATTTTCATGACCTATAATGTACAGAGAAACTAGGCGCTGTTGAGCTTTGCATAATATTGAGATTGTAAATTTGCTTGAGCTTGAATATAATTTGCATAAATATAATAGCCATTATGAGAACAACAATGGTTCATTTAGCCATAATCATAACAATTGGCAAACAAAAGTCCCTGATATTCCATGACTTGAACATAAATATATACATTTCCATGTGTATCAACATCTGGAATAGATTTTTAAAAATTCCATGACCTAGGGGAAACCTGTTTTTATAAGGAACGTAATACTTTTATACAGCAAGCCTGCATTTAGTTGACAGTGAAGGTAAAAACATTTACAAAACATGTAAAAACAAGGCAAAAACCAACCAGTTCTAATTAATTAAGTGATGTCGTAAGTGTAATAATGATGTATAATATTTTCTTTCTAGTTATTTCACAAGATTCGACTAGTATTTAGCTTAAAGTGCTATTTAATGGCTAATTATGTTAGGTAAGTTAGGCGTGTCATTGGACCACAGTGATTTGTTCCAATCAAAAATAAAAATAAATATAATAATATAAAAATAAAAAAAATAATAAATAAAAAAATAAATGATTAAATAAATTATATATGCATTACATCATATATCTATCTATCTTAAGGGGCCTAATAATGTTGACCTTAGCGGGTTTTGTTTCTATTCCAGCCAACTAAAAGAAATAAGACTTTCTCCAGAAGAAACTTATTTTGAAAAATTTCCTTGCGTCAAACATCACTTGGAAAATATTACAAAAAGTGTCACAAAAAGCCTAATAATTTTATCTTAACTACATATTGACCACAAACATTTGAACACTCTTAATCTTATAATCTATATTAACTGCATGTGAATAACCATCATGTCAATTCAAACTGTCCATTTAAAGGACAATTCAGGAACTGTAATAAACTCCCAGGTTTTCTGAATGAACATGAATGCAAATCAACGTTTAGAATGTCGTCTGTACCTGTGACCATAACGGTGCGAATGTTGGCCCGCCGTAGATCATCCAGCACTCCTGGAGTTTCCGTTTTCAATTTGTTCTGCATGACAATCAACCCCAGAAAATCCATATTTTTCTCGATTTGATCCCTGTAGAAAAACAAACCAAATCTAGAATGACATCAACCATACAGAGGCACATGATGATAAACAACAAAGCGTGATGTATTCAAATGCCTGGTTGGGTATATCGTCTTCATGTCCAAAATAATAGTTTTACAGATTTAATATATTGAGCCACGTATTATTTATTCTTCACGTTTACTTTCACAGACATAACTAACATTATGTGAACGTGTATGCTTTTTAACCTTTTGTCATAACTTTGTGTGGTGTGAAAAAGAAGATATTTTAATATTTAAACTATGTTCTCTGACAGCCAAATTTCTGTGCATTTAAAAAAAATATCAGAGTATCTGAGAGGAATGCTGTCAATGCTCCGCCCTCTTCTGGAAGGGGGGGACGGGAAGCAGCAGTTCATTTGCATTTAAAGAACACACAATGCTTGGAGCCCTTTTATGATTTTTTTAATAACAAGAAAACAATTAAAATATACTTGAGATAATAGAAGATATGCAGGTGAAAACTGGGACATATTTTGTAATAGGAGGCCCTCATTTACTTATTAATTTATTTTATTCTATTTAATATTTAATTGTATTCATTTCATTCTCCTTCAGCTTAGTCCCTTATTTATCAGGGGTCGCCACAGCGGAATGAACCGCCAACTAACTTTGTAAACTACTATTTAGCATGTTTTATGCAGGAGATGCCCTTCCAGGCCAATTTAGTTCATCCAATGCATTTAATTTGTTTTGTATAGTTTTTTTATGTGTATGTGCATGTGTGTGTCTATATGGATACTTATGTGTACATGTACAGTAGGTATATATTGTTTTTTGTTTTTATTTTCTTTGCTATTTTTGTTTTTTCTTTTGTAATCTGTTGACTACTACACATCTGCAAACGAACATTTATGCTGTACGTTTGTGTGTTTTGTAACTAGTTGTTTTCTTTTTATAAAGAGTTAAAAGCTCTGCAAACTTTGCAAGTTTCTGTTTATAGGTTCTCAGTGGCTGTGTCTAGATCCCTGTGCTTTATGCAGTTTTATTTTTGCAAAACACTTGGAATCGCTGCGTCTTGCATTTTCAGAAGCAAAGATGAGCTCTGTCTAAGGGGCCGTTCACACAAATGCGTTTTCCTTTCCAACACGCTACTTTTATATTGTTTTTCAATGTAAACACACTCTTGACAGACTATTATGTTCACGTCTTTTGAAGTGCTATGCATGTGAGTGCAGAGTTTTTTAGATGCTGCGTCAAGTTAAAAGATCTTCAACTTTCACATGCAGCGCTGGTTATCACTGTCAGTTCCATAGCAGTGGACCAACCAGAAACTCAGAGGCTGGGCAACCACTGCAAGTTTCTCTTTACAGGCAATAAGTGGTTGTGTCCGGATACGCTTATGCTGCACTTTTTTTTCTCTCTCTCAAATCATTCTGAAGCATTGCATCATGTTTTAATAATCAAAAACACATTAAATGAGCACTTATGGCTTATCACACATATTGTAAAATGCTATAAAAGGATATTTATTTAAACTGTACCTGTTAATGCTCTGCACTTTATGAAATGTAAGTTTGGATTCCAGCCGTCTGTGTGCCAGAGCAATAACCCGGAAGCCCTGTTTGGTGTAATCCTCCAAAACCTCTGCAAAATCCTCTGGTACTGTAAGGAGAGAAAACTTCAATCCAAAACAGATTTGAATGTGGAAAAAGGATGAGATGGTAACAACGGATGGATGCTCCACTGACCTGACTCTTTTTTACACAAACTGGCCACCACCTCCGGTGCTCCTTTCAGATATGCGTCCATCCGTCTTTCTCCAATCTGACGAACAACTACACTCATTCTCTGAAGCGCAGAGGAAAAGGAGAACTGCCGCACGATACCGATCATATACGAGGCCTGAGAAGCAACAGTAAGTATAGAAATGCAGTATGTCCATAACTGAAGCCATAGTATATGTGAATATTTATAGTAATAGTAAAAGTCATTATACATACTGAGAGCTCATAGAGTTCTGACAGTTCCTGAAAGAAAACCACAAGAGATTAGAAGAACAACAAGATAAATAAATATAGGTTATTAAATAATTTAATATTTAAAGTAATTATTTTAGCATTTAATGAATCAATATTAAATATTGTTCGAATGTTTTATATATAGTATAAAAATAAAATATATAATTTGGCCATTAAAAGTGATAGTAATAAAAAAGTAGTACTAATAAATAAATAAATACATAAAAATAGTAAAAATATATAAATATTTTTAATAATTAAATTTTTAGGAAGAGCAATTAATAGTAATCATTTTAAATAGATATTAAATGAATTAATCAATACAGAAGATTTCTAAAAAAATATTTAAATGCAAATGTCTCAGTTTATAAATATACAAATAAATGAAATATATTATATTACAGTAATAAAACATAGGTTAATAAATTATTAACAGTAATTCTGGTAGTGATTAAATATTAAATGAATCAGCATAAAAAAGTTTTTTAATACAAATACAGAAACAAAAAATAACAATAATTGTATACTTATCTTATATAATATTAATTCCCATGATATATAGTAATACATGAAGTATATAATAATTAATATAAAAATAATAAAAATAAATGTTAAAACAAAACTAGAACAAAAAACAAATAAGGACAAACAAAACAAAAAAACAAGGACAAACAAAACAAAAATAAAGGACAAAGTATCCATATTTTCAGATTGACTGAGAAATGCTCACCATGTCCTGCTCAGGTGAGATGACAGGTGGTGGCAGCAGCTGGTTTGGTGGTTTTACGTAAGTGAGTTCGATGCGGTCGTGATGCGCAGTCTCTTCTTCTGTAGCTTCAACCAGGATCTGAACACCACAGAAAAAAACAAATAAAATAAAAAAACACACACAATCAACCCAAATACAGCCTGAACTGATGGGAAAGTGCTGTCATTGGCGGCCACTGACCCATCCGGTGGCCTCAAACATCTTCAGGTCGAGCGGATCTCCAGAAAGTTGACCCTCGATCTTGGTCAGTGAATGACACGTGGCCATGCAGGACACAAACCTGCTCGTCACCAGGCTTTTATCATCGGCTCGTTCCTCTGAACGCTGGAATCTGAGGGAACAGAGGTAATACACAATTACACATGCAAATATACAAATAATTGAGAATGATATTATTTATCTAGATAATTTTATTAATATAATCAATACCTGCTGTCTTCTACCCGCTGAATTCCCCACATGTCCAAACCATCTTCAGTGAGGGTGCCAGTCTGAAATGTCCCAGAATAATAAAAGATTTAGTAATAAGAAGAATTTACTAAATATTAAAGATACAAATAATAGTAATAATAATAATAATAATAATTTCAAAACAAAACTATAGGTTACATTAATATTAAATGCCATAATATACAGTATATGTGTGTACTTTGTATATCTATATACAATAAAGAATATATATGTATATGATACAAATTATATATACACATTTTAATATCTATATAACAAAATACACACAGATATATTAAAAAAACTTTTATTTTGGATGCGATTAATCTTTGCCCAGCACTAATTGTTATATTGGTCCATTATAATTTTCTTCTTATTAATATACTAATTATATTAATATAATAAACTACTATTAATGCTTTTAATCATAAGAATAATAATCTAAAAAACTGTTAATTAAATAATTGTATCTGTAGTATTAACAGTAAATATTAAATATATACACATTAAATAATTAATAAATGTTACAAATAATCATTTATTAAATTAATAATTAAAAAATATATAAATAATTTATTTTTTTTAAATAAACAAAAATACATAGAAGTGTCAAAATGTCGATGCAGTTTACCCGAGTTAACCCTAGTTTAAACAGATCCAAAATGTAAATATTCTATTTAATTTTCTTTAAATTAAAGTCTCCTAATCACCTTGTCGAAGCAGACGAGGTTGAGCTGCCCACAGATGTTGATTCTCTGAGGGCTGATGGAGAAGATGCCCACTTTCCTGAGTCTCCTCTGAGCGTAGACGATGCCCGCGGTCATTGCTGCTGGAAGAGCAGGAGGAACCGTGATGGTGATGATGTCCAGAGACTTCACGATGATCTCCTTCACTGGTTCCTGCAGGACACACAACAACACTGAAGAACACTTTTCTACACAATATTCACTATATATTCACTTTCACTGCATTTATAACATTTAAACTAAATTATTTTAATAATTCTAAAAAAGTCAGAATTCCAAGAGAACATTATAAACGTATAACTTTGAGAGATTTTTTTTTATGAATATAATAGTAATAATGACAAGTAGTAATTAAAGATTTTTTAAAAAGTCATAATTGATAATAAATAAATGATAGATGTAATTCAGATATTAAAACTAAACAAAAAAAATTTAAAAAATTTGCTATAACGTTAATTCAAATTTCCAACCCGCAAAAATGATAATTGTTGAATGTAAATTCAGATTCACAAAATGTCCTATCTTATATGTAAATCCAGGTATTAACACATATATAATTGCTGGCTTAAATTCAAATGTTCCCCAACAACAAAACAAAACAGTTGTTAGACGGGAATTCAGATTTTCCAGAAACGTCATAATTTTTAGATGTAAAGTGAAATATTAAAATTGCGAGACGTAAACTCAGATTTCAAAAAAGTAAAAAAGCAAGTAGTAATAAATGATAACTGATTGATTTCAAGACAGATGGAAAGCAAAGGAATAAAATAACTAGATGTAAACAGATTTTCAAGAAGTAAAAAAAACAAGTGGTAAACTCAGACGTACAGGACTGTAAAACTAAGAATTAGGACAGGTGGCTCAACACAAACAATTTCTGTCATTTCAAACTGCATGTAAGCAACAGTAAAGTCACTTAAAAACCCTGCAGAGAGGTAAAGATGGATAAAAACCTGATTTAAGATCTTCATGATCAGAGAGTAGATAAAGACGATGCTGGCGACGGCCACCAGACACAGCAGAAAGAGGTAAGCGTCTCTGTACAGCTTAAAGTCTGTGGGTTTGGGGTACAGGATGGACCGGATGAGCTGCCCTTTAGCTGTGCTGAAACCTAGAAATCAAAAACATACGCATATCAGTGGAGAAGATTAATTCAGACACTAAATAAAAAATAAATAAAATAACTGCCTTCTGATTTATTATAAAAAAGAAATAAATCAACTGTTGCAGGAAAAAAGTCTGAATTTATAGCTTAATAAAAAAAATGTATACAGATATACAAAAATTTGCGATTCATTTTATGTAATGTAATCATTTTAATTTTTAATGTAAACTCGATTCAGACAAAAAAAAAAAAAAAACTACCTAAAACAAACTAAAAACAATTCCTGGAGAAAAAAGGTGTCACAATTTATGGTAAAATATAATAATAATAATAATAATAATAATAATAATAATAATAATAATAAT
>CAIGQW010054176.1:7271294-7287532 GCA_903798125.1 Danio choprae
TGCCTAGGAAATGTATAGAATGCCTGATGGTTTTATGCAAAGTTTTTGTAAATATTTTACATACTTTTCCTAGGCACAAGTATCATTTAGGCAAAGTGTCAGAAGAGCAATTTTTGGTAACTGGTTTGTGCACAGTTTTTAGCAGCATTGGCTCTTACTTGAGATAACTCATCATAGAACCGTCGTTGCATGTCAATATGGCGTAATTCCTGTCCTGACACTACACTCCCTTTCGACATGGTCACACAACAATCCATGGGGAAGCATTACAGGAGTGCATTTGTGGAACCCCAGCTGGATAATATACACTGACATCATGAGAAGAATTATGGCAATATTGTCTTTGATGTGGTAGTGAAACCACGTAACGGCAATACGCCGTCTTACAATAACACTCAACACTCACATGCTTGGATCGCCATCAAACAATGACCCAAGTGCCACCAACATTCCATAGAATGCCTAGGCAATGTATAAAGTAGCAATCATTTCATACCTTGACATTCGATTCTAGGCATTTTATACATTTCCTAGGCATTTTATAGAAAGCTGGATTTCAAATATTGCCGGTAACATATATATTGTTTAATGGGAAACCTCATGGGACAAAGTGAGAATTATTTAGGGATTTTTTTTTAATGAATATATTCAATGGCAATATAAAACAAACTAACTAAAATTAAAAAACCTTTGTGATGATTATCCCCCTAATTTTTTTATTGTTGTGGTCCAATGTGACAATTTACACACATGTCTAGAGTTTTGGAATCAAAATGCAATGAACGGAATGAATGAAAAAGAAAGAAAATTAAATAATATTATTTATAATATATAAATATAATTTATATTATATAAATAAATATATATTATTTTCATAATATGTTATAATATAAATTATAATAACTTTGAGGTTTTATAAGGTTTTGATTCACTATCTATCTATCTATCTATCTATCTATATAAAATACATAATGATAATACATAATGATAGTACATATAATTATTTATTTTGGTATGATATCAACTATCCGAACAATAAAAGCTCACCAATAAATAAAAAGAATAAATAGCAATAACAATAAAGCGGTCCTCCGACATTATCCACAGTTGAAAAACGTATGTTTGAAGACATCAGATTGATGTTTTCCATCAGACTTTGAACTGAATTGCTTGCATTGCTTAAGCTTGCATGAGCGAGGTTCAAACTATCATTCTTACAGTTCAGAATCAACCATAAAGTTAACAGCCAAGGTTTATTTACTCGCCACCTTTTTAATTTTCATTTGCTGTTAAATGTGTAGTAACTTTGGACATTGGCTGCACACATCGAGAAGGAGTGATTAACGGTTCAACATTTCATGTGAGAGCTGCAGTTGTCTTGAAGAGTGACAGGAATGTACACCGCGTGAGTGTGTGTTGTGGAAAGAGTAGATGATCAGAGAAAAACACTGGGGTCATTCAGTCAAGAGACTCTCTCCAGCTCTCATAATCATTATACAAACTTGCCAATCCATCATTCTCATAACAAACAAGCAGCCGAACAAAGTCTTGACAATAAAAACGGCTTAAACCATAAGTATTCTGTAACTTATTTAAGAATTTATTGATAATTTACACTGTTTGTCTATTTTTACGACTCTTAACACTTACAGCAGCCCCCTAAATAAATCAAACATCTTACTTGCTGGGCTTTAGGACCTGGGGCTGTTAGTGCTGTGGCAAGGCATATTGGCTTAAATTTTCCATAGCAGGGGGATGCTGATGTTTACATTTCATAACATTAACATGCACCCAATAATACCATGCAGCTGTAAGCTCTTGTATTGTTTAATATACTTTCTTATTAGTTAATGTATTTACTGAGTTAAAAAGGATCTGACCACTCAGATCTCTATGAATGACCATTACATACAACATATCACTAGTCCCAAGTAGCTCTTCACACAGAACACATGGGAAAAGACTGTGGAATGAGGGGGAAAAAAAATACAAGGTTATGAGATACAAGTTCGAACTTGCATTGTTAGAATGTGGTTTTATGGCACAGTGAAAAGACACGAGCAAAAGAGTGAAAAAGAAACAGAAAACAGTGCAAAATCTGTAATGGCTACTGTGTACTACCGTCATAAAGTATTTACTTTTAATAAAAGCCTGTTACTGGAGTTATCCTTTCAGTCAATTTGAGAAGACCGTGAGTGACTAAATTCTGGCTAAGAAATATTTAGCAATTTCTTTTCTGCTTATTTTCTGAAAAGATAGGATATTTACAGCAAGAATGTATAGCATTTGCCTTCATATTTCATCCATCTTTTCTGCAACTTGAACCTCATTAGTTTTACATTTTTTCATTGGACTAGAACTTTGTGAATGTAATTTAAGGGGTCGTTCACAGTACGTTTACATGCTCAAGTTCGTTATTTAATATGGAGACATACGACATGCGGACAAATAGTGAGACACGGTGTGTCTTGCTCGCTCTTTCCAGGTGTGCCTTCAGTGCTGCGAGTTGAAAACATCTAAACTTTTCAGAATGACGCAATTGCACTGTGAATCATGTGACAAGAACCAACCAATCAGCTTCACACTTATGAATTATACACATTTCAGTAATAATGGTAGACTAATTACCTCATGCGGATGTAGTATGCACTGCGTTTTAATTTGGTCCATAAATAAAACTTTTATCAGATACATCAAGGGTTTGAAATCGGCACGCCTCACGTTTTCTGGATGTTTGTTACTTAATTAGTTTTAAATTATGTTGTTAAATTATGTTTAAAGTGACTGTAAAAACAAGACAAAAACGTTTATTGCTTATTTATGCTTTCAATTTCAAAATCTCAGAGCTGACAACTTTTAATATTTTAAAAAGTTTAATTTTATAGATTTTTTAGTTTGAAACTATATCGTCTTGGTTGATCATCGAAATTATGACATAAAAACCAGGAAATGAGCTACCAATACTTATTATTTCTTTATATATTATTTCCTACACAATACATAGCTTCAAACTACCAACAAAAGTCGATAAAAGGTAAACATCAAAATTCAGTGCTCAAAGATCAAAGTTCCATAACGCAATTTGAAAGCATAAATACCAGAGGTGGGTGGTACGCTGGTATTTATGCTTTCAAATTTGCTTTATGGAACTAGCGAGTTACTTGAGTAAAATTGTTGGGTAACTTGAACTTTATGAGTTCATTCAAACGTGTACTTTTACTCAAGTAAATGTTTAGAGAAAACAACTTTCCTCTTACTTTGCTACATTTGGTAGCGTTTCTCCGTTACTGTCAAATGGTACGAAACATGGTTCATATGACTTGTTCGCAAATACCACTAGATGCTGCATTGGAGAGGTTGTGTCGCAAGAGGCTGCTATAGAGACACGTCTCCTGCTTTCGGTTAGAGAGCACATGCCTGTGCTAAAATGATGGCTGAAGACGTGCGAGTTTATCAGATCAGAAGTTCAGTCTGTTTTGACTCAAAGATGTCAAAACAAAATATAGTTTCTTAATGCAATTCACACAGTACATCGAACTGACATCGTAATCTATGCATAAATATATATCTATGCATGAATATATATATATATATATATATGAATATTATATATATATGCATATATAATAAAAGTGACTAGTAACTGATTGATTGATTGAGAAATGTCTAATGACACTTTCTAATCTTACTCTGGTAATTTTTAAAATTGTTACTTTTTAATTTTACTTGAGTAAAGATTTTAGATACTCTACCTACCTCTGATAAATACATGAAAAACAGCAGTAAATCAGGAGCCACAGCTAACTGTGAATTAACAGTGTACACTGAGGCTTTTAATGAAGAACGAAATAAACTGCTGTAATGATGGGAACACATTTATAAGGCAGCTTTTGTAGCGGAGCTCCAGGACAGCAGGGAGGAAACCGGCGGTGTGTTGCTGCGCTCAACATTACGCGAGCAGGGAGGCAGCGTAGCAGAAAACAGGGAAAGTATGCGAGTGTGTGTTGTGGGACAGGTGTCGTGGTCATGCCCCGCTTACTGTTCCCTGCCCTCTGCCACAGGCTGTG
The DNA here is from genome assembly GCA_903798125.1 of Danio choprae. Classification (NCBI taxonomy): domain Eukaryota; kingdom Metazoa; phylum Chordata; class Actinopteri; order Cypriniformes; family Danionidae; genus Danio; species Danio choprae. The sequence continues at coordinate 7,275,362 of CAIGQW010054176.1, forward strand.
ATCTTATCAGCCTCCCGCACCCGTACAGCACACCCCGCAAAGGGGAAACCCAACTCGGGACGAGCCCTTCCTACCATTTTCCCTTTCTGGAGCAGCTGCAGTGTGGCCGCATTCTGCTCTTGGTTACGATTTATATGCAACTCACCAATGCAACAAGCAGCACCTTCTTTTCACTTCCTCTCAAGCAGACTCTACCATGAATGCAAGGAAACAACGCAATCATAAACGTGACAGGCTTATTTACTTAACCTGTTTCAATGTATGCAAGCAGCCATTTAGCACACGTTTTTGTAGAAACTTTCAACTACAAATCCAGCTAGACTATCCTGACAATACACATCATCCTCCTCATCAACAAACATTTGAGATGCAGATTACGGCCTCATTTTAATGCCAATCTGAAGTGAATTAGCTCATATTTATTTTAATTCAGTCACCATTACTTGAAATGCAGCATAAAAGAGACTCCAGAGTTCCTGGGCTGTGTTTATTACTTCGCATGTATTACTTTGTGCTGCCTGTATATATTTTGTTGACTCTCAAAGTGCTGGTATATGTTGACTTGCATTTTATGAATTACCAAGGGCCACAGTTTCAGCTAAAAATTAACCGAAAAATTATTTTATGTTTTACTAAACTAAAATGTTACCTACATCTTTAATGGCTTGAGGATAAGCAAATTAACAGCAAAGTAAACTTTTGTTGCGTGAACGATCCCTTTAACTTGCACTGAAAGAAAGAAAAAAGAAAAAAATAGAGAGAGACCAATATATTTGGTTAAATTGCATTCCTAACTGTTCTCTGTGCAAATTTTGAGTTTTTGTTTTAATGATTATCTATGTAGAATGCCAATAAAGCTGTTATTATGCAGGGATAATAGGAACTTAGGAGCTGTCGTAGCCCAATGATATCACGCAGCACATGAAACTAGTCCCCAGCTACGTAACACCGCTGCATAATATCATTGTGCCTGTTGCAGTCATGGTACAGCAGTCTTAGTACACAATGTAACTACAGAAGAGTCAAGCTTTAAATAGTAAAATTATCAAAACTCTTTTTTTGAATTTGAGCGAGATGCTAATGGTCTAATCCGATTCAGTGATCTATGCTAAGCTAAGGTAAAAGTGATTGGTTGAATGTACTCAAATGGTAAAGCTCAACTGTTGTCATCTGCTGACTTGTAAAATGAGCCTATTTTCAAAATAAACTTTAGGTGTTCCTTTAGGGGCTTTATAGGACCTAGAGACGGTCATTAAATGGGAAAAGAGCAGCAGAAAAGTTAAAGTATTGAAAGGAATGCTTTTTCTAAAGAAACTGCCGATATAAAAGTGAAATGATTTGAGTCTTACCTTCAGATTGTGGGCGCTGTGGCCCTGGGCAATCCTTTCACCTATAAAGAGACCCCTCTCTTCAACTCTCTCACCGCAGACCTGGACTCCTGAGAGGAAACAAAAGAGCAAATCTTAATTAAACTCCATGAATCACACAGGCTTTCTCTCAACTGAGAAATGTGAAGAACACCATCAGAGATTTACTGAGTCTTTAGTAGAAGCTCACGGTGAGATAAAACATTAGTTAAGTAACCAGCGGTTCAAAGTTTCATTCACACACTGAAATGTTACATCAAAGTGTAAGAGCACTGTACTGTGCATTAATAAAACCAAGAGTGTCTGGCTTCTATATTACTGGGAACTTCAAACATATAAACAAGACAGAAGTCACAACATCGCCGACAGGGCAGCATAAAGCCCACAGGAAATTTATATCATGAGTGTGTTATTTAAAACATCTGACTCTGGATTTACACAAAGACTGAAGAAAATAAGCCCTGGAGAGGTTTCCATGCCATCCTGCAATGCAGCCAATGGAGTTTTAATAGGTAAACTTCACCTGAGGAGTTTGACAGTCATTGCATTTACTTATTGATTTATCCTTCAATTGATGCGTTTAAACCAAGTCATTCACAATATTGATATTAATAACAAAAATAAATATAATAATAATAATAAACATATATACACACACACACACACACATATATACATATACACACACATCATTGTAAAATAATTTAAACATATATCTTTTTATGAAGTTATTTTGGGTGAATAAATATAAATTTTAAAATATGAATGAATGAAAGCACACAATACACAAATGTAATTCAAATGAAAGCAATTAAACTCTCAGTGCAACATAATTTAATTTATTACAATTAAAGGCAATAAAATAATTAAAATATTCAGATACCAGAGGTAATATCTGAATATTTAAATTTATATTTATTTGAGCACAAATAAATAAAATATTAAGCACAAATATTTGTTCATTTTGAATATCGAAGAAAATTAATCTACCTCAGTGTATAGTAAAAAATAAATAAATGCTCATAACAGAAAACATTAAAGAAAGTGTGAGATGAATTTCATCCATAAAATCATCATCCAAATATATAGTAGAAAGCGTTTAAAGGACAAACAAAATGATTATAATTAGTGCTGCATGATAAATTGCATGTAATTGTTGTAACATTTGTCAGTAAAGCCGGTTCTGTAATCAGCAGTAAATCTCCAGAACTTGTGTTCAGATGGGAAATGGACGTTTTAAAATTTCAGTACCGACTGCTACCGAAATAGATACTTTTGACAACCCTAGTAGGAACAAACAGTACTATGGAGTTCAATGGCTGTTTTTTTCCCAATGTTTTCGAGTAGTTCTTCCTTTGCGTTTAAGAGAAGAAAGAAACTCAAGCAGGTTTCATTTTTGGGTGAACTATTCCTTTAAGGGTCAAAGCAATGGGGACCAAATGCAACGAGAAACCAGACCGACTTTGTAAGGACAGCTGAATACTTTTGTGTACTTCTGAATACTGGTGCTAAATACTTTTGTGAGTTATCGTGTAGGCTGTCATTAGGTCGTTGCGTATTGTTAGATAATGGTTTTACTCTGTGTCTGGCTGCTAAAAGAGCTTGTTTTGATGCACAGCATTGGTGTGAAAGTGGCTGTAAATGGAGCTTGGTGACTCAGCAGACGCTCTGAAAACTCTGAAAATCAGATGGATCGCTGGAGAAAGACAGACATGTCGGACCAATTTGTCTGACAGGATTTGTGAAATCTAGTTGTCCGTCTCTCACCTGAGGCATTCTGCTTGTTGTTGTTGTTGTTGTTTATTATAAATTGACAGTTGTTTCTTCAAAAAAAAAAATTAAGTCTGATTGTGGGAAAAAAAGCTAAACTGTTGCATGAGTAACGCATCTTAATTTGAGTGCATACTAATCCACACATACTAATTGTCATTCATAAATGTAACCCACACTGAATAGTTCATTTATCCATAGTAAAAACTTGGGTTGTCAAACGTATCGACTTCATTCGACAACATTATTTAGAACACTTGCTTTGTGTTCAACAGAAAAAAAAACTCATAAAAGTTTAGACAAGGTGGCTCAGTGGCTAGCACTGTTGCCTCACAGCAAGAAGGTCGCTGCTTTGAGTCCTGGCTGGGTCAGTTGGCATTTCTGCATGGAGTTTGCATGTTCTCCCCATGTTCGCATGGGTTTCCTCCAAGTGCTCCGGTTTCCCAAAAGCCATGTGGTACAGGTGAATTAAATAAACTAAATTGCCCGTAGTGTATGTGTGTGAATGTGAGAGTGAATGGGTGTTTCCCAGTATTGGGTTGCAGCTGGAAGGATTACGTAATCAGTGGATGTGTCCTGGAACTCCGCCTTCTTTGACATGCTTCGTATCCACACATTTCAGAGACACGAGAAGAACAACACTAAGTTAGCAACATGAATAAACTATCTGCACATGTACGATTGCTTGTGCAGAGATTTTAAGGACTGCACAACCGCATCGTGCCACGTATGATAAATTTCTAAACATCTATCAGTTCTATTCACTGTCTGTCCACGGCAAATAGAAAGCATTTTATGCATTATTCTTACACAGCAGCCGTTGTTGTTAAGTTTAAGAGTCCACTTGAGCGGCGTGGCACACTTACAACCACACCTACTGCAGCACAGGGGTGTCGAAATGTTTGAAAACAGTATACTGTCACTCAGCCTTTAAACTTCTTTTTGGGCTCAAACAAAGAACAAAAAAAGAACTTCATTTGAAGTATGAGAAGCCTCTAAGTTGCCCCCGAAATTAAGATTACACAATTTGTTTGTTAGAATTAATATGTTCTGACGTCATCTATGAGTATGCTCCAAAACAAAGACAAAATTTGCATTTAGAAGATTTTAAGCATTCAAAATTAAGTTACTTGCTTCTGCTAATAAGTATACATTTTGTTGTTGTTGTGTCTAATCAGATCTTCTGACCAATCAAATTCTCTTTACAATCTGAAGAGTTTTGGGCTCATCCAAATACCATTTTTTGAGCTTCAAAGCTTAGATTGTCAATACTGAATATTCAAAGTTTTGGAGGGTAGGGCTGAGCATATTCTTCTTTCTATTAGGGTTGTCACGATACTGGAATTCTGTACCAATCGATACTGACATTTTAAAAACATCCATTTCCCGCTAATATTGGAGCGCTGTTGAGCTGTTGATCTTAAACACCGCTGATTTGCCATTGTGTTCACATGCTCAACAGAAATGACTCTGATTGGCCGTGAAGGTCATCAGTTCACCGAACTTATCGCTGTTTACTGAGTGTAAACCACAGACATAGAGACACTGGAGCGTTTTAAAGCTGTGATTCATTAGCGGATCACTCGTATGTCAGCTTATAGACCAGCTGATCGAAACGTAACTGAAGACCTTCACGGCCAATCACAGTCATTTCTGTTGAGCACATGAACACATTGGCAAATCAGTTGTGTTTATGAATATGCTGAATAGCGCTCAAATGTTAGCGGGAAATGGACGTTTTTTCAAAATTACAGTATTGATTGGTACCGAATTCCAGTATCGCCACAACTTTATTATGTCAAGAACAGTTCAATCAACTTTATGTGTGGCGTGGGTGTTGCTGCAGACATTTTTTCTTTTCTACACTGATTTTGGTACAATATGGACACACAACACCATCAGAATAAATAAACTTTTAATAAATATTGCCTATTTTTAAAAGGGGAGGAGCCACTTGATATGCTCCGCCCTGTTTTCATGTTGCACACATTAAATCACACTTCAGAGGACCTTTAACTCTACTCTTTTTTTTATTTTGTCGCATTTAAACATTTATAGGGAAAAATTCTTTTTGATAATGACAGAGCACTGTTACTTGTCACATGGCATATTTGCTGACAAGCGGGAAGGGTTTAATTATTAGATGGGCTCAAGAATGGCACTAACCGCTGAGATAATGTGTCACAATAAAGGTGTATTATGTTATATGATTTAGACGAATCATAAAGATAAAACGAAGGGGATAAAGGCGAGGAAATATGAGAACAGCATATTAAAGCTTTCAGATAAACCCAATAAACCCATATTAGACTTTATGAAACAAGCTAGGTTGGTAAGGGCCAATATTAATTAAAAATGTACAGTAGATCCCGCAGACTGAACTTAATGATTTTTCCTGGCATCCTAAAAGATAAGAGTAGAAAAAGTAATATGAAAACTATATATCAAGCTTAAAGACTAATATGATTAATCCAAAACAGGCTTTATAAAATCATACAAAATTATAAATGAGATAAATTAAGAAAAAAAGACTACCCAAATCTTATCAATTTAAGAGGTTGAAGCCTAAAATTGTAAATACTTTACATCAAAAATAAACTTCTCATTATAACAACAGTAAACAATGCAGAAAAGTAACGATTAAATCTTAGTTAATTGATTTCATTTGAGCAAAAAAAAAAAAAAAATAAATAAATAAATAAATAAATACTGCCAAATCAACCTATAAATATAACAACATTTGACATGTTAAGTCTGGTAGAAATTAATTTTTTAATCTTATATGTTTTCCAGTGTGATTATTTGGAAATACTGCTGTAAACTGCCAAAATTAAGATTTAAAAAGTCAGGGAAAACTATTTTACAAGATTGGCGAGTCTACATTAACCATAACAGGTAAAAAAAAATATCAATTAAAATCAATGAGTGATTTTGGCTGAAAATACTTGATTGGTTTGACTGAATATTTTTGTTCCAGGAGTGTTTCAATTTACTTTTTGTCCAACATCAAACGTTCGCTTTAATATTCAACATAAAAGCCTCTAAAACCCATCTGAATGTCAAACACCAACAGCGCAGAGCTTTTCTGACTCTCAGCTGGACGAGCACTTCTCAAATTCACACACACATTTCTTGCCATCATTCGGGATTCAGAGAACAACAAATGTGTGCTTTTCTCATGCATTTTTGATGTGATACTACTGTAGTCCAGGACAGCGTGGAAAAAGATCCTCTAATCCGATTGTGCTCAATAACTGGGGTCAAGAAAGTATGATCAAAGTGGAAGGAGGAAAAAAAAAAGAAGGAAAACCTGCTTGTATTTCAAAGCTCTGGACCATGAGAAATACTCATAGAATGGTTTAAAACAGTAATGGTTAGACACTCAACCACTGCACTGGGTTTTAAACGCAGGTTTAGTGTAAACCGAGAATAAACTGATTAAAAATGTCGCATTCGCATTGTATAGGAGGCAAGACACTGCAGGTGAATAAATATATGGGAGAATATAATTCAAAAGGGGTCAGATTAAGAATTGCAAGAACAAGGACATTTTTTTGGAAGTAGTTTTTATAAATGTTGCAGTATGCTCAAATATGCAAACAAGGCATAATTACATTAAATACAGGTATTTGCTAATTTGCATAGACTTCTAGCACAAACATCTGAACATTAGTCTGTTTTGTGTGATAAATTAGAGTCGAGGGTTTTTGGCAATCCCTTTCAATCATTGTATGATTCATAAAATAAATAAGTAAATAATGCTAGCCCAAATTTTGTTTTAAATAAAAATCTACAATAGGCATAAGGCAAAGTACGTATGAACGTCCGTCAGCAAAACCGTTAGAATATATAGTGAAGCCTGAAATTATTCATACCCCTGGCAAATTCTGACTTACATTTTTTGTTTAAATGTAAATAAAAGCTGAGAAATATTTCCCCCCCCCCACAATGATGCCTCTTGTGCATCGCCTTATTATGTTTTGGGAGAAGCTTGTATCATTTCAGGTCAAAAAATAAATACAAAATATTGCCAGGGGTATGAATAATTTCGGGCTTGAGTGTATATTTATTTTATGTACTCATTTATTTTTTTTGCATAGATATTTTAAACTTGTATACATCATCTGAAGGCTGCATAAATAAGCTTTCTATCGATGTATACTTTGTTAAAATAGAACAAAATTTGGCTGAGATGCTACAATATTTATAATCTGAGGGTTAAAAAAAATCTAAATATTGAGAAAAATACCCTTTAAAAAGTTGTCTAAATGAAGTGCTAGCAACGCACATTACTAACCAAAAATTGTGTTTTGATATATTTACAGTAAATAAATGTGCAAAATATCTTCACAGGGCATTATCTTTACTTAATATGAAAATGTATGATTTTTTTGATCAATCGTTTTGAGCCATACAATGTATTTTTTGGTTATTGCCAACAATAAGACTGATTTTATGCTCCAGGGTCACTTATATGAAGAAAGAAGTCAAGTTTGGTTTATGTAAGAGATGCTAAAGTAGAGATGGCTCAGAGCAGAAACTCATTTTGAGAAAACAGCCTTTACAATAAATGTCATAATTGAACTTTACAGACACAAAACAAATAAAAGCATACATGGTGGAGGTTTTCAATACAAATGAAATGCATGGAAAGCCATAAAAAAATACAAATAAAATCTACATTTCAGAATTGAGATACATGAAAATTGCCAGCAGTGTCTCGCCTTAAAGCTAGAATAAATAAATCCAAGCATACCTGAAAAAAGGGTCAATTATCCAAGTTTTCCTCATTAATTCCGAGACCTTTTCAAAGCAAGGCTGTCTTTTTATTACACTACGGTTGACTTTATAGCTGAAAATAATGGCACTGCCCATTCAGCAAGACTGGGAAAAGGGGGAAAAAAGATGGACTACAAAGGTGCACCCATCACAAAAAAAAGAAAAAAGAAGAAAGATCAAACAGAAAAGGGGACCAGAGTCTGTCCACATGGTTTTGGATTAGCAGCTCTCATTGTCAATGCCGCCTGGGAAGGAAAACACTGTGGGCTTTTGAGAGATTACATGACGATTTCATTTGTAATGCTGATCGTTTCAAAGTACTACAACCTAGAGTGAATTACCCTTCATAAAAAAGTCTTCCGGTTGATTTGAGGGCCAGTAAACAACCTTTATCAACTCAGAAATACAATGAAATGTAGATAATAAAAGTTAAATAAAATAAGAAATAAAATGCAGTTTGCTGATTAGCATTTGAATATGAATTTAAAATTAAGATAAAATATTGATATATTCTTTAAATGAAATACAAACTAAACAATTAGAAAATATAATAACATACTTAAAATTAAAGTATTAGTGAATGACCTAAAATATAAAATTAATGAAATAAAAAATAAAACACTTTGACATTAAATAAAATGAAATAAGTACAACATATTTTTTAAACAAAATTAAGTAAAAGTGATTGAACTAAAATATAAAACAAATTACATAAATTACATAACACACTTTTACATGATTTATTGTAATGTAAAATAAGTTTTTTGAAGAATTAAGAACTAGTTCACTTATGAAAGATCATTTATTCATCAGATTAGCTATTGGAATTAATAAAATAAAATATATAACAACCACAAAAATTAAGTCAGGGATGTGGAACATTGACTGGAAAGAGCACAAAATGATGGGAAGAAAAGTAAATAAAAATGTACAAGAATATAACAATTATCAGATAAGGGAATAAGAAATTACAATTAAAGAATTAAATGAAGTATTAGTGAATGAACTAAAACATGAATAAAATGTACCAAAACAAATTCTGGGATTGTTGTAAGTAATTAAAGAAATAAAAGTAAAAATAAAATAAACATACAATAAATAAATAAAAGTATTGGAACATTGACTGGAAAGAGCATAAAATGATTGAATGAAAAGGAAAATAAAAATGGAAAAAAACAATAAGAATTCAGGTAAAAGAATAAGAAAAAGAAAGAAAAAAGTATTTGCACACTGACAAGAGAACATGAAAAATGGGTACACAAAGGCATATTTGAGTAATGTAAATGTAATGTAAATCCTATGAATTATACTATATTTTAAGCAATTATATTTAAAACTATATTTAAAAGAATTGCAATTAAAAAAAAAAAACGCCAGAATGCTTACTCAAAGAAATAAATAAATAAATCTTAATATTTTTAGCTCACTCCTTTGACTGCAATCTGTTGTTTTTGGTTCACGCCTTGGTTTGAAATTCTACATTAGTTACTATTTTAATCCTGTGTCTTTGATCAAGCCTCCCGTGAACCGAGAGGGTTTTCTGGGATTGTTGTAAGTAAACGGTGTAGGGAAGACTAGAAAGGTCTGGTTCATTCCTCTGCCGTCGAGGATTCAGAGAGCAAACAGCGGGAAAGCTGCACTAGAGACTTGCACCATGTCACCATATTTCACACGTGGACTCTGATTCAACACTGGCAGACTTTCTGTCATACGCTGCTGTTTTAGAGCACATCTGATAAAATATTCTCAGAGTAATATCGGCATCGCCTCAAAGCTCTTCGGCACAAAACCACACAGACAAACTTTTGGATTCCAGTTCAAACCATGCAAAAGATGTAGTGCAAAAAATGGACAATTCACCCAAAAATTACAATTCTGTCATCATTTATGGCCTGTTTCCACTGAGTGGTATGGTATGCTTTTTTCCACTGTCAAAAGGTACCAAAAAGCAAACCGTACCGTACCACTTTTTGGGTACCCTTTCGGAAGGGTACCTAGCACAACAAAAGGGTACCAAAAGGCGGAGCTAGAAGCGCAGTTTACAGAGAAACAATCACCAGCGCATACACAAGCAAGAGAATGAAAACAAAGGAAGTGCCATTTTTAAATACACAGCCAAGACATTACACAAAGCCAAGAAGAAGAGCAGAATCTACTCTATGCCCCCTAGTTGTTTACAATGCCGTCTAAAGCGAAATCGGTTATGCTTTCTCGCATGCACGAGCCACGAGTCTATATTTGAAATAACGAACTTCTTGAGCTGATGATAATAACGTGCACGTGATTATTGAAGTGCTTCTGACATCCGATCCTTTCAGAAATGGACAAGCACGAGAGTGAAGTGCGAAAAAACAAAGGAGAAGCGGGAAAAACAAAGGAGCAAATGATTTTTTCACCAACCTAAAACAAACAAACTGCCATGTTTAACTATTATCACCACCTTTTGGACTATTATGAACTCGGAATGACGGAATTACTTTCTAACAGAGGTTTCACGTGCTGGTGAATATTAAAGATACAGACAAGAGGTTTGCACTGACTGGGCTATATGTTACGTGTTGTTTTGAACCCAAATAAGGACTAAATGTATGCTGTGTGTAGTATTTCTGTAATTGTTAACATATCAGAGACTGTAAGGGTCTGTATGTGTTCATATATGCTGCATTTATTTATTTTATATAATTGCAGACATTACTGTAGGCTATTTCGCCCTATCATTGATGTGCAGTTATATTCAAATCCTGTTCATAGAAAGGTTAGTAATGAACATTTATACACAAGTATTTGAGTGTATAAAGCATCTGTTTTGTGAGAAGTGCTTCTCATATGATATGGGAACGACCCGTACAGCTTTACTTTGACATTTCCTCAAACCATTGGTACCCTTTTGGCAGTGGAAACGCAAGCCTGATAAAGGTGACCCACACCAAACTGCACTGTACCACTTAGTGAAAACGGGCCATTATGGACCATCCATTAACTACAAACATGTTTGAGCTTCTTTCTTCTGCTAATAAACACAAGAGTACATGTTTTGAATATTGTCCAAATCCCAATTACGTCCATTGTCAGTTTTTATACTACTAAAGCCAATGGCTACCAGTATTATAACATTTTCCAAGTATGGGATCCATTTTTTTAGGTTGTTAAAGAAGAATTTACAACACAGGACATGGAGTTAATGTATTTACTAACATAAAGAAATAATTAACAGCCCTTGTACAGCATGTATTAATTTACTAGCACATTATTAAAATCAAACACTGCGACTGTTAAGTTAGGGATAAAGTACATCTAGGAAGTTATCGCAGAATAAAGCTCAACACTAAGCGGATATGGTTGTATATGACTGAAGGGATTTATTCTGCCAAAACAACCATCCTGGACGTACTTTAATCAAGTTTATTACATGAATACTTGCCACAAAACATAAAAATTACACAAAACATTGTTCTGAGCTATAAAAATTGATTAAGTCTTTAATTAAACGCAAAGCTGACAGAAACGAATACACCAACTTGCGCATTAGTCAGTCACAAGATGGCACCAAAGAGTTAAAAATGCAAAGCTGACAGAAACAAAAACAGCTGATAAAGTGTGCACTAACCTGTGCATTATTCAATCACAAGATGGCGTCAAACAGTCAAAAACGCAAAGCTGACAGAAACGAAAACAGCTGATGGAATATACACTAACCTGTGCATTATTCAGTCACAAGATGACAGCAAACAACCACGGCGTGACAGAGAAGCAGATACATATGAATGTGGATAAGCCATGCGTTATTTAGCGGTTGTTATCTCAGGATAACATACCTTGGATGGGCGCGACTGACCAATTAGAATCAAGTATTTACACAGCCATTAGTTAATGCACTGTGATTTAACATGAACAACAGTATTTCATTAACTACATTAACAAACATAAATAAATACTTAATAAATGTATTGTTAATGTTAGCAAATACATTAACTAAGTGTCCTGTATTGTAAAGTGTTACAGAAGACGTCATCACAGAATATTACTTTTATCATCACCAACTTTAGTATTATCATTGATGGTATTATTATTATTATTATGAATACATTACACTAAATACTATTTAAATATAGAGATGCACTGATTACAATTTTATTGGCCGATTCCGGTTTTCTCTCTCAGAACTATAATTGACAGCATGTACAAACAAAAATATACATTTATTCTTATGTGTGTGTGTGTGTGTGTGTGTGTGTGTGTGTGTGTGTGTGTGTGT
>CAIGQW010054176.1:7294043-7310673 GCA_903798125.1 Danio choprae
ATTATTATTATTATTATTATTATTATTATTATTATTATTATTATTATTATTTAAATGTGCAGAAATGTTATCAGACCTTTAAAGAATAAATCTGTAATTTCACAAATTGTTGTTTCTTTCGTTTGTTTACACATGTATACCAAGATCTGAAATATTTCTGAATCATTTTTGTTTGTATAAATGTATAAAGTTTAAGCATAAATAGATTTTTTCCAAAATTTAAGAATAATTGTGAGATCAGAATATTTGAGAACAAATTGTATGAGGACTTGCCCCAGTCTCCTATGCAACATTTGTAATGCTTTATTTATTTATGTATTTATTTATTTATTTATTTATTGTCTTAATGCACTGAACTGTCCATATTTAGAGCTGATTAGAACGCATGATTTCAAACATCATCCTGAGAAATGTTGCAAGAACTCTTCAGCGGGTTCATCAGTGACATTCAGGATATGACATCACCAGAGTCATGTGACTGCCTGAGCTAACTCCTACTGAAGCTGAGAGAGAATTTATCTAATCACACATGCTGCATTAGCATTCACACACATTATACACTGATAAACAGTAATATACCTTTATTATATTCAGATATTGATTGACAAACTTTCTTCTCGCATGTCTCCATCTCTACTCCCTAGGTTAGTTTACGGACTTTAAACCTAATTTTTGATCCAGTTGAGTTTCGATAGTTACACATCTCTTGAAAATCAATATGAAGTGCAAGATCTGATAAGCGAAAGGTGAGCAAAGAAATACAAAATCAAGGGATGGATTTAACAGCTGTATTGTTGTACCGAGCGGCTGAATTTCATAATGAACTGTCCAGCTATTTCATCTGTTTGTCCGTTCAAAGGTCAATCTAACATTTCAGCCCTGTTTTGAAAGATAAAATGTTTCACCAGTATGTAGTCATTTTTTTTATAATGGGAGGTGATGTGACAGCCTCTTATATTCATTCATTTTCTTTTCGGCTTAGTCCCTTTATTCATCAGGGGTCACCACAGCAGAATGAACCACCAACTTATCCAGCACGTTTTACGCAGCGGAAGCTCTTCCAGCTGCAACCCATCACTGGGAAACACCCATAGACTCTCATTCACACACATAAACTACAGACAATTTAGCTTACCCAATTCACCTTTAGCGCATGTCTTTGGACTTGTGAGGGAAACAGGAGCACTCGGAGGAAACCCACGCCAACACGGGGAGAACATGCAAACTCCACACAGAAATGCCAACTGTCCCAGCCGAGGCTCGAACCAGCAACCTTCTTGTTGTGAGGTGACAGCGCTACCCACTGCGCACACGAGCCGCCCACACAGCCTCTTATACTGTAAGTAAATGAATAAATCAAGCATACAGTAGCAAGAATTGTACATTGATTTAAAGCCCATTTCCACCACGGCCTGACAAAGTAATTGCAACCTGAGAAGAAGTCAGAATTATGGGATATAAACAGCAGGGGTGGGGTGTCAAAATTCAGTTTCTTTCTTGAGAATAGACTAAAAAGTCTAAATTCATAAAGGTTTGCTGTTATTTCTCTGTTTACTGGAAGCTGATGCAATTGAACATACTTGTATTTTTTGTATATTATGTATAGTCATTCATTTATTCATTTTCCTTCGGCTTAGTGTCTGATTTATCAGAGGTCACCACTGCGAATTGAACCGGCAACTATTTCAGAATATGTTTCAAGCAGCGGATGCTCTTCCAGCCACAACCCAGTACTGGGAAACACCCATACACACTCATTCACACACACACTGGCCAATTAAGTTTATTCAGTTCACCTATAGTGCATGTTTTTGGACTGTGGGGAAAACCGGAGCACCCAGAAGAAACCCACGCCATCACGGGGAGAACATGCAAACTCCACACAGAAATGGCAACTGACCAAGCTGGGACTCAAACCAGTGAGCTTCTTGCTGTGAGGTGACAGTGCTAACCACTGAGCCACCGTGCTGCCCTATTATGTATATTATTTATGTACATTTATTTTTTGAAAAACAAAATTAACATATTTTGGTCCATCTGGAAAGTGTTTAAGGTTTTTTTGTTTTTTTTGGACAGCCTAGATGGTGACTCTTTTGTTCAATTGATGGACATTGAAAGTCTACTGCTGTATTATTTAAATATTATTATGTTTGTTTATTTCTGTACATTTATTAATTTATTTTCTTTCTTTTAAAGTGTATTGAGATATTTTAAATGTATGTATTGTATTTTTGTATTTTTATTGTATTTTATTTCGTTTTAAAAATGTAAATCTTTGTCTCAACCCATTTGACATATTGACGATGTTTGAAATTAAAATTGTTATTTAAAAAAAAAAAAGTCTAAATTTCTGAATGCAAGAATAAAACATGTTAATAGGCTTATTTAAGAATTTAAAATAATTAAGAGACCATATCGGATCTCTTAAAGGGATAGTTCACCCCAAACTGAAAATTCTGTCATCATTTACTCTCCCTTCACTTGTTTGAGTGTCTTTAAAAACACTTCCATGTGTTCAACAGAAGAAAGAAACTCAGAGGTTTATAACCACTTGAGGGTGAGTAAATCTTCATTTCTGCTGGGTGAACTATTATTTTCTCTTTTTCAGTTGTCCATAAATCTATAAATGTGTGATTTACACATGGACGTTTTTTCTCTCAACTATTTTTAGCCTCAATTCTCCCAATGATCTTTGTATCTCCTAAATGGCAAAATATTGTAAAATATTAACTCAAATTCTGAGATAAAGTCAGGATTGTGTTATATATGACTTGAGATGATAATGTCACAATAACTTAGTTTGTTTCTGTGATGTAAACCACTTCCATAAGAAACAGAGCATCATGTAACATTATGACATGTCCATATTCCCTCTTCCCCAAGCTACAATGGAGAATCAGAAAAGGCCTGAATTTAACTTTGAACTCACTCCATCTCGTTCTGCCCCCTCACTGCGAGTTCAAGATGACGCTCAAGCCTGTCTGCAAGAAAAACAAGAAAAACTGCCGCTTCAGATGCTTTAATCCATGCTTCGAGTCAGATGTGCAAACAATTCCACCTATTTAAACAACGCGTCCAGTTTGCTTTTATTTCTCCAAGTTCAGGGGGAGGCAGAGGATTAAGTACAAACTCAGGCCCTGTACAGGCCGAGCCCTCGCTGACGGCCAGACGGAGTTCAGTGACATCAGAGAGGACATCATGAGCGGCAGCTTACGTCAGAGACTCTAAGAAATGATGCCTCAGCACAGTCTGAGCGCACATCTGTGTCAAAGAGCAAACCAGAGCCAGTCTGAGGAGTTAATCATGCACACAGAGTCCAGTGAGGTGGGCATGAGTGACACATGGCTCCTGAACAGCAAAAATAATAAAAAGTAAAAGATTTATAGTTGTTTTTTGTACATTACGCTGAAATATGACATGACAGAAATCATTAAAAAAAATTGTTACTTTAATATTAATGAGTTAATCAGGTTTCAACTCAAATTCTTTAGCTATAGAAAGTTTAATTTAATATTTTTAGTCAGTTGGACTGATGTAAGTTGAGATGACTAGAAAAGTCAACTAAAAAAATAAAAAATAGGCAGCAAGAATTTTTTACAGTGTACTTTAAAGGAATACTTCCATTTTTTTAGCAAATAGGCTCATTTTACAACTCCCCTAGAGTTAAAATGTTGAGTTTTACAATTTTTGAATCCAATCAGCTGAACTTCAGGTCTGGCAGAAGCACTTTTCGCTTAGCTTAGCATAGATCATTGAATCAGATTTGACCATTAGCATCTCACTCAAAAAACAAGTTCAGAATTTTCCTATTTAAAGTGCTACTCTTTTGTAGTCACAGTGCATTAAAACCAATCAAAAATTAAAAGTTGCTATATAGGTTGATATGGTTATAGGAACTCTCATTCCAGCGTAATTAGCAAGGAACTTTGCTGCTCAACCATGGCTGCAGCAGGCACAATGATATTACGCAGCTCCTGAAAATTGATCAATGTTCTTTTAGAATATTGTATTTCATTTATGTTTTTTATACTGTGCTTTAGACTATACCAAATATGCTTAAAACACTGCTCTTTTACTCCAAACTGAGGTCACCGTTTAGTGCTTTTTAAAGTAATTCTATTAGGTTATTCTCCAAATTTGACCTTTACTGTGTAAAAACTTATTTAAATTCAAGTTTTGAGAGATATTGTACTGACAATGTAACAGCTGTTTCTACTCAATCTACTCATTTAAGTTTCTTATCAGAACTACAACACACAAATATGCAAACACACAAAATGTGCTGCACTTTTTTTGTGATTTCTCAATCGCAGGCATTTGAAAATCGACTAAATTCTATCAATATAACTAACATTTTGGTGCAGATATCTATTTGAATGGAAATACACAGAAGACAGACAGATATCCACCTTGAAAAGTCAGAGAAAACTGAAATGTTAGGCTGCCAGTAAAATGGGATGTGTCATTATTAAGGAAATTACCAAAACTAACAACAATAACTTGGAGGAAACTCAAAGCATTCACTAATATTGATCTGTTCCTTTTCATGCATCTCATTTAAGTTTTTTTTATACTGTGCTTCAAAACATACAGTGCTCAGCATAAATGATTACACACCTTACGGCCAATTAATACACTCTACAGGATGCTATACAAAAAGATATTTGTGTATATACACATTAGATAAGTCAGTGCCAAAGCCAAAACTGGAACTAATCTAACAAAATAGCTTAGGATCACTGTGCAAAAATTAGTACACCCCAATAAATATACAAGGTAAATAAAATGTTAATAAAGAAAGCAAAAAATAAATCAAGGAAACCTTAAAATCTTAAATTTAGTTTAAATTTTGTAGTTTGTCATTTGTTTTTGCATCCTCAGTTGAATTTAAATGTATAATTAATCTATTTATAAAAATGAGAGGTAACCACACTCTTAATGTAATGAATAGAATGGTTTAAATGCACCAAAATATACTTTCTATATTCACTGAGAAATAATCTATAAAATAATAAAATATTAAAAATATTCATATTCAAAGGGGGTGTATTGATTTATCTAACATGAAATAGAAGTAAATAAGGGTGTTTTAAGCATATTACAGTTTCAACAGTGGGATTTAGGAACTGCGATTTGGATTTTAGGAATTATTCTCTAATTTTTACCTTACAATATTTATAAAAAATTGTAAAGTCTTGAGAGATACAGTACCAAAAATGCAAAGGTAACACAGCGCTGTTTCTACTCAGATATTATATATTCAGATAACTTAAAACACACACAAATATGCAAACACACAGAATTTCTGTGATAATCTCTGCTGATTCTGTGTGGGCCTTCGTATAATTTCCATCCCCAACACAAAGCCGCTAGAACAAGAAATGTCCTCATGTGCTTGACATGCACTAATCAACACACTGCCTTTGC
Source organism: Danio choprae (assembly GCA_903798125.1). Classification (NCBI taxonomy): domain Eukaryota; kingdom Metazoa; phylum Chordata; class Actinopteri; order Cypriniformes; family Danionidae; genus Danio; species Danio choprae. The sequence goes on from CAIGQW010054176.1 coordinate 7,299,471, forward strand.
TATCAGGCATTGAGGAAGTCTCCTAAAAACCTCTTTGTTAAACTCAAATGACTGAGTTACAAAGAGCATGGGAGGCAAAGTCACAAGCCAAGGCAGGCCGAGTCTGGAGCCATGGCAAAAATGCTGAAAATGCTCACGGTCTTGTCTGCATCTTATCTCGCACCGCTGGGCCACATCCAGTCCAGCTCAAATAAACCGGCACAAATTATCAAAATAAAGGAAGTGACCTCATGACCTGGCGAGCCTGTGAAAGGGTGATATTGTTTTTATTAGGGCAGTTAATGTGACACCTCCCAACATTTGTCAGTGTTCTGTATCGTCTATGCAAACGACAGGTCCGATAAGGTTTTCAGAGCCATCCTATTAATCAGAGACGTGGCTCTGGAGAGGAAAAGGGACGACAATGGAAAGAGCCGCCGGCGTGAATGACAGGGAAGTGCCCAGAGACTTAGTCGCCAACAGGGAAGGATACAAGAGTAGATCAGCTTTCTAAAGCTGCTAACAATAGTCATATCGTCCACTTCACTGTTTAAGGGCAGACACTGCAGGGGAATAACGCAAAAACTTTCAGATTTATCAACAGTTGATTGATTACGTTGAGAACCGAATTTTTGTATTGCTAGTTTACTTAAATGCTAAGTTTACATGCTATTTGCACTAACTTAAAAACAGTGTTGGGTGTAATTATTACAAATTAACTAGTTATTGTAATTAAGTTACTTTTCCGCTGAATAAATTCCGCTGAATTAGTTACTTAGAATATGCTTGCCTCAAATACTGTACATTAATTCAATAAGTATGCATAAACGTTGTGTTTTGATACATACACTGCTGAAACGAAGCAAAAACAACACTTTGATATCTATTGTCTATGCATTGAGATTAATGTGAATTTTTACTATTTAGTCATATAATTAGATGTTATATGCACATATAAGTTACGTTTCAGGCAAAGATAAGTAATCAATCAATTCAGATAAGTAATTTAAATGAAATTGTAATGATGTAATTAAATAATTTTTTGAAGAAGTAACTTACCTAACACTGCTTGCATACATTTCTAGCACAAATATCTGAACAAATATCTGGTTAAAGTCAGACTGGAAATTTGTGTTTCATTTTTTGTTAAAGTTTTTTTCCTCAGGGAAATCTTTTTACTCTGCATAATTCTGAAAATACTGCAAGCAGACAAAAGAAAAAACACATTTTAGCCATTTTACTGCAATAAACTGTTATATTCATTCATTCAATCATTTTTCTTTGGCTTAGTGCTTTATTTATCAGAGGTCACCACAGCGGAATGAACTATCAACGATTCCAGCATATGTTTTAAGCAGCGGATGCCCTTCAAGCCGCAACCCAGTACTGAGAAACACCCATACACTTTCACATTCACACACACTCATACATTACGGCCAATTTTGTTTATCCAATTCACCTATAGCGCATGTCTTTGGACTGTGGGGGAAACCGGAGCACCCAGAGGAAACCCACGCCAACACGGGGAGAACATGGAAACTCCACAGAGAAATGCCAACTTGTCCAGCAGGGAATCGAACTAGCAACCTTCTTGCTGTGAGGTGACAGTGCTAACCACTGAGCCATCGTGCTGCCCTTAATTGTTATTTATAATTAGCCAAATCCTATATGAACATAAAGCCTCCAGAATAGAGTTATGAATAACAAAATCTCAAAATTGACAGGCGCATGAAAAAAAAAAAAAAAAAAAAGAATTTTCCTGTAGTCTTGCCTTAAGTCAAAGACGTGCCTGATCAGAAGAGCTTGTTGATGAATGACAACATCAGTGGCTTTAAACTCAATATATGAATGTGAAAGACACTGCTTTATTTGACTTCAAATACACTCAGATGCACTAATGTTTAAACGGCACTGGATTTAGTGGCACCTTTCTATTTGGAGACCAATTTCTCTGCCAGCTGTGCACGGTTACAGTAGCAGACGTGAGATCCTGGTCTGCCACTCGAACCCACCGACCAATCCTGGAGAGGCAAAACTTTCTGCAGGTCTTCAGGAGCTTCTTCTACCGGTGTCCACTGCGATTTCACTTCTCCAAAGTCCCACTTCATAAACAAAAGAGAAAATGGCTTTTAAAAGAATGCTGTGTTAGAATGACGTACAAGTACAAGAATAAAAACACAAAAGGACCAATAGCAACTGATTTTTGCTGCTTGTTTAAACTACTTATTTTAAATGAGAACAACACAATTCTTAAGGTTTTTTGGGGGGACAACTTTTTACATTCAATCCACTTAAACTTGTAAAAACGATTAAGTTAACTTAATCGATTTGTGTTGAGACAACATGAAGGAATTGTGTGGAAACCAGCATTTTTCACACTGTCATTATATAAAAAAACGAATATTTAATAAGTACATGTAAGAATAATTTAATTAACAATATTTCAATAAATAAGTAAAATATATAAACGTACATGATAAAGAGTAAAATAGCATTCACAAAGTAAATACACTTAATTAAAAATGCATAGGCAACTCAAGTCAAATCAAATTAAATCAAATCAAATTAATAAATTATGATTGATAAATTAATCAAATAAAACTTAATTCAATAAATTTACAGATTATTGAACAAAAACATTTATTTAAAACAAATATATGTTATCCTTTGCAACAAACTATAATGAGTTTAGAATGAGATGAAGGCAAGTAAATAATTTTTATTTTGATCCAAGGCATTTTTTTTACTCATTCACACAGACACAAACAGCCCCTCCTCAGTGTGCAGGGTTGTCCTCTGCTCTCCATGCATCAGGGCGGGCGACAGACCCGCTCCTAAAATAGCAGAGCAGAGGGCCAAATCTCCTGTAGACTGAACAAGCATTTTGTACCACTTCCGATGCAGAAAGGTCCTGCCCTGTTCCTTCATTACAGATCTTTAACAGCAGAACAATCACAAATTTCTGGAACACCAAGCCCAGCTTTCCCTTTCACTGCTGCTTTACTGTAAGCCACACAATCGAAAGGAATTGCAAGAATCTCTATTTTAATAAAGGCCCATTAGCTACTTTTCAGAATCATTTTGGGTCTATTTAAAGGTTTTTGTTGTTTAACTGCTGTAATCGGGTCATTGGTGCATCTGCCAACCAAAAAAATCTGAAAGAGTAACTATGCACTGAACATTCAGAATCGTACTGGTTCAGTCTAGAAGTAGTAACCTCTTCTTCTCCATCTCGTCTGATTACAGTTTTAACACGTAAGGCTTTAATCCATTATTGGTCATTTTGGCTGGATGAGATTTGCTTGTTTTGTTGTTTCTGTCAGAATAGTGTGTGAAAGCTCTGCCCACTTCTGGAAAGATCATTCGGCTCATTTGCATTTAAAAGGGGCACACACATTTATCTTTGCATCTTGTGGAGACATATATCATTTATTATTCCATGTAAAGGGGCAGTTCACCCAAAAAAAAATGTATTTACTCACCCTCAAGTGTTTTTGAACACAAAACATAATATTGTAAAGAAAGCTGAAAACCTGCAACCATTGACCTCCATAGGAAAACCAAATACAAATAATAAAAACAAAGCTATTTGATATTTAAAGAAAAGCTGAAAACCAGTAACCATTGACTTATGGAAGTCAATGGTTACTGGTTTTCAGCTTTCTTTAAATACGTAAATGGTTACTGGTTTTCAGCTTTCTTCAAATATCAAAAAGCTTTCTTTGTGTTCAACAAAAAGAAACAATACAGTTTGAAACAAGTAAAGGGCGAGTAAATGGTGACAATATTCAGTTTTGGGTGAACTATCCCTTTAACTTTGACAGCTAGTAATGCAATATTATATATTTAAATGGTGACTGATTCTAGACTCTCAGAAATTAAACTACGAATACGAGCTGTCAGAAATCATACATTTGTTATTGAAAGGCTTTGCTTGACATACAGAAAGATGTGATGGTCTGAACTCTGAGCTTTATCGCATACGGTGTCTGCGGAGGTTCACGTGCTTAGCATTTTCCTGTTTAGTGAATAAAACAAAGTTCAATTGTTTTCACGCAGAGCGATTTGCCTTTGTGCTAGATTAAATGACATCCTCAATCACTTGGTATTCTCAGAAGCCTGTTTAGGAAGCCAAAAAAACAAAAAAGAACCAGCCAATAACAATTTTCAGGGATAATGTTTAACGTTCCGTTTATACTGATATGTTATTCGGAGTAATTAGATTATACAGAAACTAGTTTCTTTATCTTTTTCAAAGTTTGCAGTATTGTTTATACACTTACAACTGAAAAAAAATAAAGAAACTCACATTTTATATGCAATTTGTTTCCAGTCTCCTCCTTTAAATCTCTGCTACCACCTGCCCTCAGAAAACAGTACTGCAGCCTGCAACTACTGCATTGAGGGTTCAATGTTTTTGTTTTTTAAATACAGTTATTCTGTAATATGGCAACACGGTGACGCGGTGGGTAGCGATGTCGCTTCACAGCAAGAAGGTTGCTGTTTCGACCCCCGGCTGGGTCAGTTGGCATTTCTGTGTGGAGTTTGCATGTTCTCCCTGTGTTTTGGCATGGGTTTCCTCCGGGTGCTCCGGTTTCCCCCACAGTCCAAAGACATATGATGTAGGTGAATTGGGTAAGTTGTCTGTAGTGTATGTGTGTATGTCCTGGTCCTCCAGGTTGGGGGTTAAGCGTTGGGCTAACAACCCACCTCATAAAATAGATGTTATGAAACACCAATATGGTGCGGCTAAATATCAACTTTGTTATAAATGGCCCTGGAAGTAAGCAAGTATTCTGTAATGTATATATACGATAAATAGGTTTATATATTTTTTTAAATAATAATTCTATCCATGACTGTATATGACTGTATATGTATATATGTATGTATATATATATATATATATATATATATATATATATAGGGATTTCATGCCAATATATAATAACTCATTTTGTGATATATATTATTATAATATTTATAATAACCATTGTACAAATAACATCATAGCATGCATTTATTTTAGATACTAATATTATTATCAGATATTTATATTTTGTTGATTATCCGGACCATGACTATACAGTGTGTGTGTGTGTGTGTGTGTGTGTGTATATACATACAGTATACATAAATACAAATACATATTGTATAGTCATGGTCCAATTTATACAATAAAAGTACATTTATTTATTTAATAATTAAAATACCTACTAAGACAAATTATACATAAATGCATAGACAATATATCTATATTATTTATATACTGTAATGCAATAATATAAAATGTTTTTACAAATATTTAAGTATTTTTTAATAAAAAAAAACAATAGCTTACATTTTATTTCTTTTGATGTACTATTTGTATTTTAATTGTGATTTGTTTAATGCATACAATCAGCAGACATACACTGGGTCATGTCTATATGTGCAACTACATCTAAAAAACCCAAATGGCAGTCTAACCTCTAGTTCAGAGTCGAGAGAGGAGGAGTCAGTGGAGCTGCCGCAGGAACAGTGTTCATCAACCCGCACCACTCTGACAGTCCTCTTCAGAGGGAGACTCTCTGAGGAGCCATCCCGCGAGATGGTCACCTCCTTCAGACAAACCTGGAGGAGAAACCAGACATCAGCAGAACTCTCGAGAGCCCGTTTACACTTGGTATTAATATGAGTTTTGAGGATTGGATTGCAAGCAGAAAAAGGCAAACTTTTTCTGATGAGTGGGCAGGTGTACGTATATATAGGCCTCTTCTAACATTTACATTCTGTAGAGTTTCTTTAAAGTACATTTCAACAGTTACAAATATTGAGTAAATGTTAAAGGGGTGAAATATATGAAATAATTTATTCAAATATTACTGTGGTTTTTCCTTTTATCTTTGATGACTATATTACACATTTATATCGTTAAACTGTATACATATATAACATATTTTGTCTACACTGACAAGTAATTACATTGAATGTCTTAAATAAATTTTTTTTTTTTTTTTTTTAATTAAATATTAAAAACATTTTGTGCAACATTTTGGTGACTGAAATTGCATCCATGTATGTTGCTTTGCATAAAATTAAGTGAACAACAGTACTTCAATGTTATAATGCATGTAATAAAATATTGCCAATCCTGTACTTCATGAAAGAAATGCACCAATGACTAAAACTCTACTTTGTGGCCAAATAACCATTAATTTCTGCTAAATAAAAACTTAACTACAGCTGTAAATTTTAGACAAAATCAAAAAAAAAAGTTTTCCCACATCATTTAAGTGGTATTCAGAGTTTTGAAGGTAGCATATAATTTCTTAGTATTTATAAAACCACTGAATTATCTTTTTAAAGTTTATAAACTGAAAAGGGAGACAACAGAAATCAGACAGCAGCAGCTTTAATTTCCTCTCTTAAAGTGGCAAAACTACAACAGGACTCAAGAAAAAGATCATTTGCTTTTTGCCTTCAAAGAAAGAGTAAACCCTGTTTGGCTAGCGTGCTTCAACACAACATTCTGTAATGTGTAAGAATGAGTTCTGTAGGCCTTTATGTCTATTTGAACACATTTGACCCCATGAGAGTTTACACTACAATAGCAATCTGGTCATATTTTCAAATACCTCTGAAAATGGTCAGGTGTGGACAAATGCTATGACTTGCGATTGGATTGACAAAACTGCATTTTAATAGCAGCTGTAAACAGGGCCTTATGGAGAGTGTATCACTGAAATTAAGCAAGTCCAAACCTTTCTCATTGGCTGTATATTGACATCCATGTAGAGTCCCATGTCAGTCCCTTTGGGAGAGATGCCTCTTGCGGAGGAAAGGCGGTGTTTTTTCCTGCAACATTTGTTGTTGTTTGTTGTTGCACATTGTTTGTTGTTGCACAACTGACCTGTGACTGAAGATTTACCCAGTAAAGACTCAGTGTCTGAGTCTAAAGAGCGCACAGAAGGACGCTTGTGGCTGGATCTGTAACAGACGAGGACCACGATCTGAAACATCAAAGTTAAAGACTTTTTAACTTTTTTATTATTTAGTGTTGTTCACCAATTAAGGAGGCACATCATGCATTTTTAAAGATCATTGTTAAAAACATGATTTTTCACATATTACAGCATCCCTATCAGTTTTCTAAAAGTACCGCCATCTGAAAAGCCCTTTAATAGGCCACCTGGCCCAGTGCATTGTGATTGAACAAAACATCTCAAGAGAGTGTTGGAAAATTAACCATAATTATGAGTTTCAGCTACCGGGGTTTATAAAGCAATCACAAACAGATAATTATAGTGTGGTATTACAGTATCGCGTCACAGTATCATTTATAGGAAATAAGTTTCACATTAAAATTCATTAAAATTCTGCAGAGCTGTTTTCTGTTTAACTGTGTAAGAGATACATTACAAGGCATCATATGACCCATTTTATGCTTACCTATGCAAACACTATGGGCCGGTTTCACAAACAGGGCTTAGCTTAAGTCAGGTCTACACTCACCGGCCACTTTATTAGGTACACCTGTCCATCTGCTCTTTAATGCAAATTTCTAATCAGTCAATGACATAGCAGAAACTCAATGCATTTAGGCATGTAGACATGGTCAAGACGAACAGCTGCGGTTCAAACCGAGCATCAGAATGGGAAAGAAAGGTGATTTAAGTGACTGGTCTGGTCTGAGTATTTCAGAAACTGCCGATCTACTGGGATTTTCATGCACAACCATCTCTAGGGTTTACAGAGAATGGTCCAAAAAAGAAAAAATACCCAGTGAGCAGCAGTTCTGTGGGCTCAAATGCCTTGTTGATGCCAGGGATATTTTCTTGGCACACTTTGGGCCCATTATTACCAATTGAGCATTGTGTCTAACGCTAACCCTAACCCTGAGTATTGTTGCTGATCATGACCATATCTTTATGACCACAGTGTACCCATCTTCTGATGGCTACTTCCAGCAGGATAACACGCCATGTCATAAAGCGCAAATCATTGCAGACTGGTTTCATGGACATGACAATGAGTTCACTGTACTCAAATGGCCTCCACAGTCACCAGATCTCAATCCCATAGTGCACCTTTGGGATGTGGTGGAACTGGAGATTCACTCATGGATGTGCAGCCAACAAATCTGCAGCAACTGCGTGATGCTATCATGTCAATATGGACCAAAATCTCTGAGGAATATTTTCAGTACCTTGTTGAATCTATGCCACAAAGCATTAAGGCAGTTCTGAAGGCAAAAGTGGGTCCAACCTGGTACTAGTAAGGTGTACCTAAAAAAAGTGGCCGGTGAGTGTATATCTTCACTAAATTAGGCAATTAAACAGCTTTTATAAAAAATTACTTAAAACACATTATAGGTTTGTATCTTGAAACTATTCTATGGCACTGACGGATTTCTTTGTTTATGTTACTGCAAGTTATTTTTAGTTAATACAGCTCATACGTGCTATTTAGTCTTGAACTAGCTTTGAGCCTTGTCTCTGAAAATGGGTGAATAATTCTTAAGGCATAATAAAAAAAACTGGATTTAAACAGTCTTTCCAATAACGCAGACCTAGATTCAGTCCATGTCAAAAGATACAGAAAGATCCAGAACCGCACAGCAGATCGCAGAGAGTATCCACGGCATTGTCTTGATAACTGATTTTAGCTGTGTGTCGTAGAGGAGAATGGCAGATCCATAAAGAGCTCCAGCTACAGAGGACAGCAGTCTGGATGACACCAGCACAGCAGATCCCTGCTCTCCTCTGTTCTGAAAAAGACAGAAAATTATAAGAATTATCCGTTGAACTATATACAAATTATAAATATAAAATGTGACAATAACAATAAGTATTATTATTATAATCATCATCATCATTATTATCGTTAATTATGTTCATAGTCTCTGTGTGTTATTATTACAAAAATATATATAATATGAATTTTATTATAATAAGAATTATACAAACTATAACATTTAAAATGATAAAATAATAAAATAATAATAATAAATTCATTTTCCTTCGGCTTAGTCCCTTATTTATCAGGGGTCACCACAGCAGAATAAACCGCCATAATAATAATCACTATTATTATGATAATAATAATAATAATAATAATAATAATAATAATAATAATAATAATATTCATATTGCTTTTTATTTCACAGTGAATCCTAAATTGTGCTATTTTGGAAAAACAAGAGGACAGACATAACAATGCACTAAAATAAAGAGCTTTAAAAAAAATTGCCACTCACAGCTTTCAAGATGAAGGGAAACTTGGCAGTCCAGCTGATAGCAAAGGCCAGAAGACCCAGAACATAACCAAGGTTCTCAGTATGGTCCTGTTCCCAAAAAACACATGCAAAATGCACAGGTTACACTTGCTTATGAAGGACTTTGCATATGGGATAAGTTTACATTTATCATCAGAAATGGTGCCATATGATTTACTCTGAAATTGACTTTACTTACATTGAGGAACACGCCAAATAATTTCCTCATGGTTGGAGAAGCTCTAATCGGAATTGAACAGACTGGTAAACCCAAATAAACACTGCCAGCCATAATAAACAGCAGACACACCGCTAGAAAGTTCTGCCTCCTCCTCCTTGATATCATTCTCATTTTCCTTCCTTAAGAGGATGAATGATGAGACATTTATTTTGACGGGATTGACAGCACAATCACACCAATGAGAGTGGAAAACTAGTGAGATAGATATATACGGTCAGCTACCACTTTATTAAGTAACCTGTTCACATGCTCGTTAATGCAAATATCTAATCAGACAATCACATAACAGCAATGTGGTGCATTGTTTGTGTGTGGACATGGTGAAGATGTTTTGGAGTTTAAAATAAAAAACAAGGTAAACCTAACAGAACAAACCCTTACCTGTTCTTGACTTAAACCACAAATACATGGAGAAAGATATTGACAGGAAATTCACAACATCCATAATTGCCATATATGATGCCATAGAAATCTGCAAAAGATGCACAGAACATCTGACTTTCATTCACTGGAATGTAAAACCTCATCAAGAACGCTAACATGGCTTTCTAGATTAAGTGAAAGTAATTATTTAACAATTACTATTATTATTATTATGATTATCATGATTACATTTATACTATTATTGTTGCTTTGGAAAGTCTGGAAATAGCTCTTACTTTAAATTTTAATTTAAATAAAGAAAATTTACAAATATATATATATATTTTTTAATACAATGTGACAACTAAAATAGAATACATAAACACAATATAAGAAACATGATTCAATTTTCTATTAAAATATTAAATATAAACTAATTTTAAAAATATGATAAAAAAATATACATAATATTTAAAATGGATCAAATTAAATTTAGAATAAAATAAATACTTATAATTTAAATTTAAAAAAAGAAGTAATTTCAAGTTAAACAAATGTTTTACATATTAGAAGCTAAATATCTGCCTTTACAGACACTATAATGTTGCCTCGGACATTTTAAGACGGGGTCCCTTGCAATAGAATGATAACAAATCCTGTCCTCAGAAAAATCTCTCTGGGGCAGTTGTGGCCTAATGGTTAGTGAGTTGGACTTGAGTTGTAACTCAAAGGTTGCAGGTTTGATTCCCGGCAGGAATTGAAGGTGGTACAGTAGTGCATGAACCACACTTGACAATACTAACTGAGTGTTAAGTGAAATTAGTTCAAAAGTAACTAGTTGCTGTAATTAAACTACTTATCCACAGACAAAAAAAATTTAAATAAGGGATTACACTCCATATATGACATGTATGAAATATGTCATTGCTTTAAAATGTTTTGCATTTTGATACATATAATGTTTATTATTCTTTAAGTGTGTTACATTTTTTAAATCAAGCTAAAAGGTCCTGTTTGGCTCAAATTGGAAGGATAAAGTTTTTTAATGATGTCTATGTGTTGAGATTTATATGTACTGTAATTATGCGTTGGAATCAAGTAAGCTAGTGTGTAATTGAGTTACTTTTCAAACATAGTATTAAAAAACGTATTTTAAATACAATTTTAATGATCCAATTAAACACTTTAAGTAACTTAGCCAACATTGTACGCCACTTGTGTTTTTAGAAAGTTTTTATTTCTGAACAGTACTTGTTCCGCCCTGTAGTTGGCACTGTTTCACGTTTCAAACGAACAGTCACTGGTAAAGAGTGGTAATAATAATAATAATAATAATAATAATAATAATAATAATAATAATAATA
>CAIGQW010054176.1:7310683-7326924 GCA_903798125.1 Danio choprae
TAATAATAATAATAATAATAATAATAATAATAATAATAATAATAATAATAATAATATTCTTCGAAATTAATTTATTTCTCACCTGAAAATCAAACTGATTGGAAAGGAAAGCGCCCACTGCGCTGCACAAATTACCGACGAAACAATACAGCGCGCAGACCGCTTCATCACCCCAATTCCTACTTTGCGATTTACATCTGTGATAAAGAAGCCTGAGAGAGAAAAACACGTGAATAGAGTTCAGATACTAACACACATTTAGCTCAATTTAATCACACGACACTCACAGTGAACAGGAAACCAGTAATATTAAAGCAGACAAGATGTAAAAACCAGCCGAAGTGCAAACATGTTCTTCATACGTCGAAAGACAACCTTTAACAAACTCCGGGCTCCATCGAAAGACCGTGTCTAAGAACATACTTTTATCCATTTATTTCATTTATGCTGAAAAGAAACTAAATGTTTGCGGTTCTAGCTTAGCTGTCATTAGCTGCCAGCTGTAATGTGGATGAATGAATGCCAGTCAATCACCTGTATCTTTTGAGTGACGCCCACAAGCTTGGCTCATTAATATTAATTACGTACTTGCACGTTCACACATCTGATTGGCTTTTAGGCTGCTGTTTTAAAGTGACTTATTTGCGTATTTAACAGGTAAGAGGTCATTTTACTTTAATCGTGTTTTTGTTGTAATGTTTATGTTGAAGTATGACAGCTCTATACAGACATCCTGCAGTGTGTTTTTGTACTAAATGATGAATACATGCACATCAAAGAATAATTATTAAAGCAGTAAGAGCATAAGAACTTGCAAGAGATATCAATTACCAATCACAACATCTAAAACATACTCAGTCCCTTGGAGATGAACATAAATGGTACTTTTTAGTAAATAAATTATACCTTTGCTTAGCTATAACTACCACACAATTCCACACTCTCATTTTAAAAAAAAAAATTTTATTTACTTATTTATGCCTTTATTCAACAAGGATAGTCCTATTGAGATACAGGATCTCTTCTTCCAGGAAGTTTAGCGTTGACCTTAACATTATGAACTGAGTAAAATACAAACCACAATTCTAATGATGAATCTGAGTGAAAATATACTAAAATATAATCACTAAACTTAGATCGTCATTGTCAGTTTTAGATGTCGACGACACGGTGGCTCAGTGGTTAGCACTGTCGCCTCACAGCAAGAAGGTTGCTGGTTCGAGTCCTGGCTGGGTCAGCTAGTATTTCTGTGTGGTGTTCTCCCGTGTTGGTGTGGGTTTCCTCCGGGTGCTCCGGTTTCCTCCACAGTCCAAAGACATGCGGTATAGGTGAACAGAATAAACTAAATTGCCCATAGTGTATGTGTGTGGGGCCTCACGGTGGCGCAGTGGATAGCACGTTTGCCTCACAGCAAGAAGGTCGCTGGTTCGAGCCTCGGCTGGGTCAGTTGGCGTTTCTGTGTGGAGTTTGCATGTTCTCCCCGTGTTGGCGTGGGTTTCCTCCGGGTGCTCCGGTTTCCGCCACAAGTCCAAAGACATGGGGTATAGGTGAATTGGGTAAGCTAAATTGTCCGTAGTGTATGAGTGTGAATGGGTGTGTATGGATGTTTCCGAGAGATGGGTTGCAGCTGGAAGGGCATCCGCTGCGTAAAACATATGCTGGATAAGTTGGCAGTTCATTCCGCTGTGGCGACCCCAGATTATTAAAGGGACTAAGCCGAAATGAAAATGAATGAATGAATGTATGTGTGTGAATGATAGTGTATGGGTGTTTTCCAGTACTGGGTTGCAGCTGGAAGGGCATCCGCTGTGTAAAACATATGCCGGATAAGTTGGTGGTTCATTCCGCTGTGGCGACCCCTGATGAATTAAGGGACTAAGCCGAAGGAAAATGAATTAATGAGTTTTAGATGTCCATATATTCAACAACAAAAAAATCAACAATTATAGTAAAGAATAAAATGACTTTTATTGCCATAGGAGGAGAACTGCATTTATTAGCGTTTACCAATGTGTCCACTCATCTCATCATCCCATGCAGGGATAAAATAGAGTTTATTATAATTACAAGTGATGATATTTCATACAAAGAGGAATGTCCAGCAGCACTTATCAATCACATCCAGGTATGAAATGTCTTTGCCTTAAGGGATGTATTAAATCCAAACATCTACTGACATGAATTGCACTTGTAAACCGATGAGAAAAAAAAAATCAGGCATCCAGATGTTTGTTGAGTCTTCTCACTTTCTCCTTCTTATTCCGGTTCCCGTGTTTTTTCCAGGGCTTTCCGGTTTGTTGTTCTTTGTTTGCTTTTCCAGCCTCAACAGGACCACTTCCAGGTTTGTAACCCATCACCATCTGTACACCCTTGGTCAGCGCTCGCACATTTGCCTATGCAAAAATGACAGAATATGAACTTTAGAGATTCAAAGTTCAAAACTATAATCAATATTTGATTCTAGTTTAAAGGCACTTGCAATTTTCACAACAAATAAAAGGCGTATTTTAATGACGCAGTGGCTGAGTTTGGAATCATGGGAGTTGTGGTCTTCATTATATCCCATTGATAGTTTTCATGCGTTATCACACTATTCTCCCACCGTCCGCCAAGTTTCTGATATTAGAATTAGAAATAAATATATTTTTCTATCCACATGGTTTAAAACGAATATTATTGGGATTCTCTCCATTTTTGATAAGCAATTTATAAACTTATAAACAATTTAAGTCTAACTATAATTTTCCATTACCTTTTAAAGAATTTAATACTGTGCAAAAAGCGATTCCTTTAGGCCTAATTCAACTTAAATAATCTCATTGAATTTTAAAAGAAAATGTTATTAAAGAACCAGAGCTGAACTAAATGGAATTAGTGTATTTGATAAAAAATGTAATAATAAATTAGACAAATTTTCCAAAATAAAAAGTATAATGTTCCTAAGGGCAAATTTCACTGGGCATCCTTCATTGACTTAATAGACTGGAAAAAAGCCTGGTCTTTACCTCATAAGTACTTCATTCCCAATAAAACAAGAGGTTCATTTTAAAATTTTTCATAACATATATCCAGTGAATAGTACTTTGGCAAAGTATATGGAGGTTGATAGTTCATGCTCATTTTGTAAAACTGAAGACGAAACCCTGACTCGCATATTCTTTTAGTGTGAAAACACAAAAAGCTTTTGCAATAGCTTATATCTTCATATAGGTGATTACATTGCTTCTTCCAGCCCCTTTCAACGACAAGATATTATTTGTTACTAAAGAGGTAAAACCAATATACCAGAGAACTACATCATTAACTTCTTTATTTTGTGTTGGAAATATTTTATTCACAAACAAAAATTCTCAAATTCACAGCCTTCTTTTTCCACATTTTCTACCCGAAATTGATGTATTTATTAAATCTCTTAGATTGGTTAAAAACAAGAAAAGTGATGGATTCTTGTATTATTATGATAATTATTTTGGAAATATCATGAATATGCAAGTCCTTCTTTCCTCTTGTTGCATTTGTGTAATTTATGTGTGCTTATTTACATTTTTTTTCCTTTCTTTCCCTGTTTTATATGTGTTTATAATATTATTTAACCTGATCTGTTAAGTTATTATCATTGTTACTATCACTGTTTTTTTGTGTAGGTTCGAATTTTGTATGTTTGTTATTGAAGTCAATAAAAACAACAAAAAAAGCCTGCCAAGTTATGTGCTGAGTAATTTCTCTTTTTTTAGACAATAAAACGGATAATTGTTGTGCAATAGGATATAGTGTTACGCCTGTGGAATTCATTCATAGAAAGAACAGCCAGAAAGGATAAATTTATGGATTTGTGCTAAATGGTAGCATCACTGACCCACAACAATCTATAGTACATATAATCATCAGTGCGTTTGTATGCTTTTTATACAGTTGCTATTCTAATTTGCAGGTTAAGTGCAATTAAAATTTAAATGCATAGTCAAAGTATAAATATCAGATGTGAACAAATAAATTTTACCTACCAGCAAATATTAATAGAAGCAGAAATCTACACTACTAAATATAAAACTACACTATTACATATAAAAGCAGACACTTAGAGCTATAACAGCATCAATGATGGCTAAATCGTTGAGGAATATTCACAGGATAGATGTAAAGGTCGCTGAATTGGGACTCTGACTGTTTTAAATGACTGCAAAATAGCTGCGGGTGAAGTATATGGATCGCAAGTGCCCACTATTTGCAGTTTGTAATCACATCTCTGTTTTGTTTTGTTGATATGTGATCCAAATATTCATAGCTTGAAACATGACCATTTTGTGCAGCGTTTCTATGGAAATTCCAGTGTAGCTGTCATTATAAGCCATTGTTTTTTTGCCCGCCAGCCTCCGCACAGGTCAAGTGACTGAAAACTATCAATGGGACTCCTGCAATAATCATGTTGATGGATGAGCTGAAGTATTCAACCTTATAATCATTGTAGTATGAAGCAGAGTAAAGCCTGTTTCACACCGCACGCGAGAGCAGAGTGTGAGCAGCACGTGTTTTTTCGCCATCCATGTTAACAGATTAGAGCTTTCATACCGCACACAGAAGCAGCGCGGAGCATTGCTGAAGCAGCAGTGACGCGATAGTTTCGGCAATGGGTCTATTATTGCAGCGCTGCTCACGCTCAATTAAAGTGACAGTGCATTGATAATAACCAAAAACACATTGAATGACAGTTAAAAAGTAGCAATTTTACCCAATAAATGCATCGATAATATCCCCTAATTTTTATATATTCAATCAAATGAACTTAAACGATTAAAAACTGCAACAAATATTTATTTGGGCCCGAACTACAAAACCAAATTTAAAACGATTTTAGTATTAGTTTTGCTCAAGTTGCACACTAGTTTGATCATGTATAAATATCATTATAACTATATTGTATAAATATTATTGTAACTATAGACCTACATCATCCTGACTATCAAAAACAAAATTACATGATACCACAGGCGATTGTCCTCTGAGTGCTCAGAGCGTGAGAAGCATACAGTTCTTTAGGATCTATATAATTTGTAAAATAAAGACTTGCAGGTTAAGAAAACATCATAGGAGGAAGCTGCCGTGGGCCTTGGTGCAGATGAAAAGTAAAAATAACTGTATTTATATATATATATATATATATATATATATATATATATATGTGACACCAGTGTGACGAAGCAGGAAAGCAGAGGAGCTTTTATTATGCCACAGTCCACTGCTTCCAGTCCTTCTGCTCGTGATCATGTGGAGAAGAAGCAGAGCTGTTTCATCAGACTAAATACATTTTAGGATTCAGTTGTAATGCTTCAATGTGCAGTCTAATGAAACATACAACATATTAAAGTGTCTTTGGTGTTTACCTATTTTCTATAAAACGAAACCGGAGGGACATGATCCATGTCAATATATTGCTTTTTTTCCCTCTGTATTTGAACATTCATCGAAACATCTGTGACAATCTAAGTTCATAAGCCAGTGGTTTTGGGGTATTTTAATAAACAAATCTTCTATATTGTGCTTTAAGTAGCCAGGCAATGTCAGAATGCCTTGATGGGTTAAATCTTACTTGATGAAAAAACTGTTTATCCACTGTGTTTTCTATGCGTTTCACTTTTGATGGTTTGCCACCATTGCCATCGATCTGTTCAGCTCCTGTCATCCGCATGGCAAACTTGGCGTGCTGAGGCTGGAAGTCTTCAGGGTTGATGTGGGGAGGAGGGTGGCAGTAAAGGAGTTTGCCCTGTAAAGATTCAGGTAAGAACAAATCAGTATCGCCAATTCTTTTTATTCATAATATCCAGGCCCTGTTCAAACCTGGTGTTTTAGTCCTTAATACAAACTTTTTTGTTCACTTTTCATATTGCTGTTCTATTTTATATTATATTAAATAAGCTTGAGCAAAAACAAAGGAACATGATACAGAGAGCAGAAGCTTTTTATATGACAGCTGTGTTAGAAACAGGACTGGTATGCTTATTAAAAATCTTCGCCCATAAACCAAACCAAATTGTTTTTAAATGCATCAATATTCTCTCGAATTGATTTTGAGCTTTGTTTTTAACAGCTAGCACTTTAGACTGTGAACACTCTTGTAATTTGCTTAAAACTTTCCTACATTTATTAATGATTATTTTGGGTTCAAGCAGTATTTGTAACGAATTGGATTCAAGCAGAGTACTGTTGACTACTGTAGATCACATGAGCATTTACACTCTGAAAGAAATCCAGTCAAATGTGTTTTTGAATACCGCTAAAAGTGGTAAATGACAGCCAAGCTCAAAACAATTCAGACTATGTTTACCCCCATATTTAGTGTCGTCCAGTTGAGCGAATTGAAAAAACCTTATCTTAAATTTAAAAATGCCTCAGAGCTAGTAGTTCCCACAGTGAAGATGCACTTACACTGACGTAGTCTTTCAAAACATATCGAGCAGATCTTGATTGGTCTGGCTGTCCGTGTGCAGTCATAAAGCCTCTCATATCTGTACGAAGAGAACAAAATTACTGAAAGATGTTAAGCATGGTGTGAAATATCTGGCTGGTCATATTTACTAATAGACTGTGCTGGCAAAAACCCTAATTTGGGGGGGGTTCAGTAAAAAAAAACTGCCAAGATTTACAAAAGACATACTGTGAAACAGTGTTTTTGAGCTTGATATTATTGGTTATGAATTTGTAAAAGTTCTACTTTCATGGGATTCAACAATTCATGGGAAATAAAATTTTATGTCTATAAATAAATCATGCAACATGATTTATCGAAGTTTGCAGTAGTCAAATTGTTCGTACATGCACCATTTACTTAATGCCCAAAATTTATTATAAAACCATATTAAATCAGTGTTGTTAGTAGATTATTCACACATTCTCACCAAACTAATTTGCGTTGTTTTTTTTACTGCCCTAATTAGTTAATCTGGCTCTTAACCCATTTAATCCCAATATTTTTCTTGCTATTAGAGAAAATGCATTTACTCCCTCACATGTACTCTGATGTTATATTGGTTAAATAAGGTTTTTATATTTGGTTACAATAGGGAAAAACCATAGTCAGAATTGCACCAACCTTTGAATCAGTGGTTAAAAAAAATGTTATTTAACACTTTAAAATATTGATTCATTAGTTAATGAATTTACTAACATGAACAAACTATTAGTAATACATTTATTACAGTATTTATTAATCTTTGTTAACAGTTAATCTTTTAAAGTTAAATAACGTTACTTCATGTTAGTTCATATTAACTCATAGTGCATTAACTAATGTTAACAAGCACAACTTTCAATTTTAATAATGCATTAGTCGATGTTGAACTATGATTAATAAATGCTTTACAAGATCATTCATCCTTAGTTAATGTTAGTAAATACATGAACTAATGGACCATTATTCTGAAGTGTTACCAAGTGTTATACTACCGGTAACAACCATAGCCTTTAACAAATTTCTACTTATTACATCTTTTAGATGTGCAACCGCAAAGTATGTAAACTGTTCTATTTTTTCATTTAAAAGTTGGATTTCTTGCAAAAAAAACCAACAACAACATTTTTCCAGAAATAAGTTTCATACAAATGGACTATTGTGCCCTATAGGATGTGTACATTGTGCAAAGTGAACTGACATCCGTAAGCCATAAGCAGCTCCTCATAGGTAGGCGGTCGATCTGGGTCCTCGTCTTCCCTCGGTCTGATGATGTTGATACCGTAAGTCCCCTCAAGCACATTTCGAGGGATATTCCGACATACGTATCTGTGCTAAGGACAAAATCTAAACTTTTTGATAACAATAATTCTTACATACTAGCAATCAAATTGTTAGGGGGAGTAAAATTAACCATGCAGCTTAAATTAAGCATGAAGTGTACGTTTAAAAATGCAATTGTCATAATCAATGCTGCGTAAAAGGTTATCAAAGAGATGGCTGGGACGTGATCTCTCATCTGATCGATGGGTAGGATCCCGCTGCAGATCATCTCGGCTTTGGTGGACACAAATGAAGGCATGACCAGTCCAGGACAATCACACAGGCAAAGACCGGGTTCAACAAACAGAGTCTGAAATGTATAGGCACACCAGAAGTAAGGAAAACACCAAGAAGTGACCTTGTAATTGTGTTTTTGAAGATTTGGCTGCTTGAAATAAACAAACAAATTTAAGGATTCATTATTAAATGTCTACTTCCTTAATAATAAATAAACTCACCTGAAAGTGCTTTGTGTGTCCAGGTGTTGCTGAAACGGAGACTTTCTTATTCCTAAAGATGGTGTTGATGGTGGAGCTTTTTCCAACATTTGGATATCCGACCTTACAGAGAATTTAGAGTTGGAAAATTAAGAGCTCTGATGGAAGACAGCAAAAATCTTTAATATATTGTAGAACAGGAGTGTGTACTATCATCTGGGATAATATCCTAATGATGTATGAGCTAGCATTATTGCGTATATTATTGTGTATATCTCATGGCAAAATGGATATACATAAAAATATTACATGATAAAAACAAATTTGTATTACAATAAAAAGTTACTTGGACAAATATATAAAATAGAAATAAATTATTCACACAAAAATATATTAGAAGTTAAATATGATTTTTCAGTTCAACTTTTGATAAAACAATTTCCTCCTGGTGGTATATGTTTTTTAAATATTACTCTTAAAAAAAAGTTAATTTTGTCTAATGGTATTCCAACAAAATATGTTTCATGGTAAGTGCAGCTTGGCAGTAATTACATTTAGGTGGTGCTTCGTTATTCAGTAAATACAAATGAGTCAACCTAGAATGTCCAATTCGACATCTAGTATAGACAGTTTGTTTATGCCTGGTCTCAAAATTATAATTTGCAAAAAAAGTGTCTTTAATTTTTTGTAGTTGCGACATCAGTTTTAAGAGACTGTTTTATATGGATTTATTAATCATTCTTACTATTCAATGAATGCAAACAGTCATAGTTTATTAAGATGCAAACCCCCCGCTGCACGTCAACTGCACCTTCAGCAAACCTCCTAATACGTGCAGCACAATGACTTTCATGAAAATTTATGAGAGTCAAAAGTGGTGAATCTATTCAGCAAAAGATTTGACTGTCACTGCATATCAAACGACTTAAAATAATACAAAACAATATAACTAAAGCAATCTCCATTGTACTGAGCGAGAGCACTTCTCTTCAAAACTGAACAGTTGCATCATGGATGAATTAAATGTGCTCGAGCTCGGAAAATAAAAATGCAGTGTGAGTGTGGGCTGGGGGGACAAGCGCACCTGTGCATGGTTCAAGGTAACCGTGCCTAGTGTGAGTAGACCCTAAATGATTCATTTATTAAAACTGAATTATCCATTTTGAATCATTTAATGGAGCACTCATTAAAGGGATAGTTCCCCCAAAGAATTACAATTCTGTCATCATTTACTCAAGCTCCACTTGTTCCAAAGCTGTTTGAGTTTCTTTCTTCTGTTGAACACAAAAGGAAGATATATTGAAGAATATCGAAGAAGAAGAAAAAACAGCTATTGACTTCCATAGTGTTATTTGATCCTACTGTATAAGTTAATGGCTACTGTTTTTTGTTCAACAGAAGAAATTCATAGAAGTTTTGAACCACTTAAGTGTGAGGAAATTGTCATTTTCAGGTGAACTACCCCTTTAAGATAGGGACTTGGCAACACCTATTGGCGGTTTTAGTGTAATTGATTTTTTTCATGACAAACCTAAACCAGCCGAAGGGACCGGCACAAAAACACACTCAGCAAAATAATATTTCATTATCATTCTTAAAATAAAAGTGTTGCGATATCATTTTGTTCAAATCACACAATTTAAACTCACCAGTCCAACTGTGATTTGTCCATCTTTGCATGTCAGCCCAGAATGCACAGACGTAAACATTTTCAGCAGCTCATTTTTGCGTAACAAACGGCTGTAGTTATAAAACGATGAAGGAGCTGTGGATTCTGGGTTCTCTGAGTGATCTTCATCTCCTGAATCCTCAGAGCATGTCTGCCATTCGCTCTCATCAACACAGACTCTTTCGTCTTCACTTTCCTCTTCTTCATCCTGCTCACTCTTATCTTTCTCTTCATTTGGAGGAGAGCTATTTTCCTCATGATGATCTGTGGCATTTCTGGATGCTGTTTCCTGTTCTGTATCACTCTGATCTTCTTGGTCCATCACATCTTCTCCCTGAACCAATAAACATGGAGGTGAAACAGAAATAATACTTATACAAAAACTGAATTATTTCCATACTACTACTTAATGATTCAAGTCGTCACACACACAAACAAGATAAATAAATATTGAACAGATTATAAGAGATATTATAAATACTACCATTCACATTTCAAATAAAAATACTGTCAGAAAATAACTATTAAATATTGAAAGTTCAGAGTTATTCAACCTAATATTGATGCCGTAGCTCTTAAGATTTAAAAAATGGTATTGTGTTGTCTAAAAATTTATATAGAATTAAAATAAGTCTAGGGGCAGCACAGTGAATTGGGTAAGCTAAATTGTCCGTATGTGTGTGAATAGAAGTGTTTCCCAGTAATGGGTTGCAGCTGGAAGGGCATCTGCTGCGTAAAACATATGCTAGGTAAGTTGGCGGTTCATTCCGCTGTGGCGACCCCAGATTAATAAAGGGACTAAGCCGAAAAGAAATTGAATTAATTAATAAAATGAATCTAAAATATATATATTTTTTTACATTTCAAGAGTTCACACTTAGATATTGTTGGATACTAAAAGCAGGTTTGGCATGCTGTCCTGGGAGAGAACCCTGAGCTCAGAGATAATTGAGACCAGGGCTCCTGCATGGTCATTTAGCATGTAAGGTGGTCTGAGATCAGGTAGTCCTCGAGAGCTCCCCCTGGACAAGTAGGAAAAGGGGGAGATGGGGTGGACAGGGGGATTCTTCAAAATCGTAGATAAGGAAAGTAACGTGAAATGGGCTATTTATTGTAGGTTTGGATTAATCTGATTGGATTATCGATGATTGCAGAGGAGAGACCAGCCGCGATTAATCATTTCACGTATTCCTCTCAAAATTTGTTTATAAAGCTTCACTTATTCAACAGCAAATAAGAAAAAAAGAACAAAAACAAAGTATTACTCAAACATTGGTAAAAATGAAATCCTACCATGCATTTTAAGATATTAACATAAACTTAAAATAAACTTAACTAACATAAAATTATTTTTAATGCATCAAAGTAAACCAGAGTCAAATTTTACCTTCTCCTCTGCCTCGAGTCGTTGCGCCTCCGCCAAAGCAGACCAGAACACAGCTCTGATGCCCTCTTTCTGAAAATATCGCGCCCAAGCTCGCCGCTGTTCTCTAGACAGCAGATCAGCTTTGTTCAACAGAAGCATGTTTACTTTGTGAACAGACACCTCTTTTACATATTTTTCCTGATGAGAGAGAGATAATTTTGTGTTTATTGCATATCACCTTCTATGGCTATGTCATGGCAAAAAAAAGATCAAGTTTACCACATTTTATAACTACATATTTCTCCTGATGGAGAAAAAAAATGGATAAATAATTCAAATATGAACAGTTATGAATTTAATTGTTTTGAACCTAATGTCCTTATTACTTACAAGATCTGGACATCGGAACAGAAGAGGGTTTCTGGCATCAACGATCTGAACCACAACATCACTGAGGATAAAACAAAAAAGTTTATTTTAAGGTCCCATTGGTCAATCTCATCACTAAAGTACTATACGAATACTATTACAAATACTGTAAAAAGGTCTGAAATGTCACTTATAGGGATAGTTGAAGGCGCCAAATGCAATCAAA
Source organism: Danio choprae (assembly GCA_903798125.1). Classification (NCBI taxonomy): domain Eukaryota; kingdom Metazoa; phylum Chordata; class Actinopteri; order Cypriniformes; family Danionidae; genus Danio; species Danio choprae. Next base: position 7,322,519 of record CAIGQW010054176.1, read on the forward strand.
CAGCCACAACAGACCAGAAAATCTGAACACCAGTGATGGCTGCTTTCAAAACACAGCTTCATGAAGCTTCAAAACCTTTATGAATCTTTTGTTTGGAATCAGTGATTCTGTTAAATTGGCATAGTCACATGATTTTAGTAAACAATGCATTGTTACATCATAACCGTTTCAAAATGTTTAGAAAACGTAACATTTCTCTACTTGGGGTGATTTCCATAAATACCCTAAAATCTACATGAATATCTCCCAGTGGTGAATTGCTGAACAGGTTTCATAGTTTTTACCTGATCTCCAATCAGTTTTACAAATTTGGAGACTTTTAATGAGACATTTGTCAAATGATAAGGAATAATAGTTAATACAACAGAACAAACAATATAATCTTTGAAAATGTATAAAAGGGCACATATTATGCAGACACATAATAATAATAAACTATATTAGATGATAAGCTGAGTCCATTTTTAGGCTATACTTTAAAAAAAAAAAGTCAAATCTAATGAATGTTTTGCCTGAGTTTTTGTTACATTTAGACAGTTATGGCCACCAGGTGACTCTAGCATGTGCTGTTTCGAACCCATCACTAGCCAAAGAGCCGATTAGTAAAAGGTGTAAAAGTAATGCACTGTGAATGCGTTTAAACACTGAAAATATTCGTTTCTGACAGAAACAGCAACTAATATGCGATCATTAGTGAGACCAGATAGTAAAATGTACAAATGAAATAACCACTTCAGTAAAAAGCCAAACAAAAGCTCACCTTCTTTCAATAACTCTCCACAGTTGCCTCCAAAAATCAAGATTTCGCTCAAAAGGGGTGAGAATCAACTTCTGCTCCTCTTCTAACCTACACCAGAAAGTGCATTTAGTCACAAACATTATCATCTTTCTTTTTTATTTGCTAATATTTGGACTAAACATTTAAGTCATTCACAGAGCCAGTTCTCTTCTCCATGTGAGGAAGCTGTCTTTCTCGGTTTGCTGTAGAACTTCAGGACTTGTGCTCTCATCCCAAGGAGGTCTGAGGAGACAAAACACAATGCTGAAAACATCTGCTTTTGCATTATTTTGCATCCACAATAAACTACAATAACTTTAATATAGGTAAAGACAAAAAGCATTTCATAACACATCAGCATACCTTCGGGGGATTCGCAGAAGCTGTTTGTTTTCTTCATGGAGTTTCTTCAGCCGTCTGGACTCCTCAGAGGAAAGCAAGCCAGCCCTCGCTTCAGCTGGGACAAACTTTATGTTGAGCTTCTCTGCAAAGCAATAACATAAATATTGTTCTGTACCTGGCAGTGCTATAGTTTTGTGTCCTACATATTACATGTACTTACTACAATAATAAATTATACATAAATAAATGCTAAACCATAAGGTAAATTTTCTATTAATATTACACAATACTTAAATCATCATTCTTTATTTTTTAAATTCACCATTTCCTTTGTTTAGTTTTTTTATTTTATTTCCTAATTTTTTATGTGTCAATAGATACACACACACACACACACATATACATATATATATACATATATATTATATTTCTGTGAAAATAAAAGCATAATAATAAGGGTGAAAAAACCCTTAAAAATTTTGGTCCCACTTTACATTAGGTGGCCTTAACTAATATCTATGTACACTGAAATTAATCATTTGTTACAATGTACTTACTATGTAAATACATGTTTTACATATATTTACATTAAATACCTGCATGTAATTAAATCTGTAATTCATTTCTGTTATTACATTTGTAATTACACTGTTTACCACGCCTTACACTTTAACCCACCATAAATCACACCCATTGCACCAAACCTGTCCCTAACCCTACCCGTATCCCACCTCACAAACACCAAAAGTTTTCTGCCATACAATATGAACACAGTACATTGCATTTATTTTTTGATTCAAGTACATAGTGGACAACTAATATAATGCGGGAGCATATTTTTTATCATATTATAAATTAATTAAAACAGCTTGTTGACAAAGGGAAAAACCTATTGGTATGAAGGATGCTGGTAAAGTATAAAGATTTAAATGTAGTATTGTGGCGCTTTAAATACATGCTTAAATAATTTTTGAACATGCCAGAAATAAATAATTGGTGTACAAATTAGTTACACTGAGTATGTATTATATCTTCTATAAAACAGGGTGGAAAAAATAATGATTTGATCATTTTGATTGCTTTAAACACATGCATGTTATTTTATTAAATGTATTTAAATACAAAAGTCCATTTTCATATTCAGATTTGAAACAATTCAACACCTACCTGCAACAAATTCAGTTCCAGCAAGTTCGGCTGTGGCCAGAAAGTCGTCCAGAGAGCTCTGTTCAGTGACAGACTGCAGGTTGAGTCGACCCCAATCATATCCATCATTCAGCTCACTGGTGTGAAGCTAAACACATAACACAATTAATACACATCACATATGTTGAACAACACTATCTTCAGTCATACGAGAACTCCAACTATTTCTCTATACTGTCTGAAGAAATCTATTATATTTAAACAAATATCTTGCAGCCCATATGCATCTGTCATCATTTAATTATTTCTAACCTTGAGTTTCTTTCTTCCGTTGAACACAAAAGAAGATATTTTGAAGAATGCTAAAAACCATTGAGGCAAAGTTGGTTTTATATTCACACATTCGTTTGTTTCTTTAACAGTGACAACTTGTGACAGACTACTTGAAATATTAGGTCAGAAATCGAATGCAATTATGACTTCAAAAAAACATTAACACTAACTAACTAACTGAACTTTAATTGACTGTGATTCAGGGTGCGAATTAAAGGGGGGTTTGGGGAGGATTAAACCCCCTAATTAAGGTTTGATCCCCCCCTAAAGGACGTCAAAAAAGATGTATGGGGGGTCCCTTTGAATCTGAGAAAAAGTTCACTCTAATCTGTATTTTAAATAATATTGTTAATAATTGAAATAATAGATATCCATTTGACCACCCCTATAACAGTTCATACTATCGTGAATGCATTATCGTGCCAATCAGTCTACGCAAGAAAAAAAAGTCATTCAACAGTCTGAAACCGGAAACCAGACTGATTTCTCAGAAAATAGGTGTTTGTTTCTACGTAAAGCCTAAAATTAAAGTCAAATTAGATGCCTAGTTTGTATAGTTTGACCTAAAGTAAGCCGAAAATAGCTAATCAGGTCAGAATACACTAAATAGCCTACCCCACAAAACACTGAAAACCTAAAAATATTTTATTAATACACTAGATGTAATTTAAATAAATACTTTCACTGAAGCATGTATTACACAAACTAACATTACCGAAAAAGTTGAACGAATGTGCAAATATAAAACCAACTTTAGCTCAATCTAAAAATCTATTGACATCAAAAGTATATACTGAAGTCAATGGTTACAGGTTTCCAGCTTTCTTCAAAATATATTCTTTTGTGTTCATTATTTACTCACTTGTGGGTGAGTAAACTTTCATTTTTGGGGTGAACTGTCCCTTTAACATGCATAACTCGTCACAATATCATCACTGCGTTTTATATTATACGTATCGTACTCTTTTGTTATGACAATATAACACCTCATATTACTCTATAAATTAGTTATATTAAAAACAACAACAACACAATATTCTGGACTAATGCTAATAATGAAAGCGCAATATAAACGATTTTCGCATCAGACTGTCAGTGTTTCTCACCCATGTGTCGTTTCTCCTGTATCCGCGGCCTGCGTTCAGTCTCTCCTTTATTAAAGCTCTCCCCAGCCCTGAACCCTCTCCACGAGTCTTTTTCTTCCCCATTTTATACTCTTCTACACGGGTAAACAGCGATAAAAACGCGTCAGTGAGCTGCTCGTGGACATACGAGTAGATGAAACTTCACGCATGTGATATGTTTGTTACGGCAGATGAAGGAAGTGACACGGAATGATTTATGAGAGGGACCACTCCTTCACGTATGTTTAGAAGAGTTGACAATTGCTGATTGTGTGCTTTTATGCTCGTGTCACTTTAGTCGAGTGAATATATATTTAAATATTGGTAGAATAGATTGTGGATCGGGCGAAATGTGAAATCCTCGCCAGACTTTTGTTTTGTTTGGTGGTGTCGCATTCAAATATGACCGATCGAAAACCAACTGCGTAGTTACTGATGAGGAACTCTTGCAACGTTAGCATGACACCAGTAGAGGTCATTACATAATAAGTTTCAGATTCACCCACTCTGTCCAGTTTCATACCTCTGTATGTTAGGGGAGAGGCAACATTACCGCCACCACCAACAGTAATAATACTAATATATTCATAATAATAACAATAACAACAACAACAACAAAAACTATTATTATTATTATTGTTATTATTATTATTATTATTATTATTATTATTATTATTATTATT
>CAIGQW010054176.1:7334319-7344569 GCA_903798125.1 Danio choprae
ACACACACACACACACACACACACACACACACACACACACACACACAGGATTTCCCACAGTTTTGTGTTAAAATTTTCATTGGTGCAGGTCTGAAATGTGCAATGTCAGCATAGTAAGCCTCCACAGTATTTGTTTGGATCACAGAGAATCACATTGATTTATTTTGATCCCACTGATTCAATAGAAATAACAACAAAATACACAAAACAAAACAAAACAGAAAAATAGAAAAACATTGCAGAGAGAACAAACATACCACAACAATAACAAATGCAGAAATAATGCGTTAAATGATCAAATAAATAAAACAACAACATGACAGAAACAAATACACAAAAATAAACCATTAATAAAATGAAAGCACCAAAAAAAATAGGAAAAACTATATATTATTTAGTCAAACTAAATATTAAATAAAGATTTAAAAACATTAAAATGTGAAACAACAGCAAGTACACAAATCGCAAATAAAATAAAATAATGTCATGATAGAAACAAAGCAAAAATCACAATAACTAATAACCAAAAATAAATACCAAAAATAAAAATAAATTATTCATTCATTCATTTTCTTTTTGGCTTAGTCCCTTTAATAATCTGGGGTCGCCACAGCAGAATGAACCGCCAACTTATCCAGCATACGTTTTACGCAGCGGATGCCCTTCCAGCTGCAACCCATCACTGGGAAACATCCTTACACACCCATTCACACACATACACTACGGACAATTTAGCTTACCCAATTCACCTGTACTGCATGTCTTTGGAATTGTGGGGGAAACCGGAGCACCCGGAGGAAACCCACGCCAACACGGTGAGAATTTCTGTGTGGAGTTTACATGTTCTCCCCGTGTTCGCGTGGGTTTCCTCCAGGTACTCCGGTTTTCCCCCGGAGCACCCGGAGATGCGGTACAGGTACAATAAGCTAAATTGTCTATAGTATATGTGTGTGAATGAGAGTGTATGGATGTTTCCCAGTGTTGGGTTGTGGCTGGAAGGGCATCCGCTGCGTAAAACATATGCTGGATAAGTTGGCGGTTCGTTCCGCTCTGGCGACCCCAGATTAATAAAGGGACTAAGCCAAAAAGAAAATGAATGAATGAATGAATGAATGAATGAATGAATGAATGAATGAATAATAATAATTATTATTATTTTAATTAAAAAAATCCACAGTTAAAATATATAATCGCCATACTTTAATTATTGGAATAAAATAAAAAAAAATAATCAGACAAAAAATAAAATAAAAACTAAATACCAAAAATAAAAATAAATTAACCAAAAATATATAAATAAATAAAACAGTAATAATAATAATAAATAAATAAAATAAAATAAAGACACTGGTATTTACCTATGAAAATAATGTTTTTTCCTAGAATCGTGCATATCCAGAAATCACATTTTAAAAAGTAAATATAAAAGTAAATATTATTTTAGCAAATAAATCTCCATTATTTTGGAAATTAGGTTACAGGTAAAAGATTTTCCACCCACTATCTCATCTTAAGGCGAGTCTGAGACAAGTGTTTTCCATCTGTCAGCCCCAAACAATCCTGTCATTTCGAAAGTGCACACAATTGTGTGGGTGTCATTAATATATCAGTGAGTTTATCATTCACATCCTGTTCCTGTCATGACCAGCAAATGTAAGAGTTGCTCTTATCTTAAAGGTCCCCTGAAGTGCTCTGAAATGCACAGCTTTGATCAGTGTGAGGTCATTTAACTGAAAACATAAAAACAAGGCGGAGTATATCAAGTAACCCCTCCCACTTTAAAAAAATAGCCAATAGCATTTTGTTTCCACCACAGCCCTGAAATCTAAAAATGACAAGTAATCCCTTATTTTTTAAGCGGAAATGTAATTTAATTGCTGTAACTAATTACACCCAACACTGCTTACATGTGAATAAATGACATATTCCAGGCATGTCTTGAGGGAGGCGGGAGACTTCAGATGCTAGAGAGCATTTGATTGGTCAGAAGATCTAATTAGAAGCTGAAGTGTACAGTGATGTCATAAAAAATAGTTTTTGAATTTTGAATGCTAACAACCTGTTCTAACTACACGCGATGCGGTGCCATGATGCGATAAAAGGTATCTTTTCCATGTTAAAAGGCCAATCAACACCACTGTAATGGCACGTACAGTTTGATGCATGGGAAGACGAGACAAGCATTGAATGCAACTTTAGAGCAAATTAAATAAATCTGTTTGCGACGGACAGGTTTTACTCAGTGATGAAAAGCCAAAAAGATGTGTAATTCCTGAAATTATTAGCACATGCCTTTTTAATGCAAGAGCTATAAGATAAGAAATGCAGCTTTGGGTCTTAAAGGGTTAGTTCACTCAAAAGTTTAATTATGTTATTAATTATTCACCCTCATGACCTTTGTTTGTCTTCTGAACGCAAAGGGGACCTAATATGCAAAAATCCCTTTTATATTGTCTTAACCGTCTTAATTTCTATTGTAGAAATGTTTTCTAATTTCCACAACGTCGCGGCAGAACAACAGCATATACTACTATGACAATGGTCACATCAGGTACAGATTATGTGCTTTATTCAGTGTTAAATGCTACCAATGTGAGTTTAAATACCATTTTACGTGACATTTATTGCCATACTACTGAAAGCAGCAGCAGATAGTTCAGCTCAGATCTTGAAAATAAAATAACTAGCAGACGGTTTGAAAACGAAAGTCAGAACTGTGGATCAGTGCAAACCAACAACAACAACAACAACAACAACGACAACAACAGTCACTCAGCCTATGTCTCTGTAATAATGTTAAATTGGTTTAACATTTATTAATTAGATTATAAGCTTTACCGTTTCATTGGGAGTGCAGTGGCAGATATTTAAATGAATGGCCGGTATTGAAATGTTTCTGTTGTGTCGCGTCGTGTTTGGTGCAGACAGCCAAATCGCTTGTCACTGGAATCTTGTCATGACGTGTGTATTTAGGTGTCACTCACTGAAAAAAATGATTCATTGGATTTACAAATTGTTTTTTAAGGTAAGTGGTTTTAACAATTTATACGGGCTGAATTTAAACAAATAAAGTAAGTTGAACATTACTAAATTTAATTAGTTTGTTTAAAAAAAAAAGGCCATATAAATTGTTTGCAACCCACTTACATGTACATATAACATTTTATATTCTTATATATACCTTAAAAAGAACATTGATTTTGATTTCAAGGGGACTTTAAATGTTTTTTACACTAGTGGTTCCTCCAGAGAGCAATACGTTTCCCTGTGGCTATTTTAATCCTTCTACTTAGGCAGGAAATGGAATAATAAGAGAAAAACAGGAAGAATGGCAAGACACGCTCCAGTCTGCACACTTAGATTGGGAGATTTGATGGAAAGTCTCTCTCCATGGGCTCGTTTTTCATCTCCACTTGGTCAGTGTGTGCTTACAGAGGAGGCACCTGCTCGCTCGTAGGTAGAATAAAAGACAAGAAACAGCGCAGATTTGAGAAAAGCTGATATAAAGCAGCAGGAAGTGAAATAAAGCTATGAAAAAAAAGAATGATAATCACAAGGTTATGCAACTCTCTTAATATATATAAACACAAATGTTTATAGTTGACTTTGCCATTTGAGATGTTTTGGATAATAACTTTACTGTGCTTAATATATATATCTTTCTCTATACTAAATAGTTGTGATATAGTTTATGTTGGCTAAACTTGACTTTTTGGGGAGGATTAACTGTATCAGTATAATCAAAACTTGCTTGCATACACTACATAGGTTGTGTATAAAGTAAAATCATTAAATAAAATTAATAAAACATAATAAAAATATATAATATAGTTTCCAGGGTCATAACTACATATCAAGAGTAAAATAAAATCGCTAAATTATGAATACAATAAATAAATAAATAAATGAATAAATAAATAAATAAATAAATAAATAAATAAATAAATAAATAAATAAATAAATAAATAAATAAATAAATAAATAAAATCAGGATTAAAAGTAATAAAATAAAATAAATGCTTACAAATAAATAAGAATCATTATAAATAAAAAGAATAATACTAAATATGATATAATATTTTTATCTGTATTAAATATTTTGTGATATAGATTGCATTGGCTAAACTTGACTTTTTGGCGAGGATTAATTGTATCAGTATAATCAAAACTTGCTTGCACACACTCCATGTAAGGTTGTGTATAAAGTAAAATCACAAATTAAAATGTATAAAACATTCTAAAAAAATATAAAATATACAGTTTCCAGAGTACATAACAACATATCAAAACTAAAATAAAAATTATGACTAAAATAAAATCCCTAAATTATGACTAAAATAAATAAATAAACATAATCAGGAAAAATTAAAAATTAATGCTTAAAAATAATCATTTGTGTATAAAGTAAAATCATGAATTAAATCAATAAAACATAATAAAAAAATAATTTAGTTTCCAGGGTCAAAACTACATATAAAAACTAAAATAAACATTTAGACTAAAATAAAATCACTATATTATACCTTAAATAAATAAATAAATATAATCAGAATAAAATAAAATAACTCAATGCTTACAAATAATTACGATTCATTATAAATAAAAAGAATAGTACTAAATACAATATAATATCTCTATCTGTACTAAATGTTTTGTGATATAGTTTATGTTGTCTAAACTTGACTTTTTGGAGAGGATTAATTGAATCAGTATAATCAAACTTGCTTGCACACACTAGTTAAAACAAATAAATAAATAAACTAAAATAAATAAAAATATATAATCAGGATTAAAATAAAATAAAATATAAAATTAAATGCTTACAAATAATTATGAATCACTACAAAATAAAAATAATAGTAATAAAATATTTCCAAACAAGGTATTATTCTGACATAAATAATAAAAAGTGTGAAGAGAGAGGCCCAGCGTCATGGCCTGTGCAAGAACATAAAAATAAACCTTTTCCAGACACCCGCCACCACCCAGTCACGGTTTATATTACTACACGTGATGTTAGGACTTTATATTTAACACTGTGTATAAGCTCAGACCACACAGACCCACAAACATCAGTAGATAACATTCCCAAATCCAAACACAAGAACATTATGTGCCAAACACACTCAGTATACAGAGCTTTTCACAATACTCATAGAGCCAAAGCAGATTTACTGCCACAAAATCCAACAAAGGCGCTTATTAAAAAGGAAAAACACTAAATAGCCGTTTGTACCTTTGCTAATATATGAGAGCATCTAATGAAGTTTCTGAAAGTGTCATAAACCTGGAGATGGGGGACTTCCATGATGTACTAGCGGTTTGTAGGAGTGCTAACCATGTCAATGTAGGTGAAAAACTGGTGTGATGGAAAAATTACTTTACATCAAAGGCCAGTTTGGGAGTACTGGGCAAAATCCCAGTAACTCGCTGTAAGAAATGGAGTGATGGACTTCACATGCTGTTGTTTCATAATGACAAAATGGTCTGTTTCACAGCCTGAAAAGCCAACTAAGCAGATGGGAGGATGAGGGAGTGCTGAAGAACTTACTACATCCGCAGCTCATCAATGTCAGTCATCCATGTCACTCATTGACAGAAACTCTTTCCAGAAACTGAGTGGGAAGCAATGCACACCCCTTATATCTGCACTCTTTTACACACTCCCTTTTCCAGTTTCACAAGAATGTCTGTGACTATGAATGGAATGTGGTGAAGAATACAGTAAGATAATCACATTCCCAGCATTTCTGGAGGTTTTGTAATAAATAGTATTATTTGAAATACTTTTTGCACTTGAAATATTATGGAAGATCAGCTAATTGTTCGGCAAAAATATAGTATTTTTTAGTAGAAAAGAGATAAGAAAATAGAGCTGGAACTGGGGGCCGCACGGTGGCGCAGTGGGCAGCACAATCGCCTCACAGCAAGAAGGTCACTGGTTTGAGCCTCAGCTGGGTTAGTTGGCATTTCTGTGTGGAGTTTGCATGTTCTCCCCGTGTTGGCGTGGGTTTCCTCCGGGTGCTCCAGTTTCCCCCACAAGTCCAAAAACATACGCTATAGGTGAATTGGTTAGGCTAAATTGTCTGTAGTGTATGTGTGTGAATGAGTGTCTGTGGATGTTTTCCAGTGATGGGTTGCAGCTGGAAGGGCATCCGCTGCGTAAAACATATGCTGGATAAGTTGGCGGTTCAATCCGCTGTGGCGACCCCAGATTAATAAAGGGACTAAGCTGAAATGAAAATGAATGAATGAATGAATAAGCTGGAACTGGAGAATGTTTAAAGTGCTTTTTTTGTGGATATTATATTTAATGTATAGTGTTTAATATAGATGTTTGGGATTTGACAAAATCTGCAAAGTTTTAAAGATCAAAGCACACTGTAAATTTAAATTTTCCCATTATTTAACCAGGAAGTTTCATTGAGATTTTTAAATCTCTTTTACAAGAGATTCCTGGCCAAGATAACAGCCATACAGTAAAACAATTTTACAATATAAGAACACCACATTGCAACAACATTTCATCAATTCTCTCAACAAAAACATTCAAAAATCCCTTATTTATCAACGGTTGCCACAGCGGAATGAACCGCCAACGTATCCAGCATATGGTTTACGCAGCGAATATCCTTCCAGCCGCAGCTGGGAAACATCCATACACTTCACAAGCACACACATACTTATACACTATGGGTAATATAGATCTTCCAATTAAATATAGCGCATGTCTTTGGACTGTGCACCCAAACCGGAGCACCCAGAGGAAACCCACGCCAACATGGGAAGAACATGCAAACTCCACACGGAAATGCCAACTGGGACTCGAACCAGCGACCTTCTTGCTGTGAGGCGATAGTGCCAACCACTGAGCCACCGTGCCACCCCTCATTTAAATTCTCTCAAAGACAATTTTATCTTGTTTTAATTTTATCTTTTTGTAAATGATTCCATGCCCAAGGCGCACAATAAGAAAACACAGTTTCTCACAGTTCATGAGGTATATTAAAAAGCAAACACTTGGAAGAGGGTAGCTGGAAGTTGCCAGAACTAAGACAAATGGAATTATTGTTGTTATTGGAGTTATTTCTCTCAAAACAAAAGTAGATTCTGAACACAGTCATAATTCCAGTATTAGTTCTTGCGCAAACCTATACATGTTTGTAAAAGATTTTCATAACACCAGATATTATTGGCTGTCTGCGAACAACATCTACAATGATCCTCATACGCTATAGTTATAACTGAGACTTGGAAGAATTTGGTCTGTGTTGTTTACAAGTCAAGAAAATGCTGTTTTCTTACACTTTCTAACAGCATTTCCAATGGATTTGAATTGACTGACACCATATTGCTTGCATCACTGTGCTTACAAGGTAATTGTTAATAAGTTAATTAGTGATTAGTGGTTTATTGTAAGCTGTAGACCAATCACAACATACTGGGCTATGATCTGACCAATCAGAGCAGGGCAGGCTTTTAGAGAGGAGGGGTTTAGAGAGACCAGATCCTTGAATGAACCATTTCAGACACTGTAAGAAATGTAAGAAAAATGCTTTGATTTATGAGAAAATCTATAGCATTCTTAGACCTTAGATAGATGTAAACATATCGTAAGAGACCTCCAAAATAAAATGAGAAACTTTTAAAATAGCATAACAGAGCCACATTTATGAGTTGTGACAATTTGGGGCATATAGGAGTAAAAAAGTAGGGATATACACTGCATGTACATTCAGTAACATGCGTTTAGTGACAAGGAAAGCAACATCTGAACTAAATCCTGCTGCTGCATTGTTCTGAAAAGTTTCCATCACTGCTGATGTGGAGAGACAGAGGGAGACTGTTTTAAAGTAAATCGCCATCACTTCCTTCCTGTTTCCTTTCATTCAGATTTCCTGTGAACTCTGTCGACAAATAAGTCATGATTTGATTCACAGGGTCCCTGTGCAGTGTTCACCGCTTCCTACACAGCGAGCAGAGGATAAGTCTCTTATGCTTATGTGTATCATAAAAGTGCGAAACAAATATATAATATTGAACATAATTATTAAAGGGACTAAGCCGAAATGAAAATGAATGAATGAATGAATGAACATAATTATATATAAAAGAAATCAGTTAATATATTGTAACATGTAATTACTCCTATGATTCAAAGCTGAATTTTGAAGCTAATTTCTTTAATCTTCAGTGTCACAATACCTAGAAAAGATTGTAACATTATGATTTGGTGCTCAAGAAAGACTTCATGGAAGGTTAAAGAATAAATAAAATTAATTGGGACTGATTCAGAGGAAAAAAGGCAGAATATACCAACTATCATAAACTTTAAATAATGGGAAAATGACCTTTTTCTCAAAACAGTGGATTTTCATCTCATAATTCTGACTTCTTTTGTGCAATTTAGATTTTATTACTGACAAAATCTCACAATTCTGAATCTTTTGTTTATATAAACTGACTTAACTTTTCAAAACTGCTCAGTTATAGACTTAATTTCTTTCAATTCTAACGTTTTTCCCAGAGAACTGCAAGATATAAAATTGCATTTACCTGTGAGTTTACCTGTGAGATACAAAGATGCAATTTTGAGAATAAAAGGCTCAGAATTGTGAGACATTTACCTGCAATTGAGTTTATATGTCCAATTATGAGATTTAATAATAATAATAATAATAATAATAAAAATAATAATAATAATCGGGCGGCACAGTCGCTCAATGGTTAGTACTGTTGCCTCACAGCAAAAAGGTCGCTGGTTCGAATCCTGGCTGGGCCAGCTGGCATTTCTGTGTGGAGTTTGCATGTTCTCCTCGTGTTTGTGTGGGTTTCCTCCGGGTGCTCCAGTTTCCCTCACAGTCATGCGCTATAGGTGAATTGGATTAACTAAATTGACCATAGTGTATGAGTGTATGAATGCGAGAGTGTATGGGTGTTTCCCAGTACTGTTGCGGCTGGAAGGCCATCCTCTGCGTAAAACATATGCCGGAATGATTGGCGGTTTATTCTGCTGTGGCGGCCCCTGATAAATAAGGGACTAAGCTGAAGGAAAATGAATGAATGAAATAATAATAATAACAACAATAATAATTGTTATTAATAAATGTTTTTATTTGTATAGCACTTTTCCTACATACATACAACTCAAAGCGCTTCACAAACATAAACAATTATCACAAAACAACATCAATATCAGGTAAAAGATTAAAAAAAACAACAGATAAACAAATACAAAAAACATTTACCAAACATTTACAAATAAATAGAACAAAATAAACAACAAAGTAAAAGAATAATGAAAGTAAAAAAATAAGTTAAAAAATTATGAATTTTTGAGTAGAACATTCAAAACAATTCCTTTTATTTGTACTAGAAGTAAAGTTTATTTATAAACAAATTTCGAGAGGATCAAGTGCTTATGATTGCTGCGGCTGGTCCCGCATTATCCAATTCATGATTCATCAATCAGATGATTCCTAAGCCACTATAAATACCCTAAGTTCCATATCACAGCCATCTTCGTTTTGAAGAATCCCCCCTTCCACCCCTACTCCTCCTTTCCTAGATGGGTGGCACGGTGGCCCAGTGGTTAGCACTGTTGCCTCACAGCAAGAACATCACTGATTCTAGTCCTCACCAAGCCAGCCAACATTTCTGTGTGGAGTTTACACGTTCTCCTCGTGCTCACATGGGTTTCCACCGGGTTCCCCGGTTTCCTCCCACCGTCCAAAAACATACAACTTAAGTTAATTGACTAATCCAAATTGGCATCATAGACATGCTCCTAGTAAGTAGTCATCTCAAGAGCAAACACTATCTGTTCATTAGCTACTACAGCAGGGGAGTTCTCGAGATCTACCTGAGCTCAAACTCCCCTCTCGCCTTGCAAATGGGAGGGAGCCCCGGGCTCGAGGATCTATGAGCTCAGGGCTCTCTCCTGGGACAGCATGCCAAACAAGCTTTATAACCAATCATCAGCTAAGTGTGAACTCTTGAAACATTATATGTCTTAACTCTGACATTTGACCAATCTAAAACATTACTTCCAAATAAAAACATGAATTTTTCAAAACACAATCCTACTGGCCTCTTTATTTACCTTGTTTCCTTATAGGATGTACATTACAATGAAGATCACATCATTTATTCTCATGATTTTCTTTGTCACTTGCATAAACACAGCACAGACACACACACACACACGCACGCACGCACGCACGCACGCACGCACGCACGCACGCACGCAC
>CAIGQW010054176.1:7348427-7369953 GCA_903798125.1 Danio choprae
CACACACACACACACACACACACACGCGCACACACACACACACACACACACACACACACACACACACACACACACACACACAATATTAGCATTCAGCCTAGACCTTAGCATTGCTTATTGTGTGTTTTGATGCAAAATACAATAGTCAACATTTGAAGTGCATCAAAGATATTGTCACCTTGTTTTTTGTCACATTTTTGATTTTTTAAAGTTAAAGTTACACCCTTGGTGTAAAAGGATGTAAAGCAATAATATGCTTCCTTAAATTAATAAAAATTATAATAATAATTTCACTGTGAAATGTAAGCAATGGGTTGTTATACAGTCTAGGGCTGCAAAGCATCTTGTGAAGTTATTGTTATTGTGATAATAGTATATGCAAAATATGTATCACAAACATGTGATAAATTACATTTATTTTATGCATTGGTTGTTTATCTAAATTTGACCAATCAGATCTGCCCTTACCATCTTTATCCTCACCTCCCCAGTAGTTGCTGTTCTGCTATTGACAAAAAAAATGAATATCAGAATATCTGAGGTCTTGACACAGTTTTTAGTCTGAATTATAATTAATTAGATCTGAAAAAATATATGTTACCTGTTTATCTTCCTCTCTCGCCTTCAGAGCTTAGTTGTGACTTGCTCAAGATTATTGCTATGCCTCTGCGAAGTCTAGCTGTAACAGCCAGGCCAGGTTCTCCCCACGCACACTCACCACAATCACCCCGATCACAGTCACCTGCTTTCTTATTAGCCTCGGACCTGCACGTCATCCACAGTCATCTTCTCAGCCCCATAAAACCCCTCAATCCACTCAGCGTCCAGCTTTGTTGTGACTTGAAGAACTACACTCTTCTTACGGTTAGTGGCAAATACTTATTTCTAAGTTTCTTACCGCTCTCGTCTCATATGATCTCCAGTGTCTGCATCTCTCCTTCCTAGTGTGGTTTCTCCAGGTCCCTCCTCTGGTTGTCATCGATTTTCCCCGAGTTTGTCCATCTGTGTTCCTGGTTCCCCATATCTCCTCCAGTCCATCCAGATTCATTTGGCCATTCTATATCATCCTGTAATATCCATCTCCACTGTGCATTGTATACATACTGCCATCCTTATAATAAACTGTTATCAAACTTACCCCCCGTGTCCTTCCTTGACACTAACAGTTAAATGAGCAGCAAATGCTAAGGAAAATTCAAAGTGTGATAGAAGATGACTCTTATCCTCTGAAGCCATATTTAATATTGTCCTCTGGAAGAAGATTCAGAAGCATCAAATGCTCATCTAACAGATATAAATTCACCTTTATTCCTGAAGCCATAAGGCTTAATAACCTTACATTTTAGCAAGTTTGAATTTTTAATGTATGTTGTTGGGTTATTTATTTATTCTTTTTTTGTAGTATAATATTTCTGACATTAATATGAAGCATGCTGGGATGTGTTTTTTTATATTGTTTTTGAGTAATTTTCATTTGTATTTGTTTGTTGTGTCATGATGCTACTGCCATTTAATTACCCCTGGTGGAATTAATAAAGTGGTTAAACTTAAATTTACACTTATTTTAGTATCATTAGCAAACACCGCTAATAACAGAATAGATCTTAGAAATATCGTTATCGCGATATTCAACAACAATATAGCATATTGGATATTTGTCCAGTATCGGGCAGAACTACTGCAGTCTGTGGTCAGTAAATTGTATTTTAAAATATTAAAATAGTTCTTTTAAAACTGAAACAATACTCTACAATTACTCTGTTTTACTATAAGTGACTTTTCATCAAAAACATTACCACTTTCGAAATACATACAAAGTCATTCCAGCCTTATTTATTTTGTTCTAGTGAAAGAAAGTTATGGACAAATATAAACACAGCTGTACTTGTATTATGATTTATTATTATGCTTTCAGTGCTGAGTGATGGCGCAGCTGGGCAGCATAACTCCCTAAAGGAGTTTGTCCGTTTGTGTTAACCTTACAAAAAAAAAAAAAAAAAGCTCTGAAAAACAAAAACAATTAGCCACAATCTGTCCCTCATTTGTCAGGGACACAGTGTGCGGCCTCCTGGGAAGCTCGCAAAAGCAGGGAAAGTATTGGACAGCCAGCATGGAAAGATCCATTACAAACACTGTCCATTCATTTAAAGGCAATTTTAGCCTACTGCGATTTGCCTGAAATAGGATGCAGCAACAGCCCACTTCCTCTGCACACCCTCAACGCAAACGTGCAAAAACCAAAACACACGCTCACTAAACAAGAGAACACAGCTAAAAATAGAGCCCAGTCTTTCAGCTGTGGGTCCTGAATTCAAGGGAAAAAAACGCTCTGGGAAAGGGAGAATAGCTGCTGGCGATTTCTCCAGCTTTGTTTCGTCAGTAGGGATGAGTTCGTCCCAAAGCTGGACTGTATTATGCTGACTGAGACTCACTGAGCGTTTACATCCACGCCAATATGCTGAGAACTGAAACAAAAATCTGCCTATTCCAATAACCTGATGTCCCGGGCTACATGCAAATCAATAACCAAGACTTTATTAATAAATCTGTTTATTTGGTGAGAGTGATGTCCATCATAATCATTTGCATATCTCAGTGTGCTGCATTTGTCAGGTTCAATAAATCATTCATTCATTCATTCATTCATTTTCCTTCGGCTTAGTCTCTATTTCAGAAGTCACCACAACTATTCCGGCATATGTTTTACTTCGTCAACTGGTGAAGTTTTTTCCTCGCTACTGTTGCCACTGGCCTGCTCGGATCGGGACTTGTGGAGCTGCGCTTCGGTGGAATTGCATATATATATATATATATATATACAAACAAGTCCAATAAGACTGATTCATTCATACAGTGCTAAACATGCATGAGTAGACCCCTCACAAATCTCTCATTGACATTAATATTTTCTATAGAAAGCTGATGATTGAATGAGTCAGTAGTGAAGGCAAATCTAGAGCTAATCTAACAAAATATGATAACGGTCTAAAATTATTCATTCATTCATTTTCTTTTCGGCTTAGTCCCTTTATTAATCTGGGGTCGCCACAGCGGAATGAACCCCCAACTTATCCAGCATATGTTTTACACAGCGGATGCCTGTCCAGCTGCAACCCATCACCGGGAAACATGCATACACACTCATTCACACACATACGCTACGGACAATTCAGCTTACCCAATTCACCTGTACCGCATGTCTTTGGACTTGTGGGGGAAACCGGAGCACCCGGAGGAAACCCACGCAAACATGAGGAGAACATGCAAACTTCACACAGAAATGCCAACTGACTCAGCCGAGGCTCAAATCAGCGACCTTCTTGCTGTGAGGCGATCGTGTTACCCACTGCGCCACCGTGAGGCCCGGTCCAAAATTAGTACAAACAAATTTATGTTAGTGAAAAATATTTAAAAAAAAAGAAAAAGAGCAAAATTCAAGAGAAACAAAAAAATGTATAACATTTTGTTGAAATTTTGTAGTTTGTATTTTTTTTTCCCAATATTTCGCATGAATTTAAATGTATTATCTTTCTATTTCTAAAGATGTTCGGTGACTAAAAACGTTTTTATAATAAATATATCTGTTTAACAAATCTGTTTTGTTCAAATGCACCAAAATATATTACATTTATTCACTGAGAAATGGATACAAACATTCATTTTCAAAATGGGGTGTACTCATTTATGTTGAGCACTGTTTTTTTTAAAAACTCTCAAGGATAAAATACACACAAAAAAACATTGCCTAATTTCCATTTACTAACTTTTTAAAGTAAAATAATTACTCGCTTTTTACAGTGTATGGGAAAACTCCAACTCATATATTTTCCTCTCAAGATGCAGCATTTTGACTGTAGATTAGTCTCTGAGTCAAGAAAGCATGTGAATTTGTGCTATATTTCCTCTTCAGTTTATGCAAAGCATTTGCTTTGTCTGGATTCACCTAAAGTCTGCATGAAGCAGAAGTTGCGACCAATTTTACTTCCATATCATGATGCATTTACAAGAGAAACGGAATATTGAATGAGAAAACAAAGAGGATGTTTTGACTTTTTCTACTGTGATCTGATACAGTGTAGGAAAGTAGGCATTTCATTAATGTCAAAGCTGACGTTTGGTGAGTATTTGTTATACTCGAGCCCATCAGAGAAGGCATTTCATTTCAGGGAGGTGTTATGTTTTAGTTTGTGTAAAACGATATTGAAATATGTGTTCTGAGTCTGTAACACATCAGAAAAATGTGTTAATAACCACCAAGTCAAATTTGAATTATAAGAAAAACTGGCAAGTAACTAAAGTAAACAATCAAAATATTGGAAAAATAAGCAGGAGACTCTGAAGACTGGCGGCACTGAAATTGGTACAGCTTGCGTCTTCATACATTTTTAAATGCGAATTGTGTTATTGTGTTATTGCATTGTATGTATTCTGATAGCTGCAGATTTGGTTTAACTCCATAATTCAGTACTACTTACTTCAAGGTCTTTGTAATGTGCTTCAGCAATACATTTCTAACATTTACAATGTGTTTATGAACAATTCTTAGAATTATCTGTACACAGACTTTAAAGATTATTTTGCCAATTTTTGCAAAGATGAATTGTTCACCACAAAACTGTCAATGTGAACTAACAACGTATTATAAATATGGTCAGATCTGATTTCACGTGCACTGCTATACATTAAGTACACTAAAATAATGTATGACAGAAAGTCAAGACAGCAAATATGTTGTCTTTGTTTCATCAGCCGTTTTCCTCTCCAAAATGATTTCATTACATTAGCAGTGTGTTTGGGATCATTATCGTGCTGTAAAATAATTACAAATTTTTGGAGTATTATTATTGTAAACTATTACAATTTAGGTGCTTTCTAGTAAAAATTACATGAAATATTACAACCTCAATATTACAACAAGTCTGTACTTTTAAGCAGCCACAATCCCATTAACTCAGGCAATATTAACAACAGCTCAGATCAAATCAAAACAGAAACTTTAGTATTTTTCATTCATTCTTCCATCTTTCTCTAACTCTTTCTGTCATGTGTCTTAAACAATTCGACCCAAAACATTCAACTAGAAGCTGTATTGTCTGGTTGTATTTTAATAAAGTGAAAGAGAGGTAATATATACTGTCATTATACCCTCACTAAAACAACAAATGTAACTGGGGGCCTAAGACTTTTGCACAGTACTGTATGTCCGCCACTTATGACCTTGCTCTGGTTAAAGCGAACTCATTGACAGACCTTGTTATTTATAGATAAGATGAAAGTTTGTGAATAAGGGATGGATGGAGACACAAAGGCAGGAGGAGTTGGAGGGAGTTTGGAAGCTTTGGGAGACGGACTGATGCAAAACAGGAAGTGCAGAACAAGCGCAGGAAATGAAGGAGATAAACAGGTGTGATAGAAAACAGCACAGGCACTGAGACATGCAGCTATTCCAGCTCTCCTGTAAAATAAATTATGTTTTCTGATGCGTATCTCAATTAATTAAAGAAATTGCTACATAGTTTAGTCTGATGGTTTCTCGATAATTCATTAATTTCTTTAGAAGGTAGAAACTTAGAGTAGAAAATATAAGTACCTTAATAGAAATCATAATTGAACAGTCCCTTTAATAAATCATTGAATCATTTTTACTGTATAATCTTGAAGTACTTTGAATTGATTGGTGACCTTGATTTGTTAATATTACAAGTTTACAAAGTTGAATTAAAGGGGACCTATTATGCAAAAATCACTTTTATAAGGGGTTTAAACACAGTTGTGTGGGAAAAGTCTGTGAATATAACCAGCTTCAAATGGTAAAAAATTATTAATTTTATATTTTAGAAATCACACTTCATAAAAACAGTCTGTAGAAACACTTTGATTGACATTGTATGTGTCATCAGAGGGGAAAACCCCCGCCCATTAGTGACGATCTCCCTCATAACATAGGACGTTAGTCTTGTTTTGGAATCTGCCACTATGCTGACACATAGGCATTTGTAGCTCCGCCCTCTTTTGAAAAGAGCACAATCTCATTAGAATTTAAAGCGACAGTCACCAAAGTGGCACAATTAGGATCAAAGCCTAAAAGGAGCATTTTCAAAGAGTTATGAAACATTATTTGTGTGGTATTTAGATCTGAAACTTCACATACACACTCTAGGTGAATCAGAGACTTATTTTACATCTTGTAAAAAGGGGCATAATACAGTAGGTCACCTTTAAATAAATATAAATGTACAGTCAGCTGACTTTTTAATCACAAAATTAACACCATTAAGTCAATCCTGAAGGTGTTTATTTTGTGATATTGATGGATTGACTGTATATTATGGCACTTTTATTCATAGCTACTTATAAAATAAAGAATAAAATGGTTGATTTGAACTGAACAACTTATACTGCAATGCTATTAAGTTATATATGTCTTTCAGTCCATAAGTAATTATTGCAAAATAAACAACAGTAAAAATAAAGCAACAATAGATCAACTTATTAGTGTTTATTTTGTGATAAAAAGTCGGCTGTACATTTAAATTTATTAAATTCAGCTTTGCAAACTTTAATACTTACAAATCAAGATTACCAATCAATACAAACTAATTCAAGACTATACAGAACATAGGTTTAAATGCATTATTAATGGGTCCGCTTACCAAATAATTAAAATTCTGTCAGGATTTATGCACTCTTGACTTGTTCCAAACCAGTTTGAGGGATTTTTTGGTCCCGTTGAACACAAAAGAATATATTCTGAAGAATGCTGGAATCCTGTAACCATTGACTTCCATTGTATTTGTTTGTCCTATTTTGTCAGTGGTCACAGGTTTCCAATATTCTTCAACATATTGTATCTTGCTCTGTTCAACAAAGCCAAAATACTCAAAGTAGTTTGGAACAAGTCAAGAGTGAGTATTCAGACATTTTTTTGAGTGAACTATCCCTTTAACTCTTCACACATTAAATGGTTTTCTGTCCTCGGTTGAATAACCACAGGAAACAACACTTCTCAAGTCACTCAACACTTTAAAATTACACCAACATGTGGCTTGCGATATTTCTCTTTACAAGCTGTAAAAGTTCCTCTTTTTCTGCCGAGCCGGAGCTGAATTTCCTCCAGAGGTCTGAAGCTCAGGCCACTGAAAACAGAGTAAACAGGAAGTGGATGTGCAGGTCTGAGGGCTCTGGGGACTCGAGGGTGTGCAGAGATCAAGACCAGCCACAGCTAGTCAGAAAAACAACTTTAGTCTGCCTGACCAATGACTTGAGCATTGGAGGAATGTCTGCGAAACAATGGCTCTGAAAGGTGATTTACCACACACACAAAGAGAGTTTTCCATGAGGGAGAGAGGCAGATGAGAGCTGTGTTGGGTCAGACTGGACAGTCAACTGGGTCAATTCAGATGCCATAACGGCTTTTGTCTACAATATCTAGTCATGCACGAACATTTAATAATGTTAGCAAAATGTTGATATTTTCTGAAGAATTGATGGAAAAATGATTAGCCTTCCTGTGAATAGTTTATTTTTTTTTCAAATATTTCTCAAGTGATATTAAATGGAGCAAGAAAATTTTCACATTATTTCCGATAATATTTTTTCTTCTGGAGAGAGTCTTATTTGTTTTATTTTGGCTGGAATTAAAGCTGTTTTAAAATTTTTTTTAAAGGTCAATATGATTAGCCCCCTTAAGCAATTTTCTTTTTTTGAATGTCTACAGAACAAACCATCGTTATACAATGACTTGCCTAATTACCCTAACTTGCCTAATTAACCTGGTTAAGCCTTTAAATGTCACTTTAAGCTAAATACTAGTATCTTGAAAAATATATAGTAAAATATTATGTACTGTCATCATGGAAAAGATAAAAGAAATCCAACCCAGGCTCATTCTGAAAACGTACCGCTATATACATTTCTGGAGAGCGACAAATACGTCCCAGGAGCTACGTTTTTTTGCAGGTTTTGTTTTCGCAAATCCACCAGAGGCCGCTGTGTATGCTTTTTCAGATCTCAAATTTCTCTCATGAGTGCCATTTGCACCTGCTGTTCTTGTGTACAGGCCACTGTCGACTGACTGACTGACTGATCGACTGACCCACCCTCCTCCATCCCTAAACCCAACCAATAGTGTTTTCAAAAGCACCGGTTGACCCGCCAACGTACATGGCGAGCTAACTGGACAAACTGGTAACAGCGGGAAGCCGTCCATACGAAGGTAAGCGGTCAGCTGGTAAGCGTGAAAAGCCCATTCATTTTAAAGACGAAATGCAGCCATATGTACTTCTGGCTACGTAATTTGTGAACTTCAAAAATGTAAATAGGACTAAGTTTTGAGAATGATCTTATGTTGAAGAAATAAGTTATTAGAAATAAGTTATTAAACTACTGTTTAGAAACGTGTTGGAAAAAATCTACTTTCTGTTAAACAGAACTATAAAAGAATTTAAATTTAACAGGAGGGCAAACAATTCTGACTTCAACTGTATATATGACCCAAACTATTCACAAATGACTAACTTGCTTCTACGTAGCCTATTAAAATGCATATCTAATCTCATAAAAACCTGTAGTCTCATATAAAATCCAAACAGTCAAGACAGAGCAGCCTGATCTCACGAGGAAATGAAACTATTTTACATATTGTCAGAAAAGTGGCTAATGCGTATACGAATGCATACGATTTCATTCGAATGAAAATGTACAATTTTTAAAAGGAGGCGTGTCCCCAAACCCCACCCCTAACTCTACCCCTTGTTGGGGAATGAGCAAACCATACTAAAATGTATCAATGAGATCATACACATTAATAAGAACTAGGCACTAAATCAAAATGTTCAGAATTGTCCTGAGATTGCATTGTATTGGCCAGAATCTGATAAAAAAAAATAGGCAGAAATGTTTGTTCATTGCCATGTGGTTGTTTCATTTTCACATTGTCAAAACAAACAAACTAGTGCAAATTCTGTTATTTAAAAGGGTTGCTATGTGGTTGCTGGTGTTTTGTTGGTTGCTAGGCCATTGCTTAGAGGTTGCTCGGAAATTATGGATTGATTTATGGATTTTAAGGGTGTTTTATGTGGTTGCTAGGGCATTATAAATGGTTTCTAGGGGTTATTATGGTTGCTAGTGGTTGCTAGTATAATTTAGCCAGCTGCTAGCGCATTCCTATAATTTTGCTATGGTATTCTGGTGATTGCTATAGTGCTGCAAATGGCTCCCAGGGCATTGCTAATTGGCTGCTAGGTGGCTCTAGGTGGTTGTAAAGGCACTGTTTATTTGTTTCTATGGTGATCTTATGGTTGTTAGGTCACTAAGTAGCTTGGGTAAACTAGGTAGTTTCTGGGTTATTCTTATGTTTGCTGGGGCACTAAGAGGTTGCTAGGGTGTGCTCTCTGGGGTATTTTAGGTGATTGTTAGTGTCTTGTATCAAATAGTGTCTTATCGTTTCTAAGATGCTCCATGGTTGTGATCTAGGTAATTCCTTAGGTGCTCTTGTAATTGTTAAATCATTGCTAAAATGTTGCTAGGGTATTCTGGTGACTGCTAGAGTGTTTCAGGTGGTTGCTAAATGATTGCTAGGTTCTTCCTATGAGTGGTTACAAGGGCATTGTGGATTGATTGCTAGGGTTTCCATGGTGCTCCTGGGATTTCTAAGATGTTGCTAAGATGATGTAGATGGTTCCAAAGGCATTGCCATGTGCTAGGGTATTCTATTTCATTTTGATAATTGGTTGTTTTTGTGGTTGCTTGGACACTGCTAAGTGGTTTCTATGATAATCTACGTGGTTGCTAGACTATTCCGGTGGTTGCTAGGGTGTTGCCAAGTGGTTACTAGGCTATCCTCTTGTTTTCTAGAGTGCCATGTTGCTGCCAGCCAGAACACTGTAATGGCCTGTTTCCACTGTCAAAAGGTACCTAAAAGCGAACCGTAACGTACCACTTTTTGGGTACCCTTTGCAAAGGCTACCTAGCAGAGCAAAAGAGTTTCAAAAGGTGGAGCTAGACGTGCAGCTGAATGCTATTGGTTTACAGAGAAACATACAAAAACGTACAAAAGCGGAGAATGAAAACAAAGGAAGCGCCATTTTTAAATACACAGCCGAGACATTAGCCTGTAATAATATATACATATAATAACGAGCCATGGTTGACCCAAGCTCAAACAAACCTTGTTGTTGTCTTGATGTACAGCCACAAAGCCAAGAAGAACAAAATCTGCCGTGTCCTGTTTTTGTTTTACGAGGCCGTCTAAAAGTGCGAGCGGTGTCACTTTCTCCAGGGAGCTCGCGATCGCTCGCATGAATGTCTATATTTGAAATAGCGAACTTCTTGAGCTAATGATAATAACGTGCGCGTGATTATTGAAGTTCTTCTGACATCTGATCCTTTCAGAAACGGACAAACATGAGAGTGAAGCGCGAAAAAACAAAGGAGAAGCGGGAAAAACTGCCATGTTTCACTATTTTTACCACCTTTTGGTCTATTATGAACTCGGAATGACAGAATTACTTTCTAACAGAGGTTTCATGTGATGGTGAATATTAAAGATACAGACAAGAGCTTTGCACTGACTGGGCTATATGTTACGTGTTGTTTTGAACCCAAATAAGGACTAAATGTATGCTGTGTGTAGTTTTTCTGTAATTGGTAACATATCGGAGACTGTAAGGGTCTGTATGTGTTTATATATGTTGCATTTATTTATTTATATAATTGCAGACGTTACAGTAGGCTATTTTGCCCTGTCATTGATCTGCAGTTAAAATCAAATCATGTTCATAGAAAGGTTAGTAATGAACATTTATACACACGTATTTATGTGTATAAAGTATCTGTTTTGTAAGAAGTGCTTCTCATATGATATGTGAACGACCCGTACAGCTTTACTTTGAGCGAGATTTCCTCGAGCGAGAATGACGTCGACTGAAACTTTCTGAAACCCTTGGTACCCTTTAGGCAGTGGAAATGCAAGCATGAGAAAGGTGACCCGTACCTTACCGTACTGTACAGTCAGTGGAAACGGACCATAATAGACTTAGATATTCTGGGCTCAATATAAGACTGGGATGTTACCTAGAATCCAATCCAAAAGTAATAGTACTGTACACTACACCTTAAACCATATGCAAATCCTACTACAATGTACATATTCTGTTCATTCATTCTGTTATTTAAAATAGTTGTTATGTGGTTGAGTTTCCCGGTGATGGGTTGCAGCTGGAAGGGCATCCGCTGTGTAAAACATATGCTGGATAAGTTGGCGGTTCATTCTGCTGTGGCAACCCCAGATTAATAAAGGGACTAAGCCAAAAAGAAAATGAATGAATGTTATGTGGTTGCTATGGTGTTCTAGTTGGTTGCTAGGCCATTGCTTAGAGTTTGCTTGGGAATTATGAACTGAATTATGTATTTCTAGGTTGTCCCATGTGGTTGCTAGGGCATTAAAATTGATTTCTAGGGATTCTTATGGTTGCTAGGACCCAAAGTGGTTGCTAGGATAATTTAGCCAGCTGTAGTACACCACACCTTAAACCATATGCATTGATGCACCATTAGTGTATGTAGCACATAGCCCAAATGCATTTACATTCCTCATGCTATAACTACGTTATGTAATCAAGCTTCCCATGCTTTCAGAAGTATATCCTGCTAGTTTGTACCAACTCACAGGACAAATGACACTGCAGGGCTTGAACACACCTCATACATATATGTAATTGCTAGTTGACTCACTTCTATTATTTTGTGCTGCTGACATCCATGTTCTTATTAAAAAGTCACACCCCTGATATTACAAACGCATTTGTTCTTCACTCATGTGACAGGTTCACACTGTCTCCGTCATGTATAACTGACAATTTCACACCCATCTCACCCATATGTGAGTGATGTACACATGACTTCCCACAGCCATACACTTCTCTTAAGTATACAGCTTTCTACTACCTAAACCGCTTTTCAATACTTGAGTTCTTCTTCAAGGCAATAAGCATTCAGCACAAGGTGAAGATGTCAACGGGAATAACATTCACCTTAATGCCTCCTGTAACTCCTGGGGCAAAAACACAAACAATTCCTGTAAGAGAATACTCAGAGAGGCTAAAACGAGTTATTGTTGCGGGAGGAATAAAACAGCCTCATGGCCAAAGGAAGTCAAAGTGGGAAATGCCCATGATGTGCCAACATTTCAAAACAATAAGAACTAAATCTGACCGACTGACTGTAGCCTTCAAAACGTCCTGCTGGTTTCCACACAAACAATGGCCAGTATACCTTACTCTAAACACTGGATATGGGTTATTGAGGCGGCGTTGCATTTTCAGTCACATTGTAATCATTTAGTCACATTGACTACGTTTACATGGACATCCGTAATCAAATTATTTGCCTTAATCTAAATAAGACAATAATATGATGTTGCTTTTTCAATTTTCCTTTCATGATCCCGTGTTACATGTTAAAGCACATCATTTGATTAACATCACTGCGTCACCACGTCATCCAATGTTTCCTTCGGAGTTTCATGTAATTCCAGGTATTTCATTTTTAATTTGTCGACTTTAACTGCAGTTTGGCACTTTCACTTTCATTCAGTGCATTACATGCATGCCCCCCGGTGACAAACGAGGTATTGGATGCGACTATGAACTGTTGGAAGAGTGTTGTTTTAATGGAATTTGATACCGCATGCTGAATGGGAGAAAAAACCTCCGCGTTTCACGGTGCGGGTATCTGTGGTCCTTCACTGACTCGGTAGGTGCAGAGAATAGTGCCAAACTGCAGTGTGTGTATAAACTATCCTGTTGCAAAATGCGGTGAAAATCCTACATGACGGTATAGTTTGATTTAGGTTTACATGTCTGTACTGCACTTCAATAATGTGACTAAAATCGCCATACTCCACATGTCTTATATCCATTTCTGTTTGGTTCGATTATGACTTTAGTTGGATTAAGGTCATCAAAAATCACTTTTTACATGGTAGACTCTTAATCAGAGTATTGTCTTAATCGTATTAAAATCGTATTATTGGTGTCCATGTAAACGTTCTCAGTGTTATCATTTAAAATGCAGTAATTGTTAAACAGTTTTTGTTATAAAAACTGCTGTGTTATTATATATATATATATGTGTGACTGTTTTGAATTACAGCTGTTATAAATTAAAAAAGAAATCATAAAATTGTAAAAAAAAAAAAACTGGATATTTTAATAAATGGCAATAATATTTTTTCATCTATATGTTTCTAAAAATATTCATACATTTTGTCACTGAAAACCATCCTCTGGTGTGACACTGTAGTTGAAGGACCCCATTCAAGATCACGTGCTTGAATCCCCCTGTGAAGCCCGGTTGCTGCTAGAAGGGATACAGCTGCGGCTAGAAGTTAATGAGAATTATTTCTATTATTCATTAAATTACCTATTTATTGCATTTTATTAACGTCTACCCTCACCCTAAACCCAACACGTACAGTAATGTAAAAACAGTAATTATACAGAGTATTATTCATATGATTTATTCAATGACCCATTAAATTGTATTTTATTAACGCCTAGCCCTACCCCAATTCTAAACCCAAAACTCACAGTAATGTAAAAACAGTCATTCATTCATTTCCTTTGGCTTAGTTTCTTAATTATATTTCCTTCGGCCTAGTTTCTTAATTCATCAGGGGTTGCCACAGCGAAATGAACCGCCAACTATTCCAGAATATGTTTTACGCAACGGATGCCCTTCCAGCCGTAAACCAGTACTAGAAAACACCCATACATTCAATCACACACACTCAAACACTACAGCCAGTTTCATTCATTCATTCATTCATTTGCTTAGTCCCTTTATTAATCTGGGGTCACCACAGCGGAATGAACCGCCAACTTATCCAGCATATGTTTTACGCAGCGAATGCCCTTTCACCTGCAACCCATCACTGGGAAACATCCATACACACCCATTCACACACATACACTACAAACAATTTAGCTTACCCAATTCACCTATACCGCATGTCGTTGGATTTGAAACCGGAGCACCCGGAGGAAACCCACGCCAACACGGGGAGAACATGCAAACTCCACACAGAAATGCCAACTGACCCAGCCGGCGACCTTCTTGCTGTGAGGCGACAGTTCTAACCACTGAGCCGCCCTGTAAAAACAGTAATTATTGTAATTGTTACTTCCGACCGCAGATGTATCCCTTCTAAACTTTACCATGTTTTTGCCTCAGAAAGTTTTACATATTTAACTTTTTTGGAACCTCTATTAAATTGTTACATTTTGTTGTTCTTTGATGTGACATGGCTATTTATTGAAAACTTTTATTTAAAAAATAAATGTATTTATTGAAATGCCCTTGCACTATTTGTATATTATTAAGAGTTGTTTTTCTTAATTTTTGTTATGTCACACCATAGGACACTTTTACAGTACAGTTCAGTAAAAAAGAAAAACAAAGTGAAAGAAATACCCATATATGTATTTTACGTAATACAAGTAAAGAGGTAATGCAGTTAATTTCAGGAATGCATGACAGTCATGCTGTTTTAGCCTCCAGCAAAGTGATATAGAGTTACGTCTCCAATAAATTCGAGAAGCCACTGTAACAAATTGGGTTCAATTGTCCCTGGCAGTAACTTCTAGTACAAGCCTGGACAAGTCTAGTCTGTGAGCAAGTTTTTTTGTTTCACACTACATTCCCAAATGAAAAGTGTTGACTGTTACAAGTGAAATGTTACTAAGTTACAAGTGAGAGTTTTACCATAGTGTGAATGTGTCATACACCCTTTCAGTCTTCGCAGAAATAAAGCTAAACCTCCAGAATCACCGAAACTGAGACAGCTGGATGCTGAAAATCCCTCAACACCTGCTACATGTGCTCAGTTCCTCAAATAATCACGCACAAATATATTTTTACAGATTTGACCAAGAGAAAGGGTGCAAGACTTTAATTTGTGATTTGGAGCCAGATTTTATGAGTGGTTGTTTATTACTTTCTGCTTGAATACATTTTTTTAACCAAATAGTTGAAATAATTCAGACAAAAATGAAAAATCATTGATTATTTATTTATTTAGTTCTCCCTCTTCAATGACATTAGTTTTATGATGATACGTTTACTGGCACAAAGGCAGGACTACCCGTCAATCACTTGAGACTGATCAATAGCAAACCAAAAACAATCCTCTCCTGCCCTACATATTTGCTTCTTTGAAGACTTTGAAGAATATGTTTGAAGTTTAGCTCATAATATCTAACATATAAGTTATTATATCTTGGTTTAAATGCCCCTTCTTAGGGTAAAGCAAAAACCACTATTCTCACGTGTGTCTCTTTAAATGTAAATGAGCTGCTGCTCCTCTACCCCTTTCCAGCAGAGGGCGGTGCCTTTACAGCGTGTGCCTCATTTACTCCGACAACAAACAAAACACCTGCATTCAGCCTTCATTCACCATAATGGAAAGCATATTTACACTGTCTGATGATTATTATACAGTATATACTGTATAGTGTATTATGTGCTATTAACCATATAGAAAAATGTAATTGTGTGAACAAATGACAGTTTCAGCCACAGTTGTAGCATCTATTTACAAGTGCAGAGTGATGCCATCAAAATCATTGATCCATATTGGCCAAAGTGAGACACTGTAAGTTCTGTGTGCTTCACCCAAAAAAATTATTTTTGCTGCTTGTTCAAACTGCTTATTTAAAATGAGTAGAAACAACAGTCTTATAGTACAACTTAATTGTTTTCTGTTTAATCCACTTAAATTTGTAAAAAAAAAAAAAAATTGTAAACTTAAGTTTGTAAAAAAGGAAACCTATTCGATTTGTGTTGGGACAGCATGAAGTAATTGTGTGGAACCTAGCATTTTTTACATTGTTCATTCATTCATTTTCCTTCGGCTTAGTCCCTAAATTACCAGGGGTCGCCACAGCGGAAAGAACCACCAACAATTCTGGCATATGTTTTATACAGCGGATGCCCTTCCAGCAGTTTTGCATGCTTCTAAATGCACATTCTTTCCTAATTGCTAATTTTATAACTGTTTTGGAGCACACATGCTTGTCAGTAACCTAAAGCTAATATATTCATACTAAAAGTCTAAAAACTAACATTGCGATTTCATGGGAACTTTAAATTCAGGATATTATGACAGGTATATTCCTGGAAGAAACTCAGGGTACAATCAGTTAGAGATGCACCGATCGACTGTCTGTTTTTCACACAATTGGCCTGACCAGTGGTTGGAACTCCGGTGAGAGAAATGATGTCACAGAAATGCTCACACTCACATGCTAACATGTCTTCACATGGAAGTTTTTCACATTGTGCCAGCACTATGATAGAGATTTGACACGATGACTTTTTAAACATTAATATTATCAGTTAAATGGCTTAAAGTTTCATTTAGGTCATTGTTATTTTTGTTCCTTTCAAGCTATTTTTAAAATGTTTGCTGTGTTATTAAATATTTCTGCTAGTCATATCAGTCAAAACTCTTTTGAAGAGAGAAAGCTTTGGTTAAATTTAAGTTGTCAACAAGTGAATTACCAGAACACGATTCAAAATTTCAAAAAATTTATATCTATAAAATAATAGAATAAAAACTATACCTACAAATATGAATCAAAACATACTCTATAAGCATTTACAAACTGTAGTTATAATCTGTGGACTTGTGTGATGTTAAACAGTGGAAAATTACCAGTATTGTTAGTGTTATTGCAGTTTGGGGGAAACTGTAACATTTAATTTAATAATTAATATATATTTTTAATGTTAAATAATTCTGTAATGATGAAAAATGGAATAAAAGTACATTTTTGTTTGTATATGCTGTGAAATTCAGTTCTTAGAAAGAAAATCAGAATCAGCGTAAATAGTATCAGCAGGTCATGCTTACCAAAAAATCAGAAATTATAATGGCCCAAGAGAATTGCAATCCATGCATCTCTAAATAAAGTGTTTGAGGAAACTCAGAAACAGTGCTTAATGATATAGAGAAGAACTCCCTCTTTAGTGGACTTTGTCATGTTGCATGACTCGTTTAAGACAGTACAGTATAGCATACAAAGTAGGACAACACAACTAGAAAACAGGCTAAAACCAGAAGTAACCGGTAAGACCCGGATGAGTTTTGTCAATGTTTCTTAATACCGCATGCCAGGACACCTCGCTGAGCGGCCATCTGTAACATTACCACAGTGTTCAGAGCAACTTGGCTGTGTTTGTTTCACTCACACAAACCACGTGCAGGAAAACACGCGGGTGAAGCCTCTGTGGGAAGCGAACTGTAAACCTGGCGTGTGCTTTAGCAAAGGCCAGATCATGAGGGTCAGAAATAGTGAAGCTGACTCAGCAAACATCAAGAAAATGGCCTTTATCTAGAGGGAGTTTCACAGCCGTTGTGTTGATGTTTCTCAGAGCTGCAATTTCCATCTGACCTTGATAATACACATAGAAGTAAACAGAAGTAGATTGAGCCCATTTTGTTTCATCTATAATATAATAAAATAAAATAAAATATAATATAATATAATATAATATAATATAATATAATATAATATAATATAATATAATATAATATAATATAATATAATAAAATGTGAAATTATTTATTTATATATATATTTTTAATGATATTTTACTGAAATAAAATGTAATTATATATAAACGAACCGAATGAGACAAAAGTAATATAATA
The DNA here is from genome assembly GCA_903798125.1 of Danio choprae. Lineage (NCBI taxonomy): Eukaryota > Metazoa > Chordata > Actinopteri > Cypriniformes > Danionidae > Danio > Danio choprae. Next base: position 7,366,141 of record CAIGQW010054176.1, read on the forward strand.
TATCTGTAATATCAGGTCGGGGACAACAGAGGTGAGGATCCACATGCAGTTTATTTAAAGGTGCAGTATATAAGTTTGAAACCCTGTGGTTGAACTAGGTATTGCACCCCTGGTTCAAAACCCATTTTCACTCCGCCCCTTCTCTGACCAGTCCACGCAAGTGCAGGTTGCCAGATTGACGACACCAACAGGAGCGTGCCTGACTATCGAGCCTAAAGGCTGATTTAAAATGTTTTCTAACTAAAAGCAACGGCACGTGATCGAAGAAATATTTTCCATATTAAAAGGAGCTTTTGTCCCAACCAACACCTGGAATTTATATTTTAGAAAAGGCTTCTATTTCTTGCAGCTGAACAACAGAAAACTTTGACAACGATCACCTAAGATACATCTCATCTGCTTTATTCAGTATTAAATGTTAACAATGTGAGTTTGAATACCATACTAATGAAAGCAGCAGCAGACAGTTCACCTCAGATCTTGAAAATAAACTGTTTGAAATTGAACTTCAGAACTGCATGTGCAAGACAACAAATATCAGATCAGCATGCACATTTAATAATGTTAAAGAGATTGAATATGTATTAATTCGATTAAACCTTGACATTTTGCTGGAGCGCAGTGCAGTAACATTATTCTGTGCTTCTGAATAGCTATATTTAAATTTCCGATGTGTTTCGTCTGGTGCAAACAGCCTTACTTATCACGGCAAATCTAGTCGTAGTGTTGTTAGGATACAGGGTTACAATGTAACCTGCTCACCTAATGTTTATGTTTATAATATTTATATTATTTGCTAATTAATAACCACTTCATGTGGAACGCTGAATCTGCCATTTCAGAGTCTGTAACTGTCCACTGGAGGTCGCATTTTTGGTCGCAGACGCGTGTGACAGCCATCATGACTGAATGAATCAAATACGCTATTTTTCACCAAGGCAACCCGGGGTGCTGAAATATAATAGGCTAAACTGGCATTGGGCGGGTTAAAAGAACCATAACAAAGACAGCGATCTGGCAGGTAACAGATATTTTCAAAGCAGAATGTCTGACTTCAGCATTGTTTTTCAGATAAACAAGAATGTTCACTTGGCATGTTTCTTAAATATCTGCAAACGTATTATAGTATTTTTATGCTTTAGAAGAGTCAAAAACTGACACACAGCAACTTCAAGAGATTAGTCAGGCAGGCAACGGTCAAAACAGGAGCATACAGGAAATCCAAGAGCGGAGTCAAAAGCAGACAAAAGGTCAGGACAGGCGGCAAAACAACAGGAAGGATAAACAAAAAGTGGGTTAAATACACAGAAAAGCAAGACAAGGAAAACACTTCGTAATGCTAACAGAAAACAGAACTCAGCAATGTATGTGTATAAGTGAGGCGTATTTATAGTCCTGGTAGTCTTCACAAGCTTTAGCTGTGTGTTTTTTAATATATTCATTCATTCATTTTCTTTTCGGCTTAGTCCCTTTATTAATCTGGGGTTGCCACAACGGAATGAACCGCCAACTTATCCAGCATGTGTTTTACGCAGCGGATGCCCTTCCAGCCGCAACCCATCACTGGGAAACATCCATACACACTCATTCACACACATGCACTATGGGCAATTTAGCTTACCCAGTTCACCTATACTGCATGTCTTTGGACTTGTGGGGGAAACCGGAGCACCCGGAGGAAACCCACACGATCATGGGGTGAACATGCAAACTCCACACAGAAAGGCCAACTGACCCAGCTGAGGCTCGAACCAGCGACCTGTGAGGCGATTGTGCTATACACTGCGCCACCGCTTAGCCCATATTAAATACATATTTTAAGTAAATAATTTTCTGTTATTCCAGAAAACATGTTTATAGATGTCTTTGAATTCAGTGAAAATATTATTTTTTAATTTAATTTTTTTAGGATGGAATTACATGCAAATGGATCACCATGAAAAATTTAGGCTAATCAAGAAGTTAAAAAAAAAGGTTGAGAAGTGCTCTCATGAATTCACTTCACATGAACGCATTAGAAAGATGATTTAATTTACATATTAGTAAATTAAATTACAACTGACTCAACCTGATGCCACTGAACAAAATACTTGAGGCTGCAAAACAACAGAAGCTTTGTTCAATAAAACCACCAAAACTGGGCCATCCTGAAAGTGGCCTTTAGTCAGAACCCTCAAGGAATCTTTTCCCAGCGGGAAAAAAACATCCAAACAAATTGTGTTTTCCCCCCTTTAGCTTTACTATTTATTGAGAAATATTCCTATATACACTTATTCAGAGAAAAGCATCATATTCTCATTCACGGCCACCATTAAAACCACATAACCAGATGATGTAAGTGTAACCCATTAGAAGTGGAAAATTGCTATAAAGTATTGTGCGTCTGTCTGCCACAATGCTGCTTTTCATCTGCTAGCAGTATTTGTGTAACAGGTTCTTGCTCTTGAGCCGCTGTCTGAATAAATACATCATGAGTGAGCTCTGTTTACTTCTATTAAGCATCTACTCAGCACACTTATGAAACAGAGATGTGCTTATAATAATAATGATAATCATACTATCACTACAGTGGCTCTGTCAACACCTTATGCACAAGCAATGGAGTAATTGAGCCATTATGCGCTTAACAGTAGCATACTAAAGAAACGCTTAAGCAAAGTTCAGTGACTCCAATATGTTCCCAATAAACATAATACTGGGAACTACTACGGTACAATGTCCATGTTATTTTCTGGTAAGTGACTTCTTGTGCATTTTCAAGGCTTTTATGGAATGTGACAGAGTCTGGCAATCATTGCTTGATTTCAAGGAATGATAAGGTTACGCAACTATACAAGATGCAGACTCTACGAATCTGCACCGAGTGACCAACAAAAAAAAGAAAAGAAAAGAAAAAGTCATTGCACAAATAAATACACAGCTTTCTCTCAATACGTTTTGAAAATGTATTTATTTATTTAATGATTGATTGATTGATTGATTGTTTGATTAATTGATTGATTGATCGATTGCAATACATTCGGTGATAAGGTTTGCTAAATACCCCCAAATACTTATACACAGAGTAATACATACAGTATGGAAGGTGAATGGGGCCAAAATCTCGAAACAAAAAATTTCATAAAATTTGATTGTGTCAACATGACAACAAGCAAAAAAAAATAATGGCATAGTTGTACTGTGAAATATTTGAATGTGGGATGTGATGGTATATTGCTAGCCAGCAGGTAGCTCTCTGCAACTCTCACATGGGTACCCACTAAAGCTAAGGAGGGCTGCGCTCGGTCAGTACCTGAATGGGAGACCACATGGGAAAGCTAGGTTGCTGCCGGAAGTGGTGTTAGTGAGGCCAGAAGGGGGAGCTCAACCTGCAGTCTGTGTGGGTCCTAACGCCCCAGTATATTGCTCAGTGAGATGTTAAATGGATGTGGTCATAAAATATCCCAGGATGTACTTCAAAAAAGAGTATGGGTTTAACCCCGGCATCCTGGCCAAATTTGCCCTCTGTCCATCATACCCTCCTAACCATCCCCATATGATAATTGGCTTCATCACTCTGTCTCCTCTCCACCAATCAGCTGGTGTGTGGTGTGCGGTTTGGCGCAAAATGGCTGCTGTTGCGTCATCCAAGTGGATGCTGCACACTGGTGGTGGATGAGGAGATTCCCCCCCAAAAATCTGTGTAAAGCGCTTTGAGTGTCCAGAAAAGCACTATATAAATGTAAGGAATTATAATAAGCAGTAGCTAATAATATCTATCTGTCTATCTATCTATCTATCTATCTATCTATCTATCTATCTATCTATCTATCT
>CAIGQW010054176.1:7432860-7445564 GCA_903798125.1 Danio choprae
GTGTGTATGGATGTTTCCCAGAGATGGGTTGCAGCTGGAAGGGCATCCGCTGCATAAAACATATGCTGGATAAGTTGGCGGTTCATTCCGCTGTGGCGACCCCAGATTAATAATAAAGGGACTAAGCCGAAATGAAAATGAATGAATAATAATTCTGACTAATAATTCTGTAAGAAAAAGTCTGAGTTGAAAGAGATTAGCATCAATTTCTCACAATTCTGAGTTCTATCGTACAATTCGAATCTTTTTTTCTCAAAATGTTCAGGTTACATCTCACAATTTATATTCCCCCCCCTCAGAAATCTACATTTCCAGTTAATAAGTCGAATAAATCTTAGTCAGTTATCAGAAACAAGTCAGTATTCCAAGAAGACCTCACAACTCTGAAAATAAAGTCTGAATTCTGTTGAGATTTTACGATTATGAGTTTTTTAGAATTGTAACAGTATTTCTCATAATTGCGAGTTTAAAAGCTTTCTTACAATTCGGGCTTTATTTTGAATGTATAACCTTTAACTGCATTGTGTTTCGGTTGTGAGATATAACCCTTTACAGTTTATATATCATAATTTTAAATTTCATTCATTTATTAATTTTCCTTCTGCTTAGTCCCTTTATTCACCTGGGGTCGCCACAGCGGAAGGAACCGCCAACTTATCCAGCACATGTTTTACACAGCGGATGCCCTTCCAGCTGCAACCCATCACTGGAAAACACCCATAGACTCTCATTCACACACATACACTACAGCCAGTTTAGTTTATTCAATTCACCTGTACCGCATGTCTTTAGACTTGTGGGGGAAACCGGAGCACCCGAAGGAAACCCACACCAACACGGGGAGAACATGCAAACTCCACACAGAAATGCCAACCAACCAAGCCAGGATTCAAATCAGCGACCTTCTTGTTGTGAAGCGACAGTGGTAACCACTGAGCCACCATGTCGCCCTTTAAATTTCACAATTATTTACTTTTTTTAAAGTTTGTAGGATTTAAGCTCGTTATTATAGCCTATACACTGTAATTAGACCTGAGTTCGCATCTCAGAATACTAACTTTATTCCTCCAAATTCTCATAAATTGAAATTGAACTGATGTCGGTACCAATCAGTATTATCATGTAATTATTAAACTGTATAATTCCATTCCTCACTAACAGGAGCACTTTTGAACACGTTCTTAAACACTTGTCATTGGTCATTGTGTTCACATGTTGATTGGTTGACTGATTGGGTCCAATGATTCATTCAGCAGTGCTCAAAATGCAGGAAATGCTGGTACTGTCACATTTTTTTACATTTCAGTGCTGACTGTTACTGAAGTTGGTATTTTTGACATCACTAAAATCAAGATACAGTGTCACAATTCTGAGAAAACAGTGAGTGTCTGTTCAAAACAAAGTCTGAATTATAAGATTACATCTTGCTGGCATGTAAACTCCAATTTGCAAAAAAAAAAAAAAAGTCTGAATTATCACAATTTTTCCCACAATTTTGACCTTTTCACAGAATTCTATAGGTTATATAGGTTAAAAAGTTTAAAGGTTGAAATTGCAAGATCCTGAGACAAAAACAAACATATTCAAGTCAAATTTACATTTAATCATTTAGCGGACGATTTTGTCCAAAGCAACTTACAATTGAGGCATTCAACGATTCAACAAGAAGAGCCAATACACACAAGAAGTGCTAATTATACAAAGGAACTGTTAGGGCTGTTAGAGAATTAAGTGCTAGAGTACGGAGGGAGGTTTTTTTAATAGAGAGAAAAGTGTTTCTACAGGTGGTTTGTCAAGCCCACTCACCTGTGGGAAGCACACTTCGTAAATGCACAATGTTTCTTTTTGTTTGTTTTTCTAGAGATATGGAGTGATTGTACGAAAGTGTCTTGTGCAGATAACTGGTGCAAGTGTTGGTTAAAATGTCAGAGAGATGAAAGAGTGTGATTTCGACAGGTGGTTTGTCAAGCCCACACTGTAAAAAGCTATTACTTTAAAAAAGCAAGTAAACATGTTGCCTTAAAAGGGACAAGTTGACTTTACTTTAAAAAGTGAATAAACCCTTTGTAACTTGGAACTGTCCACTTAACTTGATTTTTATAATTATTGACATGGATCATTTACTTAATAACTTTAAAGCAACAGGTTCACTCATTTCTTTTAAAGAAAAGTCTAGAAATAGCTTTTTACAGTGCACTCACCTGTGTGAGGCACACTCAGAATTGCATAATGTTTTGAGGTGGGTTGCATGTGACAAATCTTAGTGAATTTAAAACCAAACATCTTTTTTTGTGTGTGATTATTTATTTATTACAGATCAAAGCCAGCATACATAGCTAGCAACAACTATATACAAGCCAGCATCATGTTTGCATTAAATGAAATAAATAAAAAAATGTGATAAATAAATAACAATAAACAGGAAAAGAAAAAACTCTGGGGTGAGAAGTGACCTTTATACACCTCTAATATAATACTATTTATCTTTCAGTACGCTTTAGTTTATCTAGTAAGAAATTTTCTCAATAGATTCAAACCATACTTTGATTGTTTGGGGTTTCGCTCAGTTAATTCTTGCTGTAGAACGTTCTAACAGCGCAATATCTTTTAGTTCTATAAGCCACACTTTGTCCGCTGGAAATGTGGGTTCATGCCAAATTTTAAATATAACCTTCTTGGCTGCAGTTAGTGCAGTATGAAATACCCTACGTTGGAAAGTGTTTAAGCTAAGATCATAATCATCATTCAATAAACAAATATTGGGGTATTTAGGAATAAACGTATCACAAAATAGTTTGAAAGACCTTATCCCAAAATGTACTGATAAGTGGAACCAAACATCTTTTTCACTTCCATTTTTTACAATTAGCTTTTTCCTCAGAATCACAATTCAAAGAGAAAATAGTCAATTGTAAATTGTAATAGCTAAATACCGTGTGAGAAAGGTCAGACGTGTGACATAAACTCACAGTCGCAAGAAAGTGTAACGTCACGTTGGAGGGAGACATGATGAGACGAACACGGAATATAATAACAAACGGATTTATTGAAGAAACACTTACGGGTAACAATACTGGATACAGGCAGACGGGACAAAGACGATGGGACGAGACAAACCAAAATACCGGACAACGAAGGACACAGACGAAAGGGTATAAATAGACAGAGGGATGATTAAACTAATAACACACAAGGGATGAACACAGGTGGGATGAATTAACACTGAACATGGCGGGAAAGACAGAACAAAGGGATCACATGACGATAACAACAGATGACACGGACGAACACTGAGAGAAAGAAATTCATACTCGTAAGCTTCCATTAATAATGTACAACTAAACATGGACAAAATAACATTTAGAATATTTGCTTTTAAATAAATGACCATTCTTGATTAATTCACTTGAATACAAAAAAGACCAGACATCGAAGAAAGAGAAAAAATCCTAGACTGATGCAACTTTCCATTTCCTTTTTTCATGACCTATTTCCCGCTCGCCCAGTTACTGTCCATTCAGAACATATTAGTTTCCATCTTTTGTTGGAAAAAAAAAATTGTTCATTCTGTCTGGCTTGGACGTATTGAAAGTGTGAAGGTTAAAGCATGAAAGACTAGGGGTTGACACCGTGGCACGTGTGGCGGTGGTTCATTTCACCGCGGATGTCAGGTGGACCACTGGGACACGTGCTAAGACCCCTGTCCTTCTGATTGCTTCTTCTATAAATGGCTTGAGAAATCAAACAACATTGACACACTTCTGAACAGAAAGGCTTGAATGGAAAAACGTTGATTATGTTCATTCAGCAGTTGTTGAAAGCGTTTTGGGAAGTGATGTCATCTGATCTGCATGTGCTCGCTGAAAGCGAATCCCAAATGCGTCAGAGAGAATTCTGCGTGATCAAAGGGAAAATTCACCCAAAATAGTTTGCAATTGCAACGAATGTGGAATTCAAGCAAAACCAGCATAACAATGGTCCACACCATTTGTGCACCATATTTTCATGTGAAAACCAAATGATTCAGAAATTTATTTTAGAGTTCTTTCAAAATCCCATGAAGATGATAGATACCTTCAAAGAATCAGTTTAAGTTAAAAAAAAATCACAAAAAATTATAAAATCATGTATTCCTTTTCATTAAAAAAGCATAAAGGCAACATTAAAGTGGTCCATGCAATTCAAGCATCATATATCAAGTATTTCAACTCATTTTATTCAAACAATTTGATTAATGTGCTTTTATTTACTAAAAACTACTCCTAGTTCTCCTTCATGTGTTTATTACAGGAGCAGCAATGTCAGATCTGGCACTGAATCATTTGTTTGAATCGGATATTTTCAATCAATCAGTTGATATGGTTTACAAAAATGATTCATGCTCATGGTGTGAAAATGCTTGGATCTTAAAAACCAAAAGTACCTTGAAAACATTATAAACGTTGTCCATAACACTCCAGAACGATGTTTTCTGTAGTCATGCGACACAAAATAGTACATAAAAATTTTTTTTAAATGGTTTTGTATGTCATGATTGACTGTTTTTGTGTTGTTTTTTTACAGTTGTGAGTTGCATTATGGTATATGGATCTGTTTTTTCAACTTTTGATGTTGAAAAATCAACTCTGGACTGACTTTTGTTGACATTTTAGTAGTTAAGTAGGAAATAATGTATAGAAAATAATCTGTAAAATAACAGCTTTTTTACAGTACCAGCTTTTTGTACCGTAACACCAATCCAGACAATACATCACTTCAAACTATTGAAAATGTCAATAAAAGTCACTTTTCAAAATCAAAAGTGGTTGGAAGAAAGATCAAGATGCCATAATGCAACTCAAATGCATAAATACATGGAGAAAAACAAAATGAACTTAATTTACAGATATTTGTTTTACAGAGTATGTTATTTATTCAATGAAAATCTTGACAACTGTCTCAATTGTCCTCGCTGTACATATAGTAGATGAAACCAACGTCCGATTTGTCTTGGGAATTAAATATTTTTTATGATAAATTTGATACAGGTCACAAAACCGGTTTGTTTAATTCTCCTTGAATTACGTAGAATTATATAGAAATTTTCTGGACACTCAAAGCGCTTTACACATTTTTGGGGGGAATCTCCTCATCCACCCCCAGTGTGCAGCATCCACCTGGATGACGCGACGGCAGCTATTTTAAGCCAGACCACACACCAGCTGATTAGTAGAGAGGAGACAAAGTGATGAAGCCAAATATGATATGGGGATGGTTAGGAGGCCATGATGGACAGAGGCCAGTGGGCAAATTGGGCCAGGATAGCGGGGTAAACCCCTACTCTTTTCGAAGGACATTCTGGGATTTTTTTTTTCATTTGGCACATGGCATAACGAGCACAGAGAATTAGGTTTAATTCGTTTTAATTCTCATCCGAAAGACTCACTGAGCAGTGTAGAGTCCCCATCAATATACTGGGGCGTTAGGACCCACACAGACCACAGGTTGAGCACTCTCTGCTGGTCTCACTAACACCACTTCTGGCAGCAGCCTAGCTTTCACATCTGGTCTCCCACCAACTACTGACCAGGTGCAGTCCTGCTTAGCTTCAGTGGGCGACCATGCGAGAGTTGCAGAGAGCTAGATGCCGGCTTGACATCCTTGACATCAGAAAACCTAAAACAATTTTAACTACAAAGCATCATAAAAGTAGTCCATACCATTCAAGCATTATATTTTAAGTTATGATACAAAAAAAGATTGACTAAAGATCTTGACATTTGCCCTGAATACAACAAAAACAGGAATGCCAGATTTCTGAATTGACCATTCTTCTGACTTTAATGAACCATAAAAAGGGTATAAATGATACAACTCTGTCAAGTTCTGTCTATATCAGCAGCCTCATACAAACAGACCTTCATAACAGCTGAATTTATGCTTTGTAAGGTCATTCTGGGACTCATATAAGGTGCTCTGGGAGCTGCATAACTACTGACCATCACCAGGTACGCTTGATAGAACAGAAGCCTCACTGCAGTGACCTTTATGCCAGGACACAATGCAAATTCACTTTGCTTTCAAAACATTTCTCAATTAGTCCACTTTATTAAGTCTTGATTACTTCAGGGGCTCCATAAATAAAATACCACCGGTACTAGCACGAAACTCAGACAATGCACATCTCTGAGACAGAAACTGATTTTAAAGGCCCACTTGTTTGCTTCAGAAAGAAAAAAAATGTAATTTTAGATTCATTTGGAGTTTATGAAAGTGGAAGAAAGAACAGAGGAAAAATAAACGAGAGGAAAGAATAAGAAGCGCTATTGATTTAGTTGAATAGAAGCATCTGCAAAGTTCATTTCTTGTTAACCTCGAAGCCAAAGGCGTGTGTGTTTGCCGAAAGTGACGTCGGCAATTCTTCAAAACCATTTTTGAATCTACAAAAAAAAAAAACAAGAGAATTTCTGAGAAGTTCTCTATTTAAAGAGATAGTCAATCACAACAGATACCGCGCTGCAATCAACTGCTCAAAATTGCTGGTAATTTACTGCAGCTTTATTGCTTTTATATCTAATGTTTGTTGACAGCAACCTCAAAAAAAAAAAAAAAATCAAAATAGAGTTTTATTTTGACCACCGGATATTAGACTGAAAAAAAGCACAGCTTGCAGAATTTATTATATAAATGGCCAGAACAATATAATAGAAGGCTTTCGTCATTCGCTCAAGAATGATGTGATGTTTTGCACGTTGCATTATGCATAATGTCCATAAAATGAAGGACATAAAAATAAACACACATTTACGGACTCGCTGTACAGAACAAAAGCAAGTCTACTGTACGTCCGTCCCTTTGAACAAAGTGTATTGAATGTCAGCACGGCCCTGAATGAAGTGATTTGGAGTGGGTAGCTTGGAGATCCCGGCTTCCTGCTTCTCTGTACAGTACAGAAAGACTCTTCTAGGAAACGATTGCCACACTGAGGAAAATGACAGGGCTAAAGAGTAGCACCTCGGCCTTACAGCTCTTCAGATGAGCTGAGACTCGTCTGTCTGAGTGCTAATTAACATCCACAGGGGAGATGAGCAGACTACATTACACTGTCCTCCAAAACTAGATTACACTGTATGATTTACAGCTGAGGACAAAATTATTAGCCCTCCTGTGAAATGTTTGATATTTCATGGATTAAACAAATAATGTAAAAAGTCTTATTTGTTTTGCGGGGGTTTTGGGCTAGAATAATGGCAGAAAAAACAAACATTTTAAGCCATTAAACTATAGTTGCCGACAACTATATATTGCCAACAACTATAGTTGCCGAAGTTCATAGTTGCCATTTTCTTTTTATAAGTAATTTCTACATTATCCATGTTTAATTTCTAAATGACATGCAAACAAACAACCAAATAAATTTTATTTCAAGAAATAAAAAAAGGATTTAATTTCCATTCTGTCACTTGAGGCTTTCAACTTCCTACCACTAATTCCAGAATGCAAAATGGAGGCAAAACCTAACAAATAAAGGCAATTTTCATGTTACTAACAATGATTTGTTCACAAATATAGATCAACATAATCATGAAGGTCTCTAGATTCCTCCAAACAAAACAAATCTTTCAAGAGATCTATAGTTTTTTGCCGGTGGGCAAATATGTTGTATTCACACTTCAATGTTAAAGGTCAATATTATTAGCCACTTAAAGGGTCACGAAACACCAAAACACATTTTTTGAGATGTTGACAGTCATATATGTGTCCCACGCTGCTAAAAACACTATTAGGACGCACATATTTCACTAAAAAGTGAAAATTGGTTGTTTTTGCGTTATTTCGAGCAAATTCGTTCTTCCGGTTTGAAAAGAAATGTAGAAGTTGCGCAGCTGAACTCACGTGTGGATTACAGTGGTCTGCTAGCATGCGACAAAAACACGTTTGTAAGGAACATTTTTTACACAAGAGCTTTTCGCATCTGGAAATGGTGAAATCCGGATTTGCCGCTCGTCTCCTTTTAAAAAAAGACGCGGGTCCAGTTTGTGTTGATTGTCCTGTCTCTACAGATTTGGAAAGTGTGTGATCAGTGTTCTTTGTTTATGTTTATTCAGAGGCAAAATTAGTATCGTCAGCAATACTCTTTCAGTTTTTAAAGACATACCTTAGTGCGATCCTAGACCTGTGAAGAGATGATCCGAATGTATCCTGGACCAGGCCGTATCCCGAGCTGATACCGTGGTGGCCATGGAGGAATGGAGTGTATGAGACTGATTCCTTAAAGGCTACAGTGACGAATAAGTCTACGCTTGATCCTGTGGCCAGCCAAACCTCCCACTGGTGCCCTACCCTCACCTGCAGCTTCCACGATGGATGTCCAGCTTCTCCAGCCCCGGCCCCTAGACTGCAGCTCCACATAGGAAGTTTGGCCAGAGGAAAATGACCGTGCCTAACATAGCCTGGTTTCTCTTGAGGTTTTTTTTCCTTCACTTCGTCAATTGGTGAAGTTTTTTCCTCGCCACTGTTGCCACTGGCCTGCTCGGATTGGGACTTGTGGAGCTGCGCTTCGGTGGATTTGCTCTTCAGTATTGAACTTTTAGCAGTAAAACTTAAACCACACTGAACTGAACTAAACTCTGAAATCTGGACTTTACTAGAACTTGTTAAGCTGCTTTGACACAATCTACATTGTAAAAAGCGCTATATAAATAAACTTGAATTGAATTGAATTGAATTGAATTGAATTGAATTAGTCAAAATGATTTAGTTACTAAGTTTACAATACGTTAATATCACTACAATATTATGGACTGAAAGATCTGGTGTAAAAGCTGCTCTCCGAATGTAAACATGTAAACACCTTAATCAAACTATTACCGCCGTGTGGGATTTTCGCCGCATTTTGAGACAGGATAGTCTATACATACACGGCTTTCTATCGCTACCTCCTGGGTGCATCTAAGTTACTGAGAAATGCGGAGGGTTTTTTTTCTCCCATATGGCGTGCGGTATCCATTAAAACTACACTCTTCCAGCAGTTCCTCGCATTCAGTATCTCGTTTGTCACGGGGGCATAAATGTAACTGAATGAAAATGGAAGTGCCAAACTGCAGTTAAAGTGCACAAATTAAGAATTTGTCAAATAATTTGATTACTGATGTCCATGTAAACACACTGTCTTTCTCCCCTGCGTCTGTGTGTTGTTTTGCCTCTGTGAAAATTAGCGCATGCTCGAACAGAAACTCCCCTTTTCATGCAAATCCTTCCCTCTTCTGTCACTCGACACTGCACCTAAGCAAACTGGAGTCACCCACTTTCCTGACTTTTTTCAAACTAGAGGTGTGAAAACACCCTGCTGAGACAAGGGGGTTTCATGGCCCTCATGGCAGCTGGAAGGGCATCCGCTGCGTAAAACATATGCTGGATAAGTTGGCGGTTCATTCCGCTGTGGCGACCCCTGATTAATAAAGGGACTAAGCCAAAAAGAAAATGAATGAATGAATGAATTTTCTAATCTGTATATTTCTGTATTCTTGTCTTTTATAACTTGCATGTGACTTTTAAATCTTTTTGCAAACTTTCTGTGTAAAAATGCTCAAATAATTAATTTTATTAATACTTTTTTAATTAACTTTTAAATTAATAGCTAGTTTGTTTTCTTTGTACAGAAAAGTGTAGTGTTCAAACAAGGTTAATTTGGGTCCCCGTTGGAATGAAGATGAATTTTCTGGAAAGATGCCAAAGTCCTGACCCAGTTTTTTGTCCACAAGCAGAGACTGGCCTAAAGGCAGGGAATATTGATCCGGCATTCCACTGATAAGCAACACACATAAACACAGTGTGCATTCACTACTGTGAACTAACCTAGAAACAAGCGTGCAGAGACAGTCCAGACTGTGCCCTCATGGAAACAATCATAACACATGCTGAATGATCAATTTTGCAGATGTGGAAAGCAGAAGTTCATTGTCCTATACTGTATCTGGATCCATTGTCTGTTTTACTGCTTTATTTCCAAACTTATGCCAAAGGGGAACCACAAAATAATATATGCTCACAGTGCGCTGTCATATTAATGATCATTTTATTCAGATGTTTATATTCAGATGGTCAGACAATGACTTTTTTTCTAACAATTGTATTATTTTTCTAATAATTGTATAATTATAAATGAATATAATTGTATTATATTCGTTTAACATACCTAACATTTAACATATTCATTCATTAACACAATGCCTACTGTATATGTACAATGGCTAATACTATGAATGTGCAGGTTCCTTTCATTCAAATTATGCTAAGTAAAGAACACATTGTTAGTTTAACAAAAATAGGCTGAAATCATTGCTTTATTTATTTATTTATTTATTTATTTATCGCATATTTCTAAGTACTATTCTCATTTATCTACTGTCAAAACATTTAAAATTATAATGTATATCTACAAATATCTGTCTTTTGGATTATAATACATGAATTTACAACATTACATTTGCATACAACACTTATTGGTTACTGTAATAATATCTGTATTTTTATACTCTTAGGTAGACATAAAATATCTTATTACCTAATAACGAAATACCTAATTTACAGAGATCCGTGTGTGTGTGTGCGTGTATCTGCGTGCGTGCGTGTGTGTGTGAGCATGCTTACTGCACTTTACTTACTGCACTTACTGCACATTATTTCTTAGTTATTGCATATGGTTATTACTACAACTAAATACCTTTCAATTTACAGAGATTTTACATTTACATGTTACATTTTAGATAATTTTTTAAATGATTGCACACGGAAAAGCTGGTAAAAGTACATTTCTGTAAATGAACAGAGCAGTTGTATAAAATAACTCATTAAATTTAAGGGTAATTGATTGTAAAGTTGGATGTTTTTCTATGTAATTTGACCTAATTTAGCACTTTCTCAACAGTTTAAAAACTAATTATTAACTGTAATATATATTGTATTGCAATTTACTGTAATTCAACACATTTAGACCTATATAAGTCTATTTTAGTCATTTATAAGTCATTTTGATCATCTTTAAATCTAATCTGCACAGGACAACAAGAGATGATGTCAACCATCGAGGACTTTGAGGACAAAACATTCCCTTAATACACTTCATTATACATGTACACATAGACATCACCCGTATGCTATAAAACTGCAGGTTATGTTTATATATAAGATCTTATATTGATTTGTTTCCCAGTGATGGGTTGCGGCTGAAAGGGCATCCGCTGTGTAAAACATATGCTGGATAAGTTGGCGGTTCATTCCGCTGTGGCGGCCCCAGATTAATAAAGGGACTAAGCCGAAAAGAAAATGAATGAATGAATATTGATTTGTAATGCAATAATATACACCTTTTGTCAAGCTGCTTTGAAACAATAATTATGGTAAAAAGCGCTATACAAATAAGCTTGAATTGAATTTTTGCTTGTATTTTAATGCATGTAATGTCTCTTTTGACTGTTTTTCATTACATATGTATATATAGTATATTTATTTTTACAGTCTAGATGTGTTAAATAAACTAAAGCGAAAGCATGAATGTGTTTTTAAGAGAGTTTATTCTCTAAAAGCCCAGAGGGATCATATTTGATTCTTCCTAGTGTAAAGAAATCCACAAGAATGTTTGTAAAATAAAAAAAAGTGCAAATATCTTCATAGCTGATCCAGGCGTTCACCTTTGTCTCCCGGATCAAGAGCTGTGCTTAGATGTCAGAGCTGACTACTTTTATTGCTATTAAATGAGTGAAACTGAAGCTTTGCTCAAGGTCTCTTTTATCCCGGCTTCAGTCATCCTAACCCACTTTCACATGAAAAGCTTTTTTTATTTCACTCTTAGCTTTGTTCAAGAATGATGAGCACTTCAAACTCAGTGCATCTGTATTTTTCTTTTACTTTCTTCATTACAGTCTGCTCTCTTAGACAAAAGCACAGGTGATTGTTGTGATTGTTGTGTCTGTGGGTTTGGGGGCGTTTGGGTTCACAGCCAGCACAGCCTGGTCAAACCAACCTCAAGACGTCTTTGTCTTGAGAGGGATTGTGTTTCCACGGCTTCAGATCACACAGCTAAATTATTCAGCTGCTCAAGACATGAGCCTCTTCATCACATACTGGCCATTCAAATCAAATAAAAGACAAATAAAGAGACGTGAAATGCATTTTTATCATGTCCGTGTAGAATAAAGAAGACTTTTGTTCATCACGATGCTACGGTATTGATGGTGGTTGTTAGGGGGTTTCTGTGGTTGTTAAGGTACTCCTTGTTGTCTTGAGACAATTGCTATGGTGTTCAGAATTCTATTAAGCCCATTGCCATAGTGTTTAGAATTCTACTAGGCCCATTGCCATAGTGTCTAGAATTCTATTAGGCCCATTGTCATGGTGTTTAGAATTCTATTAAGCCCATTGTCATGGTGTTTAGAATTCTATTAAGCCCATTTACATGGTGTTTAGAATTCTATTAAGCCCATTGCCATGGTGTTTAGAATTCTATTAGGCCCATTGTCATGGTGTCTAGAATTCTGTTAAGCCCATTGTCATGGTGTTTAGAATTATACTAGGCCCATTGTCATGGTGTTTAGAATTCTATTAAGCCCATTTCCATGGTGTTTAGAATTCTATTAAGCCAATTTACATGGTGTTTAGAATTCTATTAGGCCCATTGCCATGGTGTCTAGAATTCTATTAAGCCCATTGACATGGTGTTTAGA
>CAIGQW010054176.1:7464364-7476224 GCA_903798125.1 Danio choprae
AAACCAAAACTAACCCAGTGGCCAATCAAAACTAGCCAAAAACCAAAGCTAGCCCAGTGGCCAATCATAAACAGCCAAAAACCAAAACTAGCCCAGTGGCCAATCAAAACAAGCCCAAAACCAAAACTAGCCCTGTGTCCAATCAAAACTATCCAAAAACCAAAACTAGCTCCGTGGCCAGTCGAAACTACAGTTCAATAATATCAGAACTCAAAATATGCAACAGCCCATTCGTAAAATGGTTTCTTCTTTGTATATTAGTAATTATAAAGATTTTGTTATCATCTGTAATTATCTTACCTTAAGGTTGATGTCTCTCATGTGACTGCCGTGTGCCAACCACTTAAAAAAGCAGGCAAATACTGAAAAACATCAGTGGAAGGGAACCCTAAACCTTTAAATGAGAGATCTTTTAAAAATCTCAAATGAACATTCAAAATATGAATTAAAAATTGTAAATCAACAGAGTTCCTGTAGATTACATTTACATTTGCAGTTATTATGATATAGCAGCAATCCTGGATAGTCCTGCCAATCTGTTACCATGGAAACAAAAACAACCACGTCTTGGTCTCTGGTTTAACACAACCATATAAGCATAATAAATGCAAGATATTAAATCATTGAATTATATAATAAGAAAACAACCCATGCCAAAAAAACTTAAAAAATACTCCACTTCAGGGGGGGAAACCATGGACTTCATATGCTGGTCCCGCCCTCCTTTCTAGAAGTGGGCGGAGACTTTACAGCTTGTGCCTCATATACTCCAGCAATATAAATATATATACATTTTAAACTAATATAAAATGATGTTGGGGCGGCGCAGTGGGTAACGCCTCAAGAAGGTCGCTGGTTCGAGCCTCGGCTGGGTCAGTTGGCATTTCTGTGTGAAGTTTGCATGTTCTCTCCGTGTTCGTGTGGATTTCCTCCGGGTGCTCTGGTTTCCCCCACAAGCCCAAAGACAAGTTGAATTGGGCAAGCTAAATTTTCCGTAGTGCATGTGTGTGAATGAGTGTGTATGGTTTTCCAGTGTTTTGTATGTGTTTTCCAGTGATGGGTTGCAGCTGGAAGGACATCCGCTGCATTAAACATATGCTGGATAAGTTGATGGTTCATTCCGCTGTGGCGACCCCAGATTAATAAAGGGACTAAGCCGAAAAGAAAATGAATGAATTAAAGAAAAATTATGTTAAGACGTTCAATGAGTATTAAAATAAAATCTCATAAGAGGCTCTGCTTCAGTACACATGCCCTATATCATTATATTAGATCTGTGAAACAGCTTCTCTCGGACATAAATTCAGGATAATGTGACAGTGTATATTTCCAGAATGGAGTTCAAAACAGTGCTTATACTGATATACTGAATAAGTGACTTTCTGCTTTGTAATTTTGCAGATTTTTGCTTAAACTGTAACTTCTCATATTTAGGGAAGCTGAAAATGCTAAAACCATAATACACCATTTAATCGAGCTGACATAAACAGCGAAAGATCATTTTAGCCTTGCACTTTCAGATGTTTTATGCACAAATCATGTACATACAGGTCTCTAAAAGACAACACAGGGGCATTAGAAGCAAGCAGATCAGGAGGACAAGCGACTTTCAGAAGCTGCTGACAAACAGAATGAAAATCATGAGGATTGTGTTGTGAGGTGACAGAATTTAGGTCACATCGCCGCTTTGATTTCCTCAACGCTCGTGCTGCAAAACACTGGCAGCTCAGTCAATGCTGCGCAAGAGCTGAAAAGTGGGATAAAGGACACAAGCCTACGCACAACACATAATGATGCTTGATCAAATAACCCAAGCCCATCCTGCATATTCTGCAGAGCGATCTAACAATGGTGAGAGCTCCACTTCACACACTACACACAAATACATACCAAAAAAAGTGCCCCTATTATGGATTTTGGAAAATTCTCTTTCATGCAGTGTGTAACACAGCTCTAAGTGAATGAAAACATCCTGAAAAGTTTTACATCTGAAAGTACTCTGTGTATAAAGTTATTGTCTCTCAAAATAAAGAGTCGATTAAAATGAAAAGTTTTTTTTTAAATGAATCACACGCTGTCTCATGCTGATGTCAACATGCAGTAGACCAATCACAACAGACTCAGCCATCGGACCAATCACCACAGATTAGCTTCAAACTAATTAAGGTTAAAGGTTTGGAAAAATGTTTCCCTGATCAGTCCCCAGCTTAGTTCCTGGGTCGCCACAGAGGAATGAACCGACAACTATTCCAGCATATGTTTTACGCAGTGGATGCCCTTCCAGCTGCAACCCAGTATTGGGAAACACCCATACACTCATTCACACACACACACACACACACACACACACACACACACACACACACACACACACACACACACACACACACTCACTACGGACAATTTTTTTTAGTTCATCCAATTCACCTATATCGCATGTCTTCGGACTGTGAAACACCCGGAGGAAACCCACATGAACACGGGGAGAACATGCAAACTTCACACAGAAATGCCAACTGGCCCAAAAAAAAAGAACCTTTCATAATCCATAACTGAGGCAACTACAATGCTTAAAAAAATGACAAATGTGAAAGAATCTTAGGAAATGGTAGGAAATTTTATTCTGACAACAAGAACATTTGAACTAAAAGAACAATATATTAGATGCGTTACAAATCTGGCGGCCCTTCTTGTTTGGATTATTATCTTTAATACATTTGATTGCTATAACACAACTTATATTACATAACAAGTGTTTTATTACATTCAATCTTCTAAAGACAAACAGAAAGATAACCGGTCTTACATTGATAATATAGTTTGTGCTGGTTTTATTGCATTAAGAACTTGTTTTTCCCCATCAATCTTCCCTGAGTGATTCCTTTGAAAATCGTTGTTTACACAAGAAAATAAAAAAACACAAAATTTTCATAATAAATATAAACCTATGCGCATAACTCCAATAGTTATGGGAAACTAAATTAAATCATTTGAGCTAATTTACATTTAAAAATAAAAGCTTGGTGTAAGATTAATTTCTTTTTTGTCTTATAAAATATTTTAATAAGCAACAATAAACATTTACATACACAAAAAAATGTCTGTTTCAAATTAAAATAGACTATATGTACATGTGGCAAACTCCACACAGAAATGCTAAGTGGCCCAGCCGAGGCTCGAATCAGCGACCTTCTTGCTGTGAGGCGATCATGCTACCCACTGTGCCACCGTGACGCCCCACATTATTATCAAATCAGAATTTCTGAAAGATCACGTGACACTGAACTCTGAAGTATTGATGCAGTAAATTCAGAATTGAGAATAGTGTCACGATACTGAAATTCGATGCCAATTGGTACTGAAATTTTAAAAACGTCCATTTCCCGCTAACATTTGAGCGCTGTTGAGCGCATTCTTAAACAGCGCTGATTTGCCATTGTGTTCACGTGCTCAACAGAAATGACTGTGGTTGGCCCTGAAGGTCAAGTCGCAAAGATCAGCTGGTCTGTTTATAAGCTGACATACGAGCGATCTGCTAATGAATCTACTGATCTTGTATCTGTTGTTACACTCAGTAAACGGCGGTGAGTTCGGTGAACTGATGACCTTCAAGGCCAATCACAGTCATTTCTGTTGAGCTTGTGAACACAATGGCAAATCAGCGGTGTAAGAACGCACTCAACAGCCCTCAAAGATTAGCTGGAAATGGAGGTTTTTAAAATTTCAGTATGATTGGTATGGAATTCCAGTATCGTGACAACTCTAATTAGGAACAACTTAAATTTTTAAATGAATTAAAATAGAAAACAGTAATAATACTTAACAATATAACTGTTTTTTACTGTATGTTGGATCACATAAATGCAGCCTTGGTGAGACTAAAGGACTTATTTCAAAAATCTTATCATCAACCCCAAACCTTTAACAATAACATACAAATTAAGATTTACACAGAAATGAACCCTGCTCATCTTTCTCGAACGAGACCCAAAGTAAATTAACACTTAAGTAGGAAAACATTAAAAAATTGTGATTGGAAACTGCTGAGAGGGACAGATTAAAGTTTAACTAAGCAAACATTTTGCTTTTAACTTGATCAGGCAAAAGTAGGTCTACATCACAGAAACTGTCTTCAACGGTTAAGACAGAAAACGCTAGACAAAACATGACCGAACTAAAAAACAAATTAAGTGAAAATCCCAAAGACATGCAGTCCTTAAACTCACAGCGTCCACCTATTACTGCACATCTATCTGGCAACACTTGCAAGGACTCATTACTACGTTCCTTCTCTCCGACCTGTGGATCTGACATTGCGGAGGTTATAATGAGCATCTCACACAAAGTTTCGCCAACAGCAACATCACTCAACAAATGCCAGCCAACCACAACAGCCAGTGCCCTAGTATAAATCTAGCATTAATCTCCCTCAGGGAAGAGGCCGATCCCAATGGAAAACTCCAGTAAATCCCACTTACACATTTCTCAGGCGGATCACGGCACCTCAGCAGGAATGTTTTTCTCATCCTGATCAGATGTTCTAGATGATATCTTGGCTATTCTAAGGCGATACAATTGCACATCACGGAGAAAAATCACATGTGAAGGTGGGTCAATGCACGTTACACCACTTTTCTCGTCATTGCTGCATAAAAACACTGGTGAACGTGGTATGGATTGAGAATGCATTGCACAGATCGAAGTATATTAAAAAAAAAAAGAAGATTTAATCATTTACTCAACCTCACCTTGTTCCAAACCCATTCGATCAATCAAAAAGTTTATGATTCAAAACTCTCCAGGATAATCATAAGATCATAAAATAACTCTATATGAATCAAGATGTTTTTAATCTTGGGCTTTTAATCACATATAAACGTTGATGAGTGAACAACGTTTACAGCATTCAAACGTGGAGATGGAAGCTCACGCATGCTTGCTTGCTTGATGCTCGAAAGCCAATAAGGTTCATTCCTGCATGTCACATGACAACATTTGAGATTCTGCAAGGACCAATGAGGTTCATTCGTGCATGTCACATGACAACATTTGAGATACTGCAAGAACCAATGAGGTTCATTCTTGCATGTCACATGACAACATTTGAGATTTCGCTAGAACCACTGAGGTTCATATTCTTATGTGTGACATAAGGCATGTTTTTTTTTTTAGCAAAAACCAATAAGCTTTGTTGTTGTGCATCAAGCAGATATGGTTGAGCTTTTGTTTATGTTGGATCCTATGTGAATAAAGGCTAAATTAAATCAATTTATCATATAAAGCAAATGTGCCTCGTTGGAAACTTGGATTTAAATTTGATTAAACTTGGTTTTAATTCATCTTGATTTATTTAACAATCTCTCTGTCTGAGGTTGAGCAGATGATTGAATTTTCAATTTTAGGTGAACGGTCCATTTAAGAGAAGTTCAAAACAATAAAAAAATATTTTGTATTTAATGGTACCTTAATGTGACTACATCTGTAACCAATACAGAGCGGCATCATGGGGTGGAAAAGAAACTGCGCTCTGATTGGCTCCTTCCCAACCTGCTGTTTAAGATCAGTTTGATGAAACACCTGCATGAGAAACTCTGAGTCACTGCTTCCCTTAAACTGGTAAATAAAGCAGAGTCTTTGTCTTTCAGTAACTTTGGAAAAGCACCAACAGCATCAGTGGTGTAAATGACCAAATATCTGGAGCATGAGAACGCCACACTATTAGCACCTTTACCAACAGGCCCTTTCTGCCTCGGTCCACTTGAAACTTCAAGTTTGTGCAAATAACTCTTGCGTTTAATTGACGATTTATCATTCACTCTGACCCTCAATCGTCAGGAATGGGAGTGTTGCAGTTGCCGTGATAGACGTGCACTGGTCCATCACAATGATAATACAGCTGGAAGACGTCCCCATACCCATGATCCCTCCACCAAGTGCAAAGCTGCCGGTTCCAGCCACAGATAAGAGGGTAAAACAGTTCGGTGTGTTCCATCCCGATCATGGTGAAGAAGTCCTGATCTCCCAGGTGTCCCCGGAAGTGGTATTTTTCTGCAAGTCGGGCCACTCGCTCAGGCTCCAGGAGCTGGTTGTATACGGTGGAGCCACGCATGGAGTCCAGGTTTAGAAGCATTACGCCACTGTTGAAGCCAGGCCGACCGTCTGGAGGAGGGTCACCTACACGGGACTTGGGATTTTCTTTACGGTATTGCCAGAAAGTGTGCCTACAACACACAGAGAGGACAATGCTTTACTTGGTAAACAGGTAACTCTTACTATTCAAAATATATCTTGTTCCACTCTATATTAACACATGAATAATACATTAAAGAGTTAGTTCACACAAAAATAAAAATGTAGTTATAAATTGACTTACTCTCATGTTGTTACAATCCCCTAAAACTTTTGTTCATCTTCAAATAAAGTTATTTGAGAGGAAATCCTAGAGCTCTCTCATCCTCCATAGACGGCAATGAACCAGAAAAGGAACCAAAAATATTGTTAAAACCATGTGGCTTCAATGGTTCAACTGTAATCATACGAAGCTCCAAGAGCACTTTTGTGTACCAAGAAACAACTTTTTCAACATGTTCACCAATGTCTTTTCATGCAATATAACGTATTTAGCATTAGTATTTATGCAATCGTTATATTGCCTGTAGTACACACGCACCCTGACCTGCCACAGAAGAGAAGACATTGGCAAAAAAAGTGATTTTTAGTTATTTGGTTCACAAACGTGTTCTTGGAGCTTCATGAGATTACAGTTGAACTACTGAAGTCTCATGGAAGTTTACTTTTCACGTTCTTTGAGCATCCCGAGACCATTACTGTCTATGGAGGTTGAGGGAGCTATCAGATTTCATCTAAAATATCCTAATTTGTGTTCTGAAGATGAAAGAAGGTGTCATGGGATTTGGAACATGAGCGTGAGTAACTGATAACAGAATTCTCCTTTGTGTGTGAACTAACCCTTTAATTTGCGAAGGTGGATTAAAAGATGAGTGCCCAGTATTTTTTTTTAAGCGATTAGGTTCAGGTTCCCCCAGACAAAAACCAGCAGACCGAGGAACAGCTTTTTCCCCAGAGCTGTCTCCCTTTTGAACTCTGCCCCCACTGACTCTTTCCCCTCTCCCCCTCCACCTTATATACCCCCACACTCTTCTCATAACTTACACTCTCCATAAACAGTACATTATTTAAAAATTACATTATTTAAAAATGCATGAATTAAAATTGCACATATTCATCTTAAATCCTACATATCCCCTGTACATATACATTTTAGAATTATGTTCATATATATCTGCATACCTCTGATTATTAATAGCAACCTGTACATACATTCATCTATTGTAAATCTCTGTTTATAGTTAATACAACCTGTATGTAATGTTTATAGTACATCCATCTGTAAATATCCCCCATAGTTTTTCTATAATTGCACTTTATACCGTATACCTATATCCTGCACGTGCTGCTATTGCACTCCTGGTTAAACCTAAACTGCATTTCGTTGTCCTTGTACTTGTACATGTGTTATGACAATAAAGTTGAAGCTAATCTAATCTAATGATTTCCACCTTAGTCCAATAAGATCTCCGCCTTATTTTCACAGAATAAAACACAATGAAATCAAAAATAAAACGTGAAAAGAAATGTAAGAAATTAAATTGCTTTTTTCATTTTTACGATGCATTTTAAAACAAATCTAAATTCATTTAAAACAATTACATATTTAAAAAGATATTTAGGGGAAAAAATATTATTCTGATACATTAAATATAGTAATTTAAAAATAAAGTAAAGTTGTAAAGCAGATGTGCTAGTACTTTCTAAAAGAAAAAAAAGTAAAAGGATAGCATTTGCTGTAAATGGAAAAACAGACATCTTAAACTTTCTCATATATGTGAGTGGGCTCTTATGCTTCTGACACCTAGCAATCAGTTAAACATCCTAGAAACCACCAAACAATGCACACACACCCACTCAGAAAACCTAAGCAACCACGTGACTTAGTTTTGCAGCACTACTGCACAAAAATATGACTATGCACATGTTTTTTTCCTCTACATTTTTGCAAATAAAGCTGTTTTGATCTCAAGAATAATAACTAGGTGAAAAAAAATGCTGTTTCAGGACGTTGGCTGTTCACTGTAGAAAACAGGTATGCAGAAAACAGTAGAGGAACAAAAGTTAGGGTGCAAGATTCATAAATCATAGATGCTTCAAGTCGAAACAAGCAAGATAGCAAATGACTTCATTTGTTTTACTCAGCTCTTCTACAACAAAGATAAGATGAAAAAATACATTTGTGATAATTACAAAATCACTTAAGTTGAAAATAAAAAAAATTGATTCAGACTTATGACTGACTAAGGCTTCACTGTAAAATAAAACAGTAAAATTAATGTAATGAAATGAGTTTGTAGTTAACAGAAAAAAGTCATATGTATTAAGCTGAACGTTGACTGAGCTGAAGCAGATTTCTTGTTCCAGCATGCTTTGCACCAGACTGTATGATAAATGTTGAAATAAAGCTTGTGTGCTTTTTTTGCATAAGATAGCATAACATAATGCAAAAAAGTCTTTATGCACGCATATTATGTTATATCTGTATATGAGTTTATACATATAATTTTTTTCCCCTTTTCTTATATCTTTAATACAAGTTTTATTTATTTTTTTTACTTATTACATTTTTTTATTATTGTAAAGCACTTTGGATCAACTACGGTTGTGCTAAATTGTGCTTTATAAATAAAGTTAATCTTGCCTTGCATTTAATGTTGTGCTATATTAGGGTTTAAAGCGCTTTCTGCTATGTTGGAATGTGTAGGGTTACCACTGTGGTTGAGGATGAGCTGAAAAAACATTAATACTGAATATACTGCATTATCCAGAAAAGGCATGCAAGTGCATCAAAGTCTCTTTGACAGCTACATTAATGCATGCTAGTGCTAACTTAAACTTAAATATACAATTTTGAGTTAATGTGACATTTAAACTAAAAAGAAAGCACAAATTAGTTAATTAGAGTGCTGCTCCACTTATCACAAACATGTTAAGAAAATAAAAGTATAAAATTAAAATGTGAAATTTAAATAAAATGTGAAAATTACTCAAAACATTTGTGGTAAAAAATTTAGATAAAAAATAAATAAAAATCGGGACACAGCCACTTTAGCTCTCAAAAAACAGATTTATTATGACACGTTTTAACCTACTGTACATGGTCTTCATCAGGTCACACAGGAAACACAAGAGAACTCAAGATATTTCTACTGTGTTCTGCTTGATCAAGCACCCGCCTTCAAGAATCTCCTAGATGTGCGCACACTGATGTTTTTCTAGCTATATAACAAATTAAGATTACACAATTGTGTTGAGGTAATCTATCAGGTTTTACTACTCATTAAATCCCAAAATGACCCCAAACTCCTCGATCTCTTCAGTCAGAGCGGCTTCATTGTAAATAAAGAGAGTAAAAAAAAGGGAGGAATTACACACAATAAAATAAAGAGCATACAGTACAAAAAAGTTACAAATAAATTAAACAGTTTAGCCTATTGAAAATATTAGCCTAATAGAATCAAATCTCGTTTAATTTTTCCTTCACTGCACTGCAAAAAAATGGCATTTGCTGTTTGTTCAAACTACTTATTTAAATTGAGCTGAAGCAAAAGTTTTTTTTGGGACAACTAATGCCGAGTTCAGACTGCATGATTTTTTTTTTTAAATAGTTGTGTCACGGATGCTTTCACACTGCATGACTATCTGGGATAGCATTCCGTCGCTGATGTGTTTACACTGCAAGATTGATCAGCGTCAGAGGGTTTCACACTGCATGACTTAACAATAGGAAGAATCGCAGACAACTTTGTCTCGGTCCACAAATTACTTCTCACAACTAAACACATGCGAGAATGGAAACAACGCGAGATCACATAGTATATCTTTTGTTATTAACTACATAATGAGAAAGAAGACTTTAGTGGGGTAGAAAATGTACTTATTTTGCTCACCTGGTTTTGAAGGGAATTAGCAATTTCTTTTCTTTTTTGACCCGATTGTGGTATTGTTCAGATGACACATTAAACACGAGTTCTCCTGTCAAATTTACACTAGTTTTTCCTCCATTTCTTAGGTAAAATAGACTGAAAAGAAGCACTTTTAACTTCTCCCCAACCTCCTGCTGGCCTGCAGATACCCATACTAGTAGATGCTGCTCTCTTATTGGCTGTAAATAATCGCAGATGTTATTTTCAATCAGAGCACATTTCACACGGCATGATGTTGAATCGCCGACAGTTTCAGATATTTAACATGCCAAATATCTGATGGGTGTCAGCGACTCATCTGCGATTCTCTCAGTTTGTGTCTTTGATAGTTCACACTGTGTGATTGTTACTTACACGAACGAGCACACATTTGCCAGTGATTTCAGGCATTTGTCGCGATTTCTCAAAACCTGTCGGCGAGTCAAAATCGGGGCTAAAATCATGCGGTCTGATGAACTCAGCATAAGATGATTTGAGCTGTTTTTACTTAATTCCTTCAGGTTGTCACAACACAAATCGATTGTGTGGAACCCAGCATTTTTTACAGTGTGTATAATTTAAATATACATTGATTATGATTAAAGGGCTGCACGGTGGCGCAGTGGGTAGCACGATCGCCTCACAGCAAGAAGGTCGCTGGTTCGAGCCTCGGCTAGGTCAGTTGGCATTTCTGTGTGGAGTTTGCATGTTCTCTCCGTGTCTGCGTGGGTTTCCTCCAGGTGCTCTGGTTTCCCAAGTCCAAAGACATGCGGTATAGGTGAATTGGGTAGGCTAAATTGTCCATAGTGTATGTGTGTGAATGAGTGTGTGTGGATGTTTCCCAGTGATGGGTTGCAGCTGGAAGGGCATCCGCTGTGTAAAAAATATGCTGGATAAGTTGGCGGTTCATTCCGCTGTGGCGACCCCAAATTAATAAAGGGACGAAGCCGAAAAGAAAATGAATGAATGAATGATTATGATTAAAATGAATATAGTTACTAGTAAAGAGCAGCAAATGAATCTCTAATTTTTAGTTTTAGTTTAATTAACATTAAAAGACTGAAGACTGAATGCGTATAGGGAAGATCGGCTCTGTGTTTATGTTACTGCCCTATGTCATAGGATAAAAAATATGGGAGAAATACATTTAAAAGATATGATAGCGGGATAGAATTATAATATAAGATAATCCTGTGAAAAACGAGTAGGTTAATGTTTCTTTTTTGAGTGAACCAGGATTTTTCTGTGATCTGGACAGACCGTCGAGCACCACGTCCTGCTTCTAATGAAATCTTTGGAGAGCTGAAGGCAAACTTATTGAAAGCAGCTTTGATCCCTCAAGTCAATGGCCTCCTGCAGGGCTTCCTCCGAGCTTCTCCAGAAGTTCACAGATGCTCTCTTGCTCTTAAAAAGCTCAAGCTGAGCAGGAAACAACAAAGAGATTTCTGAAGCTTTTGCTCCTGGACGTTCATTTGACTGCAGGAAAGCAGAACCAGACTGGAGGAAACAAACTTATGGCTTTTATCCACCTCTTTAAGACCCCCGATTAGTGAGACTTCTGCTCCTGTTCTTCTCCCAAACACCCCAGTGGATGGAAGTAAACATGAACGCACCTGCAACACCAACTCCAGCACTTTTGA
Source organism: Danio choprae (assembly GCA_903798125.1). NCBI lineage: Eukaryota > Metazoa > Chordata > Actinopteri > Cypriniformes > Danionidae > Danio > Danio choprae. Next base: position 7,476,042 of record CAIGQW010054176.1, read on the forward strand.
GAGATTCCTGCTCCTCCATTAAGTCTGTTAAGGTATAAAGATAAATTGTGGTCCCGTTTTATATCAAGTAGCCTTAATTACTAGGTACTTACATTAATAAATAAGAACAACTTCCTTATTGTGTTCATATTGTATCGTTCAACACTTATGTTACTACTGAGGTGGGATAATAATAATAATAAT
>CAIGQW010054176.1:7476624-7490952 GCA_903798125.1 Danio choprae
GGCCAGCACGGTGGCGCAGTGGATAGCGCTCTCGCCTCACAGCAAGAAGGTCGCTGGTTCGAGCCTCGGCTGGGTCAGTTGGCGTTTCTGTGTGGAGTTTGCATGTTCTCTCCGTGTTGGCATGGGTTTCCTCCGGGTGCTCCGGTTTCCCCCACAAGTCCAAGACATGCGCTATAGGGGAATTGGGTCATCAAAATTGTCCGTAGTGTATGTGTGTGAATAGGTGTGTATGGCTGTTTCCCAGGGGATGGGTTGCAGCTGGAAGGGCATCCGCTGCGTAAAACATATGCTGGATAAGTTGGCGGTTCATTCCGCTGTGGCGACCCCTGATTATTAAAGGGACTAAGCCGAAAAGAAAATGAATGAATGAATATATATATATATATACATATACAAAAAATTATTTCTGCAAAATTGTTGCAAAACATTTATATGGGTTAAATTTAAACAAATTTAATTGAGTAATGTTCAACTTAATTTGTTTGTTTAAATTCAGCCCAAATAAATTGTTTACAACAACGTACCTTAAAAAATATAAGTAAATCCAAGGAATCATATTTGAAACTGTGTACCTCAAAAAAATCATGGATTGTTTTTCCATATACCTGATATTCATTCATTCATTCATTCTCTTTTTTGGCTTAGTCCCTTTATTAATCTGGGGTCGCCACAGTGGAATGAACCGCAAACTTATCCAGCATATGTTTTACGCAGTGGATGCCCTTCTAGCTGCAACCCAACACTGGGAAACACTCAATACACTCTCATTCACACTCATACACTACGGAAAACTTAGCTTACCCAATTCACTTATAGCACGTCTTTGGACTTGTGGGGGAACACGGGGAGAACATGCAAACTCCACACAGACATGCCAACCTACCCAGCCGAGGCTCGAACCAGCGACTTTCTTGCTGTGAGGCGACATCGCTACCCACTGTGCCGCCTATACCTGATATATATAATAATAATAATGTCAAACAACATGTAAATTAAATTTGAAAGCAGTGAAAAAAGAGATTTATCCACACACTAACAAAAGGAAATCTATAACTCCAGCACCTGCAGAGCTGAGATGGCACGACACTGAATATTCAGGCCACTCTCTGCTAATTATCATCTCATTAAATATTCATGAGGATTCAAGCACCTGCAGACCTGAGGTGGGATGACACTGAATATTCAGGCCACTCTCAGCTAATTGAATATTCTTGACAATTCAAGCACCTGCACACCTGATGTGGGACAGCAATGAATATTCAGGCTGCTCTCAGTTAATCATCTCATTAAATATTCACGAGGAGAAAAACGCTGCATTACAGATCTGAGAGAATGGCTGAGGCTCGCATTTTGAAAGTTCCAGAATGATCGCAAATATATAAGCATGTTTTTCAGTCATTAAATGAACTCAGAGTGGAAAACAGCGGGTGTCGTCACGCAAATGTGCATCAACACTGTGGGTTGAGAGTGAATGGGAACTTCCTGTGGCACTTTAACACGGCACAACTTTCCCCTGGTGTTTAACAGCCTCCTCTATAAACTGCAGAGGAGCGTCAGATGGCACTTCCACATTTCATGTCTAGGTTTAGTGTCTTCTTTACGAGTGGCAAGACCTGGTTGTCTGTTTGAGAGGATGTACGTGCTTTGCGGCACAAAACTGCAACAATTCATCACCAACAACTCCTGGATGGATTTACTGTGCATGTAATGGATCAGGAAACTAAACGCATTCATAATGGTGGCATGCAAACAAGTGAAGGTATTTTCTGTATTTTGTGATTCACAAGTGTTTTCTGTTTATTTACGGTTGTGAATTGCATTATGGGACCTTGATCTCTGCTCTGTTGACTTTTGATGTTGAAAGTTCAACTCTACAGTTTAACAAAGTGACTTTTATTGACATTTTAGTAGTTTGAAATAATATAATGTATAGGAATTAATATATAGAGAAATAAGTCAGCAAAATAACTGAAAATGTACTGGCAGCTTATTACAAGGTTTTGTAGTGTAATTTACAACACCAACTCAGACAATATATCACTTTAAACTAATAAAAATGTTCATAAAAGTCACGTTTTTGAGCTTTTCAAGGTTAAAAGTTGTTAGAAGAAAGATCAAGGTCCCATAATGCAATTCGAATGCATAAATAAACAGGGGAGAAAAAAATCAAATAAAAACATGAATCACAAAATATGCTAATTTAAGTATGGCATTAAAAGTGGAGATGGAAAATTATATAAAAATATTTCAAAGCAAGCTCATTTAAATGTATTGAGTTTATTAATGTTTTCAATATATTTCTTCAAATATAATACAATATATGATTGATTTAATGGTCACACTTTTTTAAAGGTGCAGTCCTCACTATTAACATACCATTAACTATGATTTTTGCTTCAATAAACTCCTCCTAATTTGCTGCCTATGGCAGAATATACTTTATAGGTATTAGTAAACAGCCAATATGTTAATATTATGCATGCTAATAAGCAACTAGATAATAGTGAGAATTTGTCCCTAAAGTGTTACCTTGATAAATTAATTACAAAACAACATTTTGTACATAAAAAATATTGCATTATATAAGAATTTCAGTTTGAAATGTAAAACACTGATAAAAATCACTAAACACCACTAACAAGGTCATTTCTACTTCCTCTTAAAAGCTAATAGATCCAACATTTTTAACACATGAAATAAACATTTCTTTGAAATTGGTTCTGGTTAGAGCCTATAGGAAGTTACAGCATTATGCATTTATAAACTATCAATAATGTATGTCAAAAACACTGAATAAAAACCGTATTGATGGAAGGCTTTGAAATGACTGCACCGAAAGAAAAGCGAGGCCCGTGTGTGAAAGAGCCACAATGCAATCAGCTGCTTCAGTGTTGCAGAGCTTTATTAAAAACAAATTAAATGCTAATGGATTTGCTTTTTAGGACATTAGAACCGAGACAAGACTAAAAAAAGATACAGAAATGAAAATTACCTTCCCATTAAGGCACTCAGTGTGACAGAAGACGAAGATGCTTCATTTACCAAAACGGTTTCTGGTGATGCACATTTTAAATATTTGATCGAATATGCAAGGAAACAGATTCAAATGAAACAATTATTTTACAAATTTGTTTTGGAGGTCTCATCCAATTAGTTTACATCCATCCAAAATAAAAATAAAAAACAAACAAAAAAGGCTATTTTTTTTTTACCATAAGCATGAACTGCAGAATCAGGTTTTTTCTTTACAGTGTCTGAAATGGTTCATTCAAGGATCTAGTCTGTCTAAACTCTGCCTCTCTATCAGCCTACTCTGTTCTGACTGGTCAGATCTTGGCCCAGTCTGTCATGATTGGTCTGCAGCTTACAGCTCGTCAGAAACCAATCAGCCATTACCGTATTTAAATTAAATTACCATATTTAAATTCTCAGCACTTATAAACACGGCAATACAACAGTAAACCGTTTTACCACATCAATTCAAAGGAAAAAAAAACAGTGCGGTAAACAAACAGTGCCTTCTCGACAACACAAACCAAAATCTTCCAGGCCTCAGTTTCAACTATAGTGTTTGAGGACGAAAGTAGATGTTTATGGGCAGCCAATAAAGACTATAAACTTTAAAGTTCTGCACACCTGTTACATCCACAAACATATACAATACACACTAAATGAAAGTTTACACATGTGTATTGTGCATTTCACTACAAACAAAAAAATTATTACTTAAAAATGTATTACTTAGACAGATAGACTTGTTTCTAGTTCAAAATATAAAAAATTCTTAAATCAAATTGTTTTTTTTTGGTTTTGGTTTTCTGAAATAATAAGGCAAAATTGAGAATTAAGTTATTCCTTAAGCAAAATAATCATAAATATTCATATTTTTCTTACCCCATTGGCATCATTTCGCTTGTTTTTTAGGAAAAACAAGAAAAAAGGCTTCTTGATTTAAGATTATTTAGATATTTGGACTAGAAACAAGAAATAAATCTACATAAAAAAGCATTTTTGCAGACTGGCTGTGCTTTTGTGAAGATTTACAGTAAGCCAATGTTTAAGAGGGTTTTTTTTTTTTCATCTCTTCGTGTTTTTCTGCCATTCTTCCTCAATCATTTGAGATCGTTTGTGTGTCTCAGCAGTCTGGAGCTTCAGCACGCACACACACACCTGCCACTGGGAAACAATCTGCTATTTGCCTCTAGCAGAGAAAGCCAAGCACCTATTTGAAATATGTCAAACAGCAGCTCTAAAAAATGAAAGAACAATATGTGCCGAGCTCTTTGTGTTTTACAAGAACAGGAATGTCTCTATGAACAGTCCTCTCATACTGCCAATTGAGCGCATGCTTTTGTGAAAACAAAATGTCTAAATATAAAATGTAATGTTCCATCATTCACCATAAAAGATATTTTATCATGTAAAAATTAAACACCAATCAAATTAAAATATTATCTATAATGAAAAACAAATAAATATGTGATCATTGTATTATATTTGAAATTATTAAAAGTATTATATATATATATATATATAAACTATTGTTACACTGAATAACACTTAAATGGACTAATATTTTGATATTTAATTAAATTACACATGGAAAGAAAATTAAACAAGTTTAACAAATACAAATAGATCATATAAACCAGTGATTCCCAAAGTGGGGGTCGGGCCCCCCCCGGGAGGTTCGCTTGGTGATTTCCAAAAATCTAATTCATTTTATTAAACTATTACAATTGCAAATATCTATAACCTACAGAAGAAAAAAAAATAGTAGTTAGTAGTTACATTAAAAAAACAACATGCAAATAAAAAGCCATCAGCCTTTAGATTTTTTTTGCAATCCCTGGGTTGATTACATTATATTAAAGACACAGCACATTGATTTTATGGCACCAGGTTAAACTTTCTGACACCTTTACGGCACTCACATACATCAAATATAAATATAGACCACAACTGAACATGAGGATGGTCTCCGAGTGGCATTCTTCAAAATTAAATGATGAACATACTTGGGTCTATTGGTATGTGTGCACTGTTGTGTGCAAGCTTTACATACCTCAGAGGATACTGGGGGTCGTGAGACAAGTAATATTTTCTATTCTTGCAGGATTATTTTAACAACATTAAGGGAACACTCAACTTTTTTTTTCCCTAGAGTTAAACTGTTGAGTTTTACCATTATTTGATTCCATTTAGACAATCTCTGGGTCTGGCAGGAACATTTTTAGCTTAGCTTAGCATAAATCATTGAATTGGATTAGACCATTAGCATCTCGCTCAAAAATACAACATTTTGATAATTTTCCTATTTAAAGCTTGACACTTCTGCAGTTACATCGTGTACTAAGAAAGAAAAATGAAAAGTTGCTATTTTGTAGGCCAATTTGAGTACACTAAAATAATTATATGACAATCATACTGTCAAGTCATGACTACAAATGTCTTTGTTACTGTAACTTATTTTAATAAGTTATTCAGGTTTCAACGACTTTTTAAAAGTTATGCAAAGTTTAACATATTATTTTTATTCAGTTTGATTGATGTAAATTGAGATGACTAGAAAAGTTCATTTGATTCAACAGAAAAAAATACGGCATGACTTTAAAGTATCATTCTGGTGTAATAATCAACACAAAAAATCATTTTTGCATTTTGTTCAAACTACTTATTTAAAATGAGCTGCATCAACACAATTCTTGAGGAGTTTTTTTTGAGGGGGGGGGTCAACTTAATTGTTTATGTTCAATCCAATTAAATTTGCAAAAGCAATTCAATTAACTTAATATATTTGTGTTGGGACAACATGAAGGAATTGGTTGGAACCCAGCATTTTTTTTACAGTAAAGGAACATTGTTGCTGTACCTGGGCTGCTATAAATATCCTGCCTAAATCTCATTCCCTATCTTCGTTTCGGAAACCAAACCTGCCAAACCTGCTATCATAGTTGAGCATTATCTAAGTGTGAACTCTTGAATAATAATAATAATAATTCCTTACATTTATATAGCGCTTTTATAGACACTCAAAGTGCTTTACAGATTGGGGGGAATCTCCTTATCCAACACCAGTGGTAATTAGCCACTTCAGAACTTCTGTGACAATTAGGATGCAGCCTTTTAAGTGAACTCACTAGGGCATTAGAAAAAGAGACTATTATATGCACCTCACATAACACACACGAACAGCAGACAAATTCAAAATGAAAGCGACAACGATGATGATAATAATGATGATGATGATGATAATGATGATGATGATGATGATGATGCCCTTTGGGAACGAGGACCAAAGTTCAAAAGTTTACCATCTGCTGACCACCTACACATACAGCGTGCAACTTTATCTTGATCAAGTCCCCGGCTAAAGTTCAAAGAAGAATATTGTTATCAGATCTGTGATGATCTACCATACAGACAATCATAAATGATATTCTAGCAGTGTCCCCATATGAAAGTGATTATGTATTGAAATACAACTGCTTTAATACACATAAATCAATTAGCGTGTACTTTATATAGGAGTACAAAACAACAAGAAGATTTCAAAAGTGAATAAAAGATAAAAGTGTGTGGAAATCCCTGTTGAATGTGTGAAGAGAATCAGGAAGAGGAGTCTTATGCAATGGCGCGGTTGAAATATTAAACACTGCGCTCTGAGAAGCCAGCTGAATTTTAATGCGTCATCAAAGATGAGCATTTCTTAGGCGATGCCAACCACTGAACGAGGCCGTCCCATCTATCAACACTGAACCTTGGATGTCAGGAACTCACTGAGACAGAGGAAAACAACGATTGGAGGGGAAGAAAGCGAGACGCAGACAGGAAAGATATGGAGGAAATTAGTATTAGTAAAAACCTGCGTGAGTTCTGGCATACAATTTAGATTCAATCCAGGCATGAGACAAACAAATAAACAAACAAACAAGTGGAGATTTGGGATCTGTGGTTGGAGGATATTTGCATCATGGCATTGCCTGCATTTAAATATGTCATTTAAATCCTTTCACATTATATAGTAGGTAAAAAACAGTACATGGGCTGAAAATAGTATGTCTGAATTTACAGTATTCATAAAGTAATTGGGGCCTCACGGTGGCGCAGTGGATAGCATGTTCGCCTCACAGCAAGAAGGTCGCTGGTTCGAGCCTCGGCTGGGTCAGTTGGCGTTTCTGTGTGGAGTTTGCATGTTCTCCCCGTGTTTGCGTGGGTTTCCTCCGGGTGCTCCCGTTTCCCCCACAAGTCCAAAGACATGCGGTACAGGTGAACTGGGTAAGCTAAATTGTCCGTAGTGTATAAGTGTGAATGGGTGTGTATGGATGTTTCCCAGAGATGGGTTGCAGCTGGAAGGGTATCCACTGCGTAAAACATGCTGGATAAGTTGGCGGTTCATTCCGCTGTGGCGACCCCAGATTAATAAAGGGACTAAGCCGAAATGAAAATGAATGAATGAATGAATAAAGTAGTTTCCAGATTTGCATCTAATTATGACATACTAATTTATATTTACAAGATTATTTTAAAATTGATAAACTCAAAATTTTACAAAGTCAAAATGATGAGATGCTACTTTATACCCTGCCTCAAAAATTTTAAACATATTTATAATTATGACCAAAACTATGAGATAATAATCTGCATATATGAAAACTCGAAAAAGTCAATTACAGTATGAGATATTTATATTTACATATTCATTTTAAAATTAATAAACTAAAAATTATACAGTCAAAATTATGACATGCTAATTTATACCCTGCCTAAAAATATGACACATATTTAGAGTTATAATCAAAGCTAACATATAAAAATGTTCTATTATAATTGTATTTATGATAACTCAAAACTGAAAAAGTCAATTACAGTATGAGATACTTATTTATATTCATTTTTTTCTTCACATTCAACATTTTTTGTGACAAAATTATAAGATGATATTGGGTAATTTGTTTGATGGTTATAATTTATGACAAAAAAAAACTAATTAACACTAAGTCATGTTTATGAGAATTTCAAAATTGACAAAATCTAATTTACAAATAAAATGACATAAAATACACTAATTAATATTCATAATTACTACTGATTTATATTTATGAGATATAAATACAGAGGATTTACAGCACCACATAAAATGTACATTTACAGTAAAACTATTGTGTTTAAAAGCCCTTGCTGACATGAAATTTTACAAATCAATGAGGCCACAGGGGAAAAAAAAACTACAGCGGACTGTATAGATTGTAAAAAAAATTGAAAATGTGTATAAAGAAAATCTGATTTCAACAGTTTCCCTCTGCAGTTTCTTTTCAGTTATTTATTACATTTACAAGCAATTTCTAAGTGATTATCAATTTAAAAATACAGCAGATTTTATTGAGTACAGGACCCCATGTTCACTGATGGCACAACACCAGCAACCCTGCAACATCTCAGTCCAAATCCAAACAATTTATTAAAAGTCCTGACATAATGTTTATATCAAGACAACGGTTTCAGAAAGCACGAGTGCCTTCCGCACAGTGTTAAACCTCAGAGAAAGAACAGCCACAGAGAGAAAATGCTAGTAGAAATAAAAAAATAAAAACATGAAACGGGAATAATGACGTGGTGCCAAATACAGTAAGTGAGACCGGGACGGGCACATGCACGGTAAGTGACGTAGATGTGGAGCCAGACTGTTTACAAACTGGGCATGGGTCTTAATTTGCAGACCCTGAGGCTGGAGAAAGGCCCGTGGTTACACGTGAGCACTGATAGAAATCTGTTTGTATAGATGGAGTCCTGTCAGCACTAGCACAAGACCTGGCTGTTTCTGCAATCACTTCCTGGCCTGATAGAAAAAAAATAATGGAACAAAACAACTTTGTAATGACTGGTTCGGCTCCAGTGAAAGCTCTTACATCATTAGAGTTAAGATCTTAGTGCAATTGATTGGGAAATAGGTTTGACAGACTTACTGGAATTTAAATAAGACCACGACAGAAAAACAAAAATGAAAACTCAACCCAGTTTGTTTGTTTTTTTTGGCTAGTTTTTCAACTTATACAATTTTTTTGCTCTTTATATCAGTTATAACAATATTATGAGGCAAATGGATATGATTATAATGAAATGTATTGTTACAAGTAGCACAAATTATTAGAGTAATTTATGTTTATATGCGATAATTATAAATTACAAAGTCAATTTTAACTAATTCATATACTTTATAATTAACAAAGTCATATATGAGATACTAATTTGTGATTCTGGACCACAAAACCAGTCATGCAATGCAAAAAATGCTGTGTTCCGCACATTTGATTGGTGTTGGGACAACATAAAGGAATTAAGTTAACGTATTAGTTTTTACAAATTTAAGTGGATTGAACATACAACAATTAAGTTCATTCATTCATTCATTTTTGGCTTAGTCCCCTTATTATTCTGGGGTCACCACAGCGGAATAAAACGCCAACTTATCCAGCACATGTTTTACGCAGCAGATGCCCTTCCAGCTGCAACCCATCACTGAGAAACACCCATACACTCTCATTCACACACATACACATACAGACAATTTAGCTTACCCAATTCCACTATAGCGCATGTCTTTGGACTTGTGGGGGAAACGGGAGCACCCGGAGGAAACCCACGCAAACACGGGGAGAACATGCAAACTCCACACAGAAATCCCAACTGACCCAGCCGAGGCTCAAACCAGCGACCTTCTTGCTGTGAGGCGACAGCGCTACCCACTGCACCACCACTGTTGTTTCAGCTCATTTTATATAGATAGTTTAAACAAACAGCAAACATCATTTTTTTGAGTGTAAGTGTTAATTTTTTTCAATTGATGTTTGGTTTGTTAGGATAGGAAGATATTTATCTGAGATACAACTATTTATAAATCTTGAATCTGAGAGCTCAAAAAAATCTAATTATTGAACAAAACAAAACCAATCAAAACCAATTTCTTTTCGGCTTAGTCCCTTTATTAATCAGGGGCTGCCACAGCGGATAAACCGCCAACTTATCCAGCATATGTTTTACACAGCGGATGCCCTTCCAGCTGCAACCCATCACTGGGAAACATCCATACAAACACATACACTACGGACAATTTAGCTTACCCAGTTCACCTGTACTGCATGTCTTTGGAATTGTGAGGGAAACCGGAGCACCCGGAGGAAACCCACGCAAACACGGGTTGAGCATGCAAACTCCACACAGAAATGCCAACTGACCCAGCTGAGGCTCGAACCAGCAATCTTCTTGCTGTGAGGCGATTGTGCTACCCACTGTGCCACGTGCACCGTGAAATTTACTAAATATTATCATGAAACATGATTTTTACTTAATATTTGAATGCTTTTTGGCGTAAAAGAAAAATCAATAATTTTGTCCTTTACAATGTATTTTGGTTATTGCCAAAACTATACCATGTGCAACACAAGACCAGAAATAGGGTCCCATTTATACTTATGAGATTATTTTACAATGGACAGACTCAAAATGTATATAAAAATTGCATATATAAAATGTGGACTTTAAATATATTTAATAATATATTTAAAGTCCACATTAACCATAAGCTGCAACCTGTTTTTTTCCGTATTGTGATGCAGTTCCTAGAGAAATGGAATATTAAATGAGACAACAGTGGGCGTGGCTTGTTTTTTTCACTGCAAGCTGATTGGGTGTAGTTAAGTGGACATTTCATTCAGAAAGAGGGTTTCGGGAGAGTTATTACAACCTAACAGACACCTCCACATCACCATTTCTGTTTGTTATCATAGCGTTGTCAAAATTGACGGTTGGAGAGTGCGCAGTTAAGTATGTAAACCACACCCAATACCTCAGACAGACCTAATCTGAGAACTGAACTGAAAACAATCAAAGTGCATTTTTAGATTTTAATTACAAGAGCAGAAAATTATTTTTTTCTTAATGACATGCACAGATGAACTTTTAACCACAAAACTAGCAATGTGAGCTAACAATTTCAATATGGTTAGTTTGGATTTCAAGTGTACTTTAAATATCGCAAAAAAACAAATATTAAAATACACACCCACATAAAAATCCAATATAAACAAAAAAAGTCAATCTTCCATGCTGCTCAAGCTTATTTGATTGTGCATAATAATAAACAAAATGTTGTAATGATGGAAGTTTGAGTTTGATTATGGTATTTAAAAACATACAAATTTCTGCAATGCAATATCTATGATACATTTTTTTGCCATGTCAGGAAAAGCCTTATCAGACAAGCAGGAATTTGAGTTATCCTGTGAGCACGCGGCCAGACCGACTGGACTGCCAAATCTGCACATGCTGAGATTAATGACCAACGATGTCCAGCTGGAGCAGATTTGTTTTGTGCTTGAACAAACATTGCAAAATTCTTCAGTCTGATGCTTTCATTCTTTGCTGGAAAAGCGATTTTTAGTCACGATAGCTGGGAAGAGGTAAATACAGGTTTTGTAGCATGTGTTTCAGTGGACGTGTAACGATACACAGACTGACAGCACTTTGAATGGTAGTTTGATGATGAGACATGTTGCTGTAATTAACGTGGCAGTAGTTCAGCCTTTTCCAGCAGAGAAAATGACATAAGAACACTGCTAAAGGACTGACATAACCCCAAGTGCTCTTCAACCAAACACACAGAAGAGAGAACAGAGAACACAGGCTTCTGTGACGGTCAAAAAAGGCCAAAAAGGACACTGTCAGACAAGACAAGAACACACTGGACATCATGAACAGGACATGTGTCATTTGCCAGTTCTAAAAATTTGGCACAATGTTACGAAAAGCCTAAAAGTTTTCACAAAATAAGCATGTTAATTTTAACTTTAAATGGTTTTATCAATTGTAGAATTTTGTTTGTGTTTTGTTAAGCCTATCTGTTTTACAATTATAACATAAATAGTATAAAGTTAGTTGAAACTATGAGATACAAGTTCATATTTAAGAGACTGAAATTGGACAAAAAGCCAATTTTGAGACACTAATATGCATTTATGTGATACAACTGAGCCAAAATGATAAGTACTTCTAATTTTGATATGGCAATTAAAATTGGACAAATGATCAATTATGAGACAGTCATAATTGTCATATTTATGAGATAAATTTGAGTCAGTTACAATTTTCAAACTATCATGGTCAACAAATTCATGAGACAGTCAATTATTGGATAGTAATACAAATTTTTGAGATAAAAAAGGGAGCTTGAGTTATGAGATAATTCTAAAAGTTATGAGATAATTCTATATGAGCCCTATCATACACCCGGCGCAATAAGGCACAAGACGTGTTGCTATTTTCTGACCAACGCAACCCTAATTTTTGAGTGCATGGTTATCATTGTATAAATAATTGTGTACAATAATATAAAATAATACTTAATACTACACTCAAAAAATGACGTTTGTTGTTTGTTCAAAACTACTTATTTAAAATGAGCTGAAACAACATAATTCTTGAGTTTTGTTTGGTACAACTTAATTGCTTTATGTTCAATCACTTAAATTTGTAAAAACTAATAAGCTAACTTAATTCTTTTATGCTGTCCCAACACAAATCGATTGTCCAGCATGTTTTACAGTGTATCTTTATCCTTTAATCATTAATAAATAATTCAAATCCTAAGATGTGACTATTGCGGATACGCACATTGTGATATCGATGCTCAAATGATATACTGTTCAGCCCTACAGTATATAATGCAATATTTCTATGAACACAAGCAAAAGCTCAAAGTCAGCCGTCTTTATGTCGTGTGCCTCATGAATGTCAGCACAGAGCTGCGTTTAACATGCGGCTGTGCCTGTAAAGATGACCGTGCTGTCAAACAATCTCATGCACGTTCAGCACGAGGCGTCCTGTGTCCTCCGAGAGACGCCTGCTTACAAAAAGCCTTTGGGCCCTGAGCTGTCATGCTGTATCTGTTCTGAATAGGATGTGAGCACAATGATGCTGGGAAAAAAAGGCTTCTGTCAGGTTTGAAGGTCTCCAAAGTGTTAGAACTGATTAAGTATCCTGAACATCTACTGCCTATTCGACTGCTAAAATCATCGATGCTTTATACAAGATCATTTGCAGCAGAGGTGTAAAATTAATAGAATTTAGTTTAAGGTTAGATGTAATTGCTGCCATGAATAATTAATCAAATAAAAGTATGAAAAATAGCAAACTTATTCTTATTTTTAACTGTGAAGATTATTGGAGTACTTTTGTTGGAATATTGGATTTTTTTTTTTACTTTAAATATTGATCTATATATACAATTTATTTTCCTTCAGCTTAGTCTCTATTTCAGAGGTCACCACAGCGGAATGAACCGCCCGCAGCATATGTTTTACGCAACCCAGTACTGGGAAACACCCATACACTCTCGTATTCGCACGCACGCAAGCACGCACGCACGTACGCACACACACACACACACACACACACACTACGGACAATTTAGCTTACCAAATCTACCTATAGCGCATGTCTTTGGACTGTGGGGGAAACCAAAGCACCTGGAGGAAACCCACTCGAACACGGGGAGAACATGCAAACTCCCCACAGAAATGCCAACTGGTCCAGCCGAGGCTCGAACCAGCAACCTTCTTGCTGTGAGGTGACAGTGCTAACCACTGAGCCAATGTGCCGCCCTATTTTGAAACAATTTATTGAAATTTACTAGCAATTAAACTTTTTATTAATTATTTTTTAGTGGTCAATTACTAATAAATAGCAATGCTATACGATTTATAATTTCTATTTTGTAATATTTTCTCTAAACAAACCAATTAAAACACCAAAACTAAAATCTAAACTTTACTAAAAATGAAAAATAAAAATGACTAAAATGTCAAAGATTTAAAAGTGTCTGTAAGATTTAAAAAAAAAAAAAATGAAATGAACTTATTTTGCAAGGATGCATTAAATTGATGAAGTGTGACAGAAAACAATATATACAAAGTATACTGTTAAACTACATCTGATACTGAAGCAGAGGGAATGTAGTAGGGTAATGGTCAGGTAAAATTTACAAGTAAAGTGAAAATCTACTGTAGCAATTACTATTTATAACAATTACTAGTGAGTACAGATTTTTTAGATTGGGTAAATTGTGGTCAATAACTAATAAATAGACAAACATTAAATGCTATATTGTTTACCATTTAAATGTTGTATTATTTTCTCTAAACAAATAAATTAAAACAGTGAAACTAAAATCTGCACTTTTTAAAATGCTATAAAAAGGAAAGCAGACATCACAACACTCTAATGTAATAATAATAATAATAATAATAATAATAATAATAATAATAATAATAA
>CAIGQW010054176.1:7491217-7505990 GCA_903798125.1 Danio choprae
AATAATAATAATAATAATAATAATAATAATAATAATAATAATAATAAATTAAATGCATATATTGACTAATTACTAATAAATTAGTATTACCAACATTTAAACTATTACTTTTTCTAAATAAATGAAATTTAGAAGAATATAAAAGACTATAATTATTCTTTTTTTTAATCAAACATAAAAAAATAAATTATTAATAATAAAACTATTAACACTAAATAAAGGCGATACATCATTATTACAAACTATTTAAAGTCCAGTAAAATGGTTAAATATGGCGCATCAGCTGCAAACTTGTCTGCGGTCCTCTACAGTCCATTGGCTTACCCCTTGACCCCTCTCCGGATTTTAATATTCAAATATCACATCTAGCAGATTAGAGGATTATTTTCATTTCAGGGGCAAAACGTGCAGTTTAATGTGCAGCATGACATCTGCATTAAAACCACCACACACAGCTGAAGGAACACCTTGGGTTAAATAAAACGTCTACGCTGTAAAAGGAAAATCTTGCTGCCTTATTTTTTTTAGTTGAATCAAATGAACTTTTCTAGTCGTCTCAACTTACATCAATCAAACTGACTTAAAATATTAAATTACATTTTGTATAACTTACAAAATTTAGTTGAAACCTGATTAACTTATTAAAATAAGTTAAAGCAACATGAAAATATTTGTCTTTTTTTTTTTTTTTAAGTGTATAGATGGCTTCACATCGACCACTAACACCAAGGGTCTTGTTTACAAAAAAAATAGCTTGGAACAAATAATGTCCATGCAGAGCTTCTGAAAATGACTCTATAAGCCGAGCAATAAATAAACAAACAGGAGCGCTCAGGAACGAATGTTCATTCCTCAGGGAGCTGAAGGGTGTGTGTAACTGTTGACATATTGAGGCTTTCAATCGGATTAGAGAAGTGCCAGCTCTGTCTACACTCGGCGAGGATGCCAGACCGCTGGACCACTGCCATGCACCATTCTGTGCTCTGATCGGGACGAGCCCGGAGGAGGGAGAGAAAATCAGATATGAAGACTCCAGTGATCCCAACACTGTTCACATTACACTCAGCTTTACGGTCCATATGAGCAACACGAAAAGGCTAAAGATGTTAAGTTATCCATTAATGTAACATTAAGTTTCTTTTTTTAAAGTACAAACGAAATCAAAACTAAGCATATGATTTTGTTAGCTTACCTTGCTAGTTTTGTGGTGAACAATTCAACTGCGCATGTCATTAAGAAAAAATTATATTGGTTTGCCCTTGTAATGTAAAATTCAAATCTGAAAATGCACTTCCTGTTTGCTTTCAGGTAAATTCTCAGATTAGGTCTGTCTGAGGTATTGGGCGTGGCTAACATACTTAACCACGCCCCTCCAACTGTTAGTTTTGACAACAAACAGAAATGGTGAGAAGTAGGTGTCAGTTGGGTTGTAATACCTGTCCCAAAACCCATTTACAGATCTTTCTGAATGAAATGCCTATACTATATCC
Source organism: Danio choprae (assembly GCA_903798125.1). Classification (NCBI taxonomy): domain Eukaryota; kingdom Metazoa; phylum Chordata; class Actinopteri; order Cypriniformes; family Danionidae; genus Danio; species Danio choprae. The sequence continues at coordinate 7,492,708 of CAIGQW010054176.1, forward strand.
AAGCAGCTTGCAGTAGAAAAAAAAAAAAACTAGCCACGCCCACTGTTTTCTTATATAATATACAGTTTCTCTGAATACGAACGGTCGCAGCGGATTTTAATGAAAAGCATTAATGAAAGGTTTTGGTATCCATTTATTCCTTTTATTCCAAACATCTAACTCCAATCAAATCTGAATCGATGGAATTGTGAATGTTGAAAAGTACAGATAGGTTCATCTGTTATGCCATTTCTTCTGGAAAGTACTTCAGTGGTAATAATTTTCATTTTTCATGATCCGCTTATTGCAGTGAAATCCTATTTAGAGAAAGAAAACAAAAACAGTCATGAAATGGCCTCCACAGGGTCCAGACCTGAATATTATAGAGGCTGTATTATATTACATAGGACAAAATTATATTATAGGGGACAGAAAAAGAAAGATATGACACTCTAAACCTAAAGAAGAACTCTGGAAAGTGCTAAAAGAAGACTGATATTACACAGCACAATGTTTCAGAAAATGTCAGGACAATTAGAATTAAATAGTTGCCAAGGGAAGCATGCTGGAATTAACAACTTCTAGTGACGCCATCAAAAATCCAGCTTCAGTTTGTCCAATTGAATATCATAAACAAAACATATACAAGGATTTAAAAGTGCTATGAAATAGAAGTTTGTCCTTTGTCCAAAAGAAGATTGTCCTTTTTTCCTCTAACGTGATTCAATTAATACGGTCCTGAAATGAGAAAAAAAAAAAAGGTGGTGCATGATTTCAGGATGGATGTTGTTAACAAAATGGAGGAAGACCAAAAGTTGGGCAGAAACGAGACATGCATTGATAGTTCCGCCCTTAAGGCATTCCACGTGACCAGAAGTGAAGAAAAGTTATTTTGAGGGAGTAGGGAAGGTTTTGGCATTTGAGAAAAGATGGCGAGAGCAATTGAATTTTTACAAAATAACAAAGTGAATTGATATATAATTTATAACAAGCACTACTACAGTATACATATTAAAAATCATAATGAGGAAATTTTGATTCCGTCACGACTTTAAAATGTATTGCAAATTGTTTCAATGTTCCTCTTAATGAAATATATATATATATATATATATATATAATATAAATCAGTACATGAACCCTCCTGTGAAATTGAATTTTTTATTCAAAGTGATGTTTAAGGAGAGATTTTTTTACGTGTTTGCCATGATGACAGTACAAAATATATTACTGGGGTATAAATAATTTCGGGCTTGACTGTATACACACACTGAAAGCATAGTATTTTCTATGTATAATGTAGGTTAAGAGGTTAAGTATATAAGAGGCATAATATAAAATGAGCTCATTTTGCGATTGGATGAGGGATGCTATTCACTCCAGATAAATGACAACCAACCAATCCCATCTCAAGTGGAAAATCAAAAACACTGTAAATCTAGCAACCCAACTGAACCAATGAAGAAGAAATATAACAAGTTTTCAGCAGGAAACTACAAAAATAGTTACTCCAATCAAGTCTGCTCTATCATTTGTTTCCAAAGTCTCATTAGCTATGAGCACATTGAGAAAAACAACTCTTCAGAATCTAAAACTGTGCTTGGGGGGAAAAAAACAAAACAGCGGTATCAATTTTCAGCCCTTGAGTTCGTTCTGTCTCAACAGCGGCGAAAATAATGCAACAACACTGAAAATCCCACACCTCAGAGCCTGGAGACGTATAAACCTGCTGCATCAGTGGAAAGCTGAGATCTGGGGAGCACTCAAAACGTCACAAACAAAAACGCAAGGCCTGTGCCAGGCTTGGAAAAGAGCAGAAGTTAATTACAGTGGCGTAGTGGGTCATTGTGTTGGCACAGGTGGGAGATGTTATCACCAAACCCCAGCACAGCTCAATGGGTGATTATGCGTTTTTTTCAATCCTTCCCAATTGTTTGCGGAGTGGTGTTTGTGCAGTCAGAGAACTGTTGTGGAAAACCTGCACTTTGCCGTGGAGGAAAAAAAGCTCTCTTGGGGACTATTTTTCCATCAGCGTGGTTCATTTCCTTTATTAAGAGATTATGTTAGCTGCTCACACAGCCTGAGAATTACTACGTCAGCTAAGGACAGTTCACCTTACTGACTCTATTAACTTCAAAACAGCGAATGAACATAAAACCCGAGCAAAGAAAGGTATGATGAATCCTTAGTTTTCTAGATGCATGTTTTAGATGCAACCATTTTAGAGATACAACCAATTGCATATGAAGATAATGTTTTAAATAAAAAATAGAAAAAATCTTTTACAGATAAAATTTATTTGTGCATTGAAAACTATGTATGTAGGTTCAATCTAGGGTTGGGTTGATAGACGATGCCATCGTCCATCGCCGATGGTCGATAGACATCACGATGATGAGCCAGCATTGCGATCCTCCGCCTCGCCCCTGTCGCAGCAGCAACCCGATTGGGAAAAATACACATTTAGGCCCCGTTAACACTAATACGTCTTAGTTTTAAAATGGCATTTTACCTAGCGCTTCAGAACAGATCTTCATCCAAATGCACATAACGTGACCACACACACACACACACACACACACACACACACACACACACACACACTAGCATACACTCCTGGCAGTTAGCAGGTGCTTTGAGCACAAAACCCCAGAGAGCAGTGCACGTCAGACAGTTTATCAAGGATGTACTGCTGGATCGCGTCTCACTATAGTTGTTAAACGTGACATTTAATTCAGACTCTTCGGTCTTTTGAATCTATCAGGTAACGTGTCACAGCGTCAGTACACTGCTTCAATCGTTCGCTTTGACGCTTGTACTTAGTAATTTTAGCAAAAACCTCAGATACTGTTGGTTGGTTCCTGTTGGTTGTGCACCTTTTTTACCAATCAAGTTTTTCGACGCCATTATAATGACACAGATCACTTTAGACACAGATCAAACGGTAGGCTAAATCTAATCGTTTGAATTTTAAATAAAAAGTAAGGAAAATAAATTTTATAAAATAATCATCAAGCAATTTACAAATACAGTGCTAAACAAATGTTTTAGATCAACATTAAATCTGTTGTTTTACTGATGGTATAATGGATATATGTGACCCTTTACCACAAAACCATCATAAGAGTACATTTTTTTTGTCCTTTTTTCAATTGTAACTTATACAGTGTGAATAAATAATCTTTCAGCCGATGTACGGTTTATTAGTATAGGAGTTAGGTTAGAGTTTAAATTATTTTGGTTTAATTGTTTAAGACATGTGAAAGACAATGTTGAAGAGAGGCTGTTTGTCCTGGTTTGAGCTACCAGTGTTGTTAGCAATATTGTCTGAATTGATGGAATTGTGAATGTTGAAAAGTACAGGTTTTAATCTGTTATGCAATTCCTTCTGGAAAGTACTTCAGTGGTAATAATTTTCATTTTCAGCATGATAATGATCCGCTAGTTGCAGTGAAATCTTATTTGGAGAAAGAAAACAGCTGATGAAACACAAACAGTCATGAAATGGCCTCCACATGGTCCAGACCTGAATATTATAGAGGCTGTGTAAGATCCCCTGGACAGAAAAAGAAAGATATGACACTCTAAACCTAAAGAAGAACTCTGGAAAGTGCTAAAAGAAGCCTGATATTACACAGTACATTATTTCAGAAAATGTCACGACAATTGGAACAAAATAGTTGCCAAGGGAAGCCTCATTAAACATAGACTTTTGCTTGGAGGAAATGTGCTGCTGTTTTGGGGTTTTTTTGTACATATTTCCTATATTTTCAGTTTGTTTTTAATAAAGAGACTGATTGATCATACTGTATATTGTACAAAAGTCTTAGGCCAACAAAGCTGGTATAGTGTTTAGGACTTTTGCACAGTACTGTATATGAACATACTGTACATTTTCTAAAATAGTGGCTCACTTCCTCTATTAAGAAGTTATATTAGCTCTGCACATAGCCTGAGAATTACAACATCAGCTAAAGTACAGTTCACTTCACTGACTTAAAATGATAAACAGACATAAAACTGTGCAAAAGTAAAGTATGATGAACCTTGATTTTCTAAATGCTTGTAATAAACAAATGCTTTCAGATGCCCAACCAATTGCAAATGAATAAATACAAGCACAGGTTTCTCTTACAGAGCATTTTAAACAAAAATAAAGTGCAATGCAAACTATGTTTCAAACAGACTCTAGGTTAAATCCTCTGAGACACAGTAATAAAATAGACAATATTGAATATAAATAAAATTGAACCATTAAAACAATAAACAAAAATGAAGTAAATAATAAAAAAAAATCTAATTAATTAAGAAATTTTGTCTTGTTTTTCCCAGTGAAATATGAACACTGGGAACATTTTTCATTCAGCTTGGCTCACTTTTCACACAGCCTGAGAACATTAGCTAAATTACAGTTCACTACAGTGACTCTATTCGAAATGGTGAACAGACATAAAACTGTAAGCATGATGAATCTTTAGTGTTAAAAATGTTTGTACAGGTGAATGAAAACAATAGCGAACTTACTATTTGATAACAGCAGGTATAAGGAAAGGTCATGTTAATTAAACTGACACACTTGAAAACACTCTACAGAATACTTGATACTGATTGGATGAACATAACATTCTGAAGTAAATTATAAAATAATGACATTCAAAGCAACTGGCAACAGGTCAAAAAGATGTTTTAATGATTTTATAAAAAGTATTTTATGCTCACCAAGGCCATATTTATTTCTTTAATAATCCACTAAAAGCAGTAATATTGTGAACTATTGTTACAACCTTAAAGTAACTGCTTTCTAAGTCAATACATCATAAAAACCATCATTACTCAAACCTTCAGTGTCACATTATCCTTCAGAAATAATTGTAATATACTGATGATATTTGATGGATATAAAATTCTAAATATTTGAACTAAAACTGAAATCTTTTTTAACATCATTAATGTCACTTCTGGCAGCACGGTGGCTCAATGGTTAGCACTGTCACCTCACAGCAAGAAGGTCGCTGGTTCGAGTACCGGCTGGGCCAGTTGGCATTTCTGTGTGGAGTTTGCATGTTCTCCCTGTGTCCGCGAGGGTTTCCTCAACAGTCCAAAGACAAGCGCTAAAGGTGATTTGGATTAACTAAATTCGCCAAGTGTGTGTGTGTGTGTGTGTGTGTGTGTGTGTGTGTGTGTGTGTGTGTGTGTGTGTGTGTGTGTGTGTGTGTGTGTGAACGTGAGAATGTATGGGTGTTTCCCAGTACCGGGTTGTGGCTGGAGAAGCATCCGCTGCGTAAAACATATGCCGGAATAGTTGGTGGTTCATTACACTGTGGCGACTCCTGATAAATAAGGGACTAAGCCAAAGGAAAATGAAAGAATAAATAAATGAATGAATGTTACTTCTGAAACTTTTAAAGCATCCTTTCTCAAGCCAACAGTTAATTTCTTTAAAACCTAAATACAATTTACAGTACATAGCAGCTAGTTTCTCTGATATCACTCCACATTGCCTTTATTCTCAAATAATAAATCATTTTTAATCAAATAGAGTGTGCTACGTTTCACAAAATTTATTTTCTCCCAAATTCAACCAGCATTTATTAAAAGAAAAATTCACACATATATTATAAGATTTAACAGGATAATTCACCCCCCAGATGTTTTTCCCCGTTTAGCTGAACATTAAAGAAGACCTGAAGATTGCAGTGACTTACTTTATATTCAAAGAAAAGAAAAATATCCAAAGATGCCTTTTCAAGAAATCTGTGTTTTTGAAAGTCAATGACTTATTTTAATTATTTAGCCTGACATGTTTACTGCTTCAAAATAATATAAATGTTAAAATAAAATAAAAAAAAGTTGTTTTTTACCCAGACATTTAAAAAGAACTTATTTTAGAGCAGTAATCACAATACCGTAATATCGTGAAGCCTTGATATTTTACCCATTGTCTACTCAAATTGCCAGTAGACATAGACTTTTATTTTATGAATTATCATCATTTCAGCTAAAAGTCTTATTTAATGTTGTACTTACAATACTTTTGAAACTACAAAAGCATTGCAAGGTCTTTAATTTTTGGATGATTTGGTATTGTTTTCTCAAACAAATACTCAAGAGAAGTGAGGCAGGTCTACCGTAAATGTAGGACAACTAAAAAAAGCAAACAGTATTTAACAAGGCAATATCGATGACTACAGTGCCATCTAGTGTAAACACATCCAGTGACCTACTATGGCATTAATCAACACCAACATTCATCGGATAAAACACACCTGTTATTCCCAATCACTGCAGTCTTGCCAATTTCATTTAAAGAGCCTAGTAACTAAACCCATTTCCGCCTACAAGATTTTTGAACCAAGAAACCCAAGTTCGCTTTGCTTCAAAGGAGCCAAAATCTCCCTGTAAGGTTTTTTAAGGCCACAAGCCCCTAAAGCATTCCCTCGCTCACATAAATGCATTTAGAAGGAAAAAAAAAACAGGCTCCTTTGTGAATTCCTATCACCGATCTGAGCTTCCTCCTCATGTTTCGGTGGCTAAACACTGGGGCTATTAGAAAGCTCCAGTCACATGATGAACGCTGTGAAAAAGCCCTGCACTTCTATTCGTTTCCAAATGTGTCCCAGTTTTGTGCCCGGCTTGACTCTGCCAGGCCACAAGACAGACAGCATTGAACATTTTCAACAGCGCGATCGGTTTGCCATGTCAAGCAGGAGGACAGGTTGTCCAAAAGTTTCTTTCAGCCTTTGGAAGAGGTGTTTCGATCAATTTGTACAGTAGGACTGTGCTAGAGCTGCTTTTTGTGCTAAACTCAGAGGGAACTGTATTTATTTAGTATTAGGTTTGAGATATAGTACAGCTTATATAGTGTTGTGATGGTAATACCATGACATTTTGATATCTACCATGGTACAAAATGATCATGTACTATTATGTTTACACTTGCAAAACACAAAATGGTCTTGTGATTGTTTCATTCTATAATACTGGACTTATTTTTCTAGGAAAGTTTAAACATTGAGAGTGTTTAAACAAGAGAGAAAAGTGTGAAAGTGTTAATGCCTGTCTGAGAAAAGTGCATAAAGAGTGTAGTGAGGGGTTTTACAGCCTTAAAACATCTATAATAATTGTAATAAATAAAGCTGACTACTTTCGCCTATTGCGGTTTATTTACAGAACGTAACTCCCGCGAATAACGAGGGACCACTGTATCTATTTTGATAAATGAAATAAATCTAGGATAAAATATAAATATTAGATGAAAACGAGCTAAGACTTAAGACTTAAGATAGTTAAAATTATAATTACAATATGCTAAAATAAATGGAAAACTAGCATGTACAATATGGACCAACACAGATAAATAATAACCGATATGCTACCAATAAATATGCTATTATTAGACTCTTTGGCATTAAATATATACAGAAATGTGTGAACAGTGAGCACAATTAATTACTGTACGCATAGTTGAACCAGATACCTGTAAACTGGCTGCATTTCACGTGCAATCCCAATGACAGCGTCCAAAGGGAAACGGTTGAACTCTTGGAAAAGGTCTCTGATGTTGCTTCTGAATTTGAGATCCAGATCCAACTGCACAATGCGCTTTAATTCTAGGAGACAAAAGAATAGGAAGCGTAAAGCAAATCAGTCTGAAATCAACAAACACAATTTAACAAAAAGACTGGTTGAAGCATTTATAATGGTGTTACGGCCCAACACAGTCCCATAGTTTCACCTTTTTACTTTATTCAGAGTTTACAGCGGCTCATTGCCCAGATAATGCTGCAAAATCCATGCACATTTCGTGTAGGGCTAGCTAATCAAACGTGATTTTAAGGCCAGTTCTAGTCAACCTACATCACATGCTTTCAGATGGAGCAGCATTTACTACACAGAGTCGTAGTTCACTGACAAGCTACACAAAATCATGTTCAAAATAAATCAGACGATAATGACATTGAGAAAATCATACTGTGAGAATAACAGCTGTTTGTGACGCTCCTCGTTGAACTACGACTCTGTGTAGTACATGCTGCATGTGAATACACTACAAACTATAATAACGTATTTACTTCAAACTCACTTCACTACTTTAGCCGCGTGTTTGAAATAAATCCTTCTGTGAGATGATTTGGTAGTCGTGTGTTTATTAGTCTCACTGAATCAATGAAAGCAGTAAAATCTTCTCTTTATAATGCAGTGCTATGGAGATTTCCTGGGTTTCTTCTTTGTCTGTGTTTTCTGCACGAGAGCGCCCCCTGGCCTTCAGAGGAGATTTACAACTGATTACACAGCCATGCTACCCTGATAAAATGTGCATGACAATTGCAGCTTTACGTAATCACAATTGTAATTTCATTTCGATTAATTGTCCAGCCATAGTTTCTGGTTTCCCTTTTAAGATGCAAAACATGGTAGAGAATACTCAAATTGACAGCAGTCGTTAAACATTAAATAACAATACAAGACATAAATGTTAAGCACTGTTTTCATCTCTATGTTTGTTTTGTTGCATTTATTTGTGCTTTTTGGTGGTACTTTGCTTGTTTGCTTAATACTAACTGTTCACTTGTCGTCAAATTGGTTAAGTTCTCCTTCTCTAACAGTAAAACTAGAACTTCGAAAGTCAAAGTAATTAAAATACTAACATGGCATAATTTATTAGAATGTTACATGGCTTAAAACAACAAATATTTAAATGTTACACCTTTATTTATTTTTTAAAGTTGCTGTATGTAAGATTGGCACCCAATGGTTGAACTAGGTATTGCACTCCCAATTCAAAACACTTTTTCAACCGGCCCCTCTTCCGACGACTCAACGCAAACGCAGGTTGCCAGATTAACAACACCAACTGAAGCGAGCTTGTCTCACTATCGAGCCTACACTGTGTCCTAAGTGTTATAGGTAACCGGGGGGCTGAAATATAATTGGGTAAACTGGCAGTGGGTGGGTTATAGAGAGCAAAACAAAGACAGACATTCCGCCATTAGATGCATATTTTCAAAGGAGAATAACTGACTTTAGCATTGATTTTCAGATAAACAAATACATTCACTTAGCATGTTTTTTTAAATATATGCAAACACATTATGGTATTTCTGTGACTTATAAGAGTCTTGGGCCTTTAACTGGACCAATCAAAATTTTGGCAGGGAAAGTGAAAAATTTTTTTTTTTTAAACTTAACAATGAGCCATGCTTGAAGTTATAACTATGGTCAATGAAGAAATTAATACACACATTCATGAACTTTCATTTATGCAGTGTCAATATTTCCTCATGTTTTCAAAAAATGGAATTGAGTATTGATATATTTAAAGGCAGTTCACCCAAAAATGAAAATTGTGTAACCATTTATTCTCTCTTGTCACAAACCCACTTGAGTATGTTTATTCTATTATATATTCAGAAGACAGCTGGTAACCAGAAGCCACTGATTTCCATAGTATTTGTTTTTCCTGCTATGGAAGTCAATGGTTATAGGTTTTCAGCTTTCTTCAAAATATCTTCTTATGTGTTCAACCGAAGAAAGAAGGTTTGGAACCACTTGAGGGAGAGGAAATGTTCATTTTTGGGTGAACTATCCCTTTACTGACCCTTATTGAAGTTTGAAATTCCAGTATGGAGAGACCACCAGTGCGTACTAATGCAGAAAATGTTGTTGAATTATCAAATGACAAAACATCATCATCATCATTATCATCATCCGGTGAGGTTTTCTCATGTCGGATGGCCTCTCAGTCTTCGTGTGAGCCCACTGGACAACAAAAGCCCTCAAGACAACATTCGGGACGCTCCATTGTGGAGCAGAGGCCGCACACACAATGACAAACAATCGGTAAGCAAAACATAGGGGGCCCAAAACTATGCTTGTTGTAATTAGAACAATGAACAGAGAGTGTCCAGCCAGAGTTGTTTAGTCGGTCAGGCATTTCACACCGACGTCTCTAAAAACAAGCACCGGAAATCAGCCGCATCAGTGATCTCAGTGGTACATTATCAACACACAAGCGGACTACAAAACACTCGATGAGCTGTGATTAAAATGGAGCACAGTGTCTAGATCAAAGTAAAAAGTTTTTTATAATGTTGAAATACTACATCCTATTAAGTAAACAGTTGGAAGCAGATGTTAGTAACATTATGGTATATTCTGGAACCTTTTAATGCATGGTTTTGAAAAACTAAAAAGTTATTGGTAGGCCTACATGGAATCTGCACACGCAGAAATCCGCAGATTTTTAGGTCATCATTGAATCTATTTATTTACTTGTGTAAATGTGTGTACATTTATATTTATTCAGTTTTTTAATTAATTTCAGTAATATTATTGACTAGTGTGAAAATGTTCATATGACTTATTTACAATACAGTTTGTAAAGTAATATGTTGTCTTATAGTAGATATATTATATGAGAGATTTGCTTTGTTTACCAAATAAGTGGATCTAATTGGATTTGCATAGTAAACATTACATTTAAAAAAAAATTAAAAACAGTATTTTTTTTTTTATTATATATATATATGAAGCTTTTAGTTACGATACTCCCTAAATCATTCTGCATAAATAGCAAAAAATGTCCGTAGATTCTGTCTGGCCCTAGTTATTGGTAACACTTACAATAAGGCCTCATTTGCTAACATCAGTTAATGCATCAAGTAACATTAAGTCATTTAATTCACGCTACCTTATGCATTTATCTAATATTAACAAATTAAACTATTTGTTTAATTACTATTTCAGTGCTTTTTCTATTAGGATGCACAGGTTTTACCAAAATAAGGTCCAAAGTAAAGACAATTATGATCTCAATAACTTTCTATTTCAAATTTCCAACTTTATATTTATCATAGAATACTTAAAAAAAAAAAATTTCATAAGTGTCAACCATTAATATTAACAACAATAATAATAGTAATATTAATAATATCTTGAGAACCATATATTATTCCAATAATTATTTATATTTTAAGTGAAAGAGGTATTTTAAATATCTATTATTCCTCATAACATTACTATTTTACTGTAGCATAACATTGCCTAAAAAAAATTTACTTAAATGTAAATGTAATTTTTTCAATCAAAAATCTTTTAGGTTGGTAACTGCTTAAAAGCAATGTGAACTAAAATGACTGCAAAATAAATTATTGTTTATACATAAATCTATATGCAAACATAAATAATATAATATTAGACATCATATAGCTCAATTCAGCAAGTCAAACATTTCTATGTATGCATTACAGTTAAAAAAAACAACAACAAATATTTCAATATGGTGTCATAAGTAGTTTCTGAAACTATAAATTGTTGTTGTAACAATAAATTGACTAACATAACCTCCCCAGATTAAATAAGCACAATCTTTACCATCCGAAACGAAGACCTCCAAAAATAAAGCCCATGCGTCACAGAACAGCAGATCAAAAAGAGGAACAATGGCTTTGGGCAGAATGAGCTGCAGAGTTTAGATGTGCACCCGAGGCCGTGTCAGCAAGCAGGTTAACATGCGCCTTTGAAGCAGTAACGACTGCAATATTTCATCTCATCGGGCCACTGCGGCCTGAAGACATAAAGACTTTCAAGAAACGGGTCCAAGTGAAGTTCATCTGCTCAAACATGGCTCGGGGTGCTGGAGACATGCTTATAGAGCCATATTAACAGAATCTTTGAGTAAACACACAGAGAGAGCGTCATCTAGGACATTCCCGACAGGTTTTAACCATGAAAACGTGCATTTGCACATGCTCAACAAACAAAAACATGGTCATTTAAAGTGACTAGAGGCAACAAAGCTTAACATACTTTTAAAGGATTTTAATCTCTTGTATCTTACTACCCCTGAGAAAATATCGTATTCCGTCAGACAAAAGCCCACAGAATTTAATTATATTTAGGGGCCCTTTTCTTGACACATTAACTCTATTAGACTTTAATAACTGATTATTTCGTATAATTGTTAGTCTTTTTTGTTGTTGTTACTTTCATTGTTTAAATTCAGTGTTTTATCAAATAATCATATAAATCATCATGTAATTTATTTATGCATCATTTCTGGACATTACTGTTTTATTTACTATTCAACCGTTGCATTGTTTCTGTAACATCAATATGAGAAATGTTTTGACAAAATTTGTGACAAATATACAATGTATGGATAGGGGTGGGGAGTTGTTTATTGTATTTTTTTTTCTCATTCATTCATTTTTTTTACAGCTTAATCTCTTAATTAATCAGGGGTTGCCACAGCGGAATGAACCGCTAACTTATCCAGCATATGTTTTACACAGCGGATTGCACTTCCAGCTGCAACCCATCACTGGGAAACACCCATTCACTCTCATTCACGCACATACACTACGGCCAATTTAGTTTATTCAATTCACCTATAGCGCATGTCTTTGGACTGTGGGTGAAACTACAGCACCTGGAGGAAACCCACACGAACACGGGAAGATCATGCAAACACCACACAGAAATGCCAACTGGCCCAGCCAGGCCTCGAACCAGTGACCTTCTTGCTGTGAGGCGACAGCGCTACCCACTTCGCCACCCTATTTTTTTTTTTTTCTTTTGCTAATTGTAAATAAAATAATAATAATGTCCTGATACTCTTTGTATTCTTACATTCTACATATTGTTATGTATATTTCCAATAAACAAACGTAAAAAAAAAAGATTTAAATCTTAAATCAGTCAATGGGTTTCAGGTCAATCTGTGATCAATTCATGTGTGAAAATAAAGCTTTTTTTCTACAGTTCAAGTCTAAGGAATCTTTGCATTATCATCCTGTAATATGACCAGGGGATTTGTCTTTCAATAAGATTGTTTAATAAATATGAAGCTACACACAGCATTAAGTTATTAACCTTATTCTGCAATGCGGAGGTGGGCTCGTTTTTGCCATTGTTTTAGAAATTCAGATTCAGTTGCCTACGAGAGAAATGACTAGGAATAATCAATGGCAAAAAACAGTCAAACTATTTGCTCTACAAACAAGTGTGTTCACGACTACACATAAAAAGGAGAATAATATAATAACAAAATGTAAGTTTGCAACATCAAGCAGCGAAACAAACTGTTTTTAGCATCTAAAAATCAATAGAAGTGAATGAGAGCCAAAAAGATTCCAATGGCTCAAGAATAAGGTCAATGGGGTAAACAGTTTGTTGCAAAAACTATAACATGTGAGAAAGATATTAATCACTTCAATAAAGATCCAATCAGAGGCCCTTAAAGGAGTCATAGGGTGTGTTTTCATGCTTTATTGTAGCTGTTACAAAGTTCAAAGTCAGCCTCA
>CAIGQW010054176.1:7519707-7532470 GCA_903798125.1 Danio choprae
AATAATAATAATAATAATAATAATAATAATAATAATAATCAATAATATAAACTAATAATATAAATGTATAAAATAAATAATATATAATAATAATAATAATTATATAAACTAATAATAAAAATGTATAAAATAAATAATAAGTAAATGAGTAAAGCGCTCATCATACCTGCAGGCATGATGCGATGCATGGCCACCGACAGGAAGAAGATGGCATCGCTATAATACGCGCCCGAACCGGCACTAAAGTGCTTTTGCATAGCCTCCACGATGGGGAACAATTTCTCCGTAAGAGTATCAACATTGTGAAACACGACCTGTAACAAACAACAGACAACATCAGTGTTACTTTAGGATGTTTGTGTGACCCTACTGACATAGTAAAGAGAATTAAGATGTTTTTCTGCTCTTCACTGAGGGTTTTGGCACTGGGGTTTCATTCTCAGGTGCTCACGATTTAACTCACTGAACCCTAACAGTCGTCTTTTACTTTTCCTTCCATTGAAAAACACACAATACCTCTGTTTGTCCGCAGCAATCACCCACTAATCCTGCTCTGCAATGTTAGGCGTTTGGCGAGGACTCAGCGCATGCAATCAGATAATGTGCATCTCTCGCTAGGGTGCACAAAGAGGATTGAGGAGGCTGCCGTTCAGTCAACACTGATTTCATATTAAGGTTTTGTTTCCAGAAGTAATATAAGTTTCTGCCATAGGATCAGCATTAGTCTGGTGGCACGAATTCAGCACAAGATCAGATTTAAATGTCCTGTGAAATTAAAATACAATTTTTTATTGTTAGTATCAGTGTGTTATATTTACGGATATCTATATAATCTATTGTGCTCCAAAACAGTGACAAAATACACATTTAGAAGATCTAAAATTAATACAAATATGTAAAGCTTGTATTTTGTCACTTCCGCCTAAATGGATCAACAATTTTTTCCACGTCACCTCATACTTCAGTTTCTCTTCAAATCTTCTGACCAATCATATGCTCTCTAGTACCTGACATGCCTTGCCCCTTTCAGGACGCTTCTTATTTGATGAGCTTGAGCTCAACCACTCTGACTGACAGAGCTGTGATAAAAACGAAACGCTATTGGCTGTTTTTTAAAAAGGGAGGAGCTACTCGATGTCCCACCCTCTCTTCATTTTTAAGTAGAGATTACGTCAAACATTAAACAAAAAAATGCACATTTCAAAGCACTTTGCGGGACCTTTAAGACTCAAGAAACACTTAAATAATGTAAAAAAGCAAGTAGAGTAAAAAAAGTAAGTGCAACAGTACTGTCAGGTTAATATTTGCTTGATGTAAATATAGACTGTGGTGTAAAATAATGAATTACAATTAGCCAATTTACTGCAGTTGAGTGGTTTTTCCAAGGAATTGTACTTTAATTGTTTTAAAATGGTGTACTTTTACCTTGAGTACATTTTTAGTGCAGTATTGGTACTTTGACGGTGCTATTTTTCTTCAACCTGCAGTCACTACTTGATATGTTTAATGTCTACGGTGATTTGTTAAGAAGAATAATCAGTCCCAGCATCAGAAAGTTTGCCCTCAAGACATGGATGCTTCATAAATGCAGCAAACATGAATGTGGAAGCATTCAAAGTGTCCAAAAAGACACAAAATGATTACATGCAACAACAGAGAGACTGTTCAGACTGCATGTCACTGATGAGAAGAGTAAGGATGTCTACTGCATGGTGACTGAAATCTTGAAATGGCCTTAAACAATAACTAATTGCACTACAGAATATTACGTTTTCAAATACATGCACAAACTGCATTTATTCTATCAGTGCTGCATGAAAATGTTTTGTGCTGCCAAATGCTAGACACTCATAGCTTGTTAGTCAGGTGTTTAAAGTGCATAATGAGTGTTAACACATCTTCACAGCAAGATTTTTGCTCTGTGGCTTACACAGATTTCACTCTGCATGTAAACAAATCAACCTGCTTTCTGTAGGCTTATTATGGACATACAGCAGGGAAAATAAGTATTGAACACGTCACCATTTTTCTCAGAAAACATATTTATAAATGTGCTGTTGGCTTGAAATATTTCCCAGATGTTGGTAACAACCAAAGAAATCCATATATGCAAAGAAAACAAATCTAATTAGTTTACAAATTAAGTTATGCTTAATAAAAATGAAATGAGGGAGGGAAAAAAGTATTGAACACATGAAGAAAGGGAGGTGTAGAAAGGCAGTGAAAGACCAGACAGCAGCTGAAATCTCTCAGTAGTTCTTCAGCAATTCTCTGCCCTTCATCATTGTAAATTAATATTAGCTGCTTCAGTCCAACATCTACATTAGTAGGATGATGAAGATGAAGCCAGGGTGGGCATTTCAGCAAGACAATGATCCAAAACACAGTCAAGGAAACTCTCAAATGCTTTCAGAGAAAGAAAATCAAGCTGTAGAATGGCCCAGCCAATCACCTGACTTGAATCCAATATAAATCACAAATTAAAGATCAGATTTGATAGACGAGACCCACAAAACCATCAAGATTTTTACACTCTGTTGAAGTCTGTGAAAAACTTGCAACTGAGCAATTCATGTAACTTAATTCTCCATATGAGAGGCGTCTTTAAGCTGCCATCACAAAAAAGCCTTTTATATAAAGTATTAAATACATTTCAGTAGTTCAGTACTTTCTCCTTTCAGATTTTTTTGTTTTGTTTTATTTTTGTTTGTATGTCAACAGCTCCTTTAGAAATATTATTCCCAAGAACAAACACCTTCAATACTTATTTTCCCTGCTGTATAGTAATGTAATGTTTTCTAATCTTAAATTTATCTTACATTTTAAAGTTATAGCAAACAATGTACTTACTTTAACTGTAAAAACACCCTTAACAGAAAATGGCACTTAAGGCAAGCTAGATTTTTAATTTGCAGGGTTTAAGGTAGATTTTCACAGCATACTCACTACTCTTGAGTACTTTTAAAAGGGCTGAGTAGTATTTAGAACAAATACATTTACTCTACGTGCACTACATTTTTTAGGAAGCAATGGTACTTTTACTTGGGTATAATTTTTTAGTACTCTTACCAAAACTAGATGTAGATCATGAAGTAAAGAATTTATTTGCCTTGTGGAATCAAAAAGTACAAAATCTTGTCAAATGTGTCGTGCAGTTGAAAGCTGAAGCGCGTTCATTCACATAGGCTTGTGTTGTTTCTCATTTCAATGCCCTTCAATCTCTACACAGGATGGGAGAAATCAAATTCTACATCTAAAGGCTCTTTCAGAGTAAGCCTGATTAAATGGCATGAATGCAATGACGCTCTTGAATCAAAACAATAAATCTCTATTCACAATAGGCACCATCAGTCATGGCAGTTTTTGTTTTTTTATTCCACTAGTATGCAAAGAAACGGGCGGGCTAATTAGATTTGAGCTTTAAATCAAATGGAAATTACCAATATATAGGCCAATAAATATACAGTTTAAGTCAGAATTATTAGCCCTCCTGAATTATTAGCCCCCCTGTAGTTCTTTTCCCCAATTTCTGTTTAACAGAGAGAAGAGTTTTTCAACATTTCTAAACATAATAGTTTTAATAACTATTATTAATAACATTTCTAATAGCTGATTTCTTTCAACTTTGCCATGATGACAGTACATAATATTTTACTAGATATTTTTCAAGATACTAGCATTCAGCTTAAAGTGATGTAAAGGCTTAACTAGGTTAATTAGGTTACTAGGGTAATTAGGCAAATCATTGTATAACAGTGGTTTGTTCTGTGGATAATCGTTCTGTGGATAAAAAATATATTGCTTAAGGGGCTAATAATATTGACCTCAAAATGGTTTTAAAAAATTTAAAACTGCTTTTATTATATCCAAAATTAATCAAAAACAAAAATTCTGTCATCATTTATCCACCTCCTGTTCAACACAAAAAAGATATTTTGAAAACTTCTGGTTGCTGGGACCCATCAAAAGTCAATAGTCGAAAAATATATATATTATGGAAGTCGATGGGTCCTAGCAGCAGCATTTTTCGAATTATCTTCTTTTGTGTTCAACAGAAAAAAAGAACCTTAAAAAGGGTTTTGAAAACGTGAAGGTAATAAAGGCAGAATTTTTATCTTGGGTGAACTATCCCTTTAAACGTATCCCTTTAAATGTAAGATTACTAATATTTAACTTCATTACTTTTAAAGTGCAATTATAAAGTTATTGTAAATTATAAGCAAGCAATTATAAAGTCATGAGTTTGATTCCCAGGTAATGCATGAAAGTGTAAATGATAAAAGCAGCACAACAGTTTGCAACATTTTTCATCATGAATAAGTTAATTTGAATAAGTTTCAAATATAATCAAATAGAAAACCAATATTTTTATATGTCCCAGTATTACAAGTTTACTTTATTTTTATGATGAAATAAATGTAGCTTGGAAATTCTATCAAAAATATATATTTAAAAAATTTTCAATCTATAGTTTACATCAAAACACAATGCAAAAAATATCAGTGTATTCTCACTGCAGGAACATACTTCATCAAAACTACAACTAAAAATCTGCTCCAAAAATACTAAATTGGGAGCAGACCGTTCAATATTTCATCACAGTTTATTTGTGATATCGCCCTGAATTTTTTATAAGCAAAGTGCTTTAAAGCCGCTAGTGAATAATGCAGAGGCAATAAGAAAACACAGAGAAACAAAACTCTCACTTTGCTCACTAGAACTTCAAAGAGAACAAAACACTCATTGGGGTTTTGATAACACCATCATTTTCCATTCATAGGAACTAATAATTAGGAACAGAAACTACACCAGAAAGCGCTAGTTTAATTTTCATACAGACATCAGCCATCTCTTCCGGGAGTTCACAGGGGTTTTCAGTGTATAATCTCTACATGGAGTGCTGTGGAATAATGACTGTGGCATTATTAAATTAAAGGCTTCTGACAGTATTATTGTCCATGGGGACTGCTGGTCGTTTTATGTGCTCCTGCCTTTCCATTCAGTTCTGGAGGCGTGAAAGGCTATTACGATGTGAGAATGGACTTTATTATATGAATCTGAATGCTTGCAAAAGTGTTACTCACGATCTAAATAAGGAAATGTCAATAACAATGAGAATATGACTGAACTACCCCTGTAAAAAATAGCTGTGGTATAATAATAGTAACAAATGGTAGTACCGTATTTGTAGCTGATAATGCAGAAGGGAAAAGTCCAATTTTGTAATATATAATAAATGTAAAGATTTTTGTATGCATTTTTGATCAAATAAATGCAGAATAGGTGAAACAATAAAAAACTGTATTCATTCAAAAAAGGCATACAGACTTCAAATAAATTACTGTAAAAATGACTGTAATTTTAATATTGAAAGACTAAAAACCATAAAGTTTTCTTACTACTAAAACAGTTAACTGCAAAAATTATTTTAATTGTAATATTAAATAACTAAAATCCATAAAGTTTTATTACTACAAAAAAGACCAGTTCAAAATAATTTTTGGTTATCTGGATTTGCCATTAATAAGTGCTATATTTTCTAAACTACTGATAAAATGCTCTCAAAATTTAAAATATGAATATTATCATTATTATAGAGCAATCATTTTCAGAAAATGGCAAAAGATCAATATGAAACATAAATTAAATAAAGCAATCTAAAAACATTTAACAGCAATACAAAGTTGAAGAAGGAACATGTCTTCACAATTTAAAATATGAATATTATAATTTCCAGCATTAATTTTCAGAATATTAGAAAATCCAATGTAAACAATTCCATGATTTCAGAAAAAAATTTAACAGCAATACAAAGCTGAAGGAGGACACACTGATTGTTCAGATCCTCATGTTTTCACACACTTCATTTAGTTCCTCTAAGAGCTGAGGGTAACCCCTGTTGACCTCTCTTTATCCAGCACCTGATGCTGATAAAACCACATTGAGCTCATGTCATGAGACTGTGTGTGAGTCTGAGAGCCCACAGTGATCAGGAAACTTTCCACATTGTGTGTGTCTGAGTTCAGTTCGGAGAGACACGCTCAGACTATAGCCTGCAACCAAACACAGACTGATCCAAAAACCACACGCCAACACAAGCACTCGGACAGACAGATGTTATTGTAGTTATTATTCATTTATTTATTTATTCATTCATTTATTTATTTAAATCATCACTACTGCTACAATAGTTAGTTCTAAAATATTTTTTATAAAGTGTTTACCTAATTTAAAATGTTATTTAGGTGGTTACAGGTACTACTACTAACCCAAATAATAATTATCCCAATCATAAAAAAGAAAATTATGGAAAATATTTGATTATGTTATATTATATGTTGCATTATATCATAGTAACAGTGTGTTATCTATGTCTACTACATATAGCATGAATATTGATCCAAATATTATTATTATTATTATTATTATAATTACTATTATTATTATTATTATTATTGCAGCAGCTAGTTATGCTTGCATTGAACATTTGATCTATAAGTAAAAATAACAAATAATAATAATCATTATCATGACTAAAAATGGCTGTTGTTTTTAGCAGTAGTAATAACAAAACTACTGTTACTACTGCAATCAAAATTCCATATATAATCCACTGAAATACATTTGTGTGTGTTTGTGTGCGTATGTGTGTGCGTATGTGTGTGTGTGTGTGTGTGTGTGTGTGTGTGTGTGTGTGTGTGACAGCTTTAATCAAAATGCCACGGCACATGTTAAGGTGGGTAATGCTGATGATTATCAGATGCTGCATTAAGCCAAATACTCATTATCTTATTGTGTGTATGGGTGTGTATATGTGTGTGCGTGAGCTGAACAGAGTGTGGATTAAAGGGAGGTAATCTGCACCTCAGTCTCACAGCATCCCTGATAAACTGAGATAAACTGAACTCCACAACAGACCATCAGCCTGCCTGCATATATATATATATATATATATATACAAACTGATGGTCTATTGTAGATGCTTAATTTTAAGTATTTGGCTTAATGGCATATATCATTTATAATTCAGTTGAGTAGCGCTACTCTCTTGATCAATCAATTGGAGTAGAGAATAACCTCAAATGTCATTTCAACACCTTTCTGTCTGAACTAGGCCAAGTTTACTTATGGTGCTACAGACAAATCCTCTAAAGCAGGATCAGGACAAAGATCCTGAAGCTCAGAGAGGAAACACAAAACACAAGATGATGGAGTAACACTGCCACCATATGACCAACACACGCCAATGCTTCGGTTCCTAAAACCAGATTTACTGCGCTATTTGACAGCCTCTACTCACTGAATACATCAAAATGAATGAAATGGAAGAAAGATCTGAAAGACGATAGAAGTGTCTGAATTTTAGCCTAGAACAACCAATAACTATTCTTGAGTTTTGCTTGAAAAAGTAGCTCCTAAACAGCAAAATTCAACACCAAATACTTTGATTTTTATTGTCTATGCTAAAATCTATTGCACAAACCAATTGCGATTTGACATTATAAAGTATATCGCTCAATTTAAAAACATATATTTTCAGAATATCTTCTTTTGTGTTATTTAACAGAAGAAGGAAATTCATACAGATTTAAAACCAGGAAGAGTTAATGATGAGGTAATTAATCTTTTTGGGTGAAAATACCTTTTAAAGGGGACCTATTATGTCTCTTTTTACAAGATGTAAAAAAAGTCTCTGATGTGAAGTGTGTATGTGAAGTTTCAGCTCAAAATACTGCACAAATAATGTTTTATAACTCTTTGAAACTGCCCCCTTTAGGCTTTGATCCAAACTGTGCCATTTTGGTGACTGTCCCTTTAAATTCAAATGAGATAGTTTTTTTTTTCAAAAGAGGGCGGAGCTACAAATGCCTATGTCTCAGCATAGTGGCAGATTAAAAAACAAGACTAAGATCCTACGTTAATGAGGGAGAGATCGTCACTAATGGACGGGGCTTTCTCCCTCTGATGAAACGTACAAAGGGAGAATGTCAAAGTGTTTCTGCAGACTGTTTTTTATCAAGTGTGATTTTTAAAAATAGAAATTAATACATTTTTACCATGGTTATATTCACACACTGCTGCCACACAACTGTGTTTAAACCCCTTAAAAAATTGTTAAAGATTTTTGCATAATAGGTCCCCTTTAAATGAAATAGTCACTTAAAAGAATTATTTTATTCAATGAATCACTCATTAACACACTAATTGGCTGCCACGTACTGGTGATTTAAGTGTTACATTTATTTATATCCATAACAGGCCTAAACTAGCTGGAGAATCAGCACAAAAACACCCTCGGCAAAATGTACATTTAATTTAACAAAAAAAAATTGAAATTACTAGAAAATATTTTTTAATGTACACTTAATGTTACTGTTTTCTAGGCAAATCAGCATCAATGGTTGTGTAATAAACTTGATTTTAAGAGATTAAAGAGACGGAGAATTTAAAGAGAAAGTTTCATACTTTTATGAACTTTTTGGATACATGAATCACATTGCTTTTTAATGTTTTTCACAATGCATTTTAAGCAACAACTCATGTCCACAAACATAAGAATCTAATCTGTGTGTGATATGTGTGCATGTGTGTGTTTTCCGAACGGCCCTGGTTGTTTTTCTGAGTGTCCTGAGGGACTGCTGCTGTACGAGTGCTGTGTGTTGTTATTCTAAGAGCTGATGTAAAGGAAACGTCTGCCGTGTGACCCTCCAGCTTCTGTCTGAGCTCAGTTTTCCTGCACTGCCACCTGCTGTGCTCACAACAAATACAGAAAACGCCTCCATGATGTTAACAAAAAAAAATTATATACAAAATAATACAAAAATTATTTATTATTTATTGATTTTTTTTAAATGCTTAATATAATAATTTATAATAATAATGCTAAATTCACATTACTATTATATTGCCATGGAGAACGGGTAGTATAATGTTTATACGATTATTTTTGTCAACCACCAACTGGTCAGTTTTGACAACCAAAATGACCCGGTGTACAGTTACAAGTCTGACACAAAGTTCAATAAAGTATGAGGAAAATCTGTTCAGGTTGTCTTCAAGCTTATTTTGTCATTTATGTGCAAATTTAAGTTTTCTTTTCCTATAATAATAATATACTGTAATATATAATGTACTCCAAATCGCCTGACAGTTATAGATGGAAGCAACGCCTCTTTTTAAAACAGGTCATGGAGCCAAATACAATTGCATTCACTGTGCATTTACTGTTACGTTGTTTAAATTGTATTGGCATCATATGAATTTACTTAACCATGTAACTTACTTGGCCAAACAAACAATGCACTATAAACCAAATCAGATAAAGGCTATATTGCAAGTACACATACACAAGACATTTCTATTCAGTGAGATGGGGTCGAGTCAAATCAATTCACGTGCTTAAATTTGTGTAAATTAAAACTCTATTTGACATTTTTGGTGTACAACATCTTAATGTATATTTGCTAAAGAAAACTATTACAAGCGAACGATCGGTGTCTGTACAAAGATTTACCATATATTAACCTCTGGTAACAGCTGCTTTCCGTTTAAAGGGGCATTGCAAATAAAATAATCCTTTACTGCCACTTGCCATTAACCAAAATCAAGTGTTATTTTCGTTCTGCTTGATCCTCTTCTCCATACTATGCTTTTTATTGATACCAGAAAAGCTTCCTGATCCCAAATAAATAATTATTTAATGTTTAGGACATTTGTGTACACAGGAGAGTACACATGAAGGTTTCAAATCCAAGCGAGTGTCTTGTTGGGCGATGTTTTCTCATTAAAATCATACGATTTCCTATTAATTCCATAGAACGCCTGAGCATAGGGCTTACCAATATGGCAATGCAGTGGCTTTGCTTTTTATGACGTCATGAGCAATCCAGATCTCTAGTGGTCACAATACAAAAAAATAAAAAAGAAGTCGCAGCTTCTGGTTCATGCGGACTTTAAGACTAACAATGTGCCCTAGCAAAATAAAAATTGTACATTTGTATTCAATGTGGACTTGCCATTAGTACGTACCTCATACTGAAAGCTTGCATCCAGCAGGAGTTCAGGAAGCATCTTCTCCCCAAACTCCTGACTGCCCAAATCAGAGACGTAATGCAGAACCAGCATCTCGTCCTCCAGAAACTGTCCATGTTTGACCATTGAGCGCATGGCCGTCTGAAACTTCTGCTGCAGGCTCAAGCTCTTGTCCACCTTGGTGAACATCATGAGAGCATGAAAGCATTTGGGTTTTCCCTCCAGCTCCGCTCCGGCTCCCGATCTGCTCTCTGGACGTCCCGGCTGGATGTCTATGGAGAGATCGGCATCATCGCGGTTGCTGTTGTGGCTCGCTTGCGTCTCCTTGATGCGTTTTGTGGTGCTGGAGAAGTTCTGCTTTTCTGAGCCGAAGTAATAAAACGCCACCACTGCTAAAGCTGCAGCGAGGAGAAGCACGATCTGATACGACCTAAACGTGCTAATCCTTCCCATGATGCCCCACAGCACCCGCAGGACACCCATAGAGACACTTCCACATGCGCAGAATACAACAACAGGTTCTTTCTTAAGTCTTGTTGACAGCTCCTAGTGTCCAATCATGGCCTAAATACAAAAAAAGGAAATTAATAATTACAATTGTTCACCTGAGAACCACTCACAATTGATATTAAAGGCACAGTTCATCTAGAAATGAAAATGATGTCATCATTTACTGACCCTGCATGTTGGAAAACAGTAACCATTGAATTCCTTAGTAATTTTTTTTTACTACAATGGATGTCACTGGCTACCAGTTTACAACATTCTTCAAAATATCTTCTTTAATATGTCATATGAACTCATTTTAAGACATTTTTATGCTTTTTCATCATTTTTAAGATTGATAGCTTCAGGTCCTATTTACTTACATTATATGAAAATGACAAGGTTTTTATTGAAAATTAAATAATTTATTTCCTTTCACACAGCCTGAAACTAAATGGAAATGAGCAAAGCATGCTAAAATGTATATTTCTGGGCCTCTAAAAAAAGAAAAATGCATCCAAGGTTGAAGCAGTATGACGGAGAAAACAATATACATTTTTTATCTTGTCTTGTATATATTATGGCTTCAGACGATTTAGTGCGGTGGACTATTTTTATATTTATATAAACGTATATATGTATTTTTAACTTCTTTTTTGGTGAACATCAAAAATGGGCAACACAGTGGCTCAGTGGTTAGCACTATCGCCTCACAGCAAGAAGGTTGCTGGTTGCTGGGTCATTTGGCATATTTGTGTGGAGTTTGCATGTTCTCCCCGTGTTGGTGTGGGTTTCCTCCGGGTGCTCCGGTTTCCCCCACAGTCCAAAGACATGCACTATAGGTGAATTGAATAAACTAAATTGGCTGTAGTGTATGTGTGTGAATGAGTGTGTATGGATGTTTCCCAGTACTGGGTTGCAGCTGTAAGGGCATCTGCGGTGTAAAACATTTCCTGGATAAGTTGCCGGTTCATTCCTCTGTGGCAACCCCAGATGAATAAAAGGACTAAGCCGAAGGAAAATGAATGAATGAATGAATGAATGAATGAATATGGCGAAAATATGTAGAAAACAATGTAGAAAAACATGTAATAAAACGAGATGACCTCTCAAATACTTTAATACTCTATATGTTTCACAGAAAAAACATATATAGTTTTTTTTGGTGAGTAAACCATATTAAATTCTGGTCTGTTCCTTTCATAATTAATTTTAATAGGCCTATTACAGCCCGTCTTTATTCTCATTAACCA
Source organism: Danio choprae (assembly GCA_903798125.1). Lineage (NCBI taxonomy): Eukaryota > Metazoa > Chordata > Actinopteri > Cypriniformes > Danionidae > Danio > Danio choprae. Next base: position 7,531,479 of record CAIGQW010054176.1, read on the forward strand.
TATGGGAAAATGTCAAAACTGCTCAGTTAAACATCATTAAAAGAAACACATTATGAGAAAATAATTTTTGGCTAACCTATAGCTCTAAATATCATTTAGGCCAAATGACAGTTTCAAACAATACATCTGAAAAGTGTCAGCTCTAATACAGCAAACAGCAGATGTTCAAAGTAACGTTATGCACATCCATACATGTTTATATGCAGGCGCTTTGCATGTAGCGTGAAGCAACAGTCTCTTACCGCCGTCACATGACGCCTTCAACGGCGCGCGATAAACACAGAAATCATGACAAGAGGAGCTGCTGCTGCTGCTGCTGAAAGACAACTGGAGCGGTGGGTTATTAAACAACGAATGGAAAATATACATTTGCAAAAGAAAAAGAAATATGCAGACACGAGATATCTAAACACTTGCGAGTCTTTCATCACCGGAAGTTGAACAGTTCATAATAAAAGACCCGGTTTCACATGGAGTATGGAGAATCAAAGGACGCAGCGTCGATATACATTAACACACACAAATAAAATGAAACAAAATAAATAATATTATATTTTACTTATATTTTATTTAAAAAAACGTGATTTTTGTTTTGTGCCGCCACAAAATACTAATAATAAATTACTATTTACTAATAAATGTATAAAACACTATCTTTCAAACCTCTAGGTTTTACTCATTTGTCAGCAAGATTTTAATTATTATTTTGTTAAAATCCAATAAAATTTTGTATGAACAAATAATATCATATGTGTTAGTGGTTGCAACTTGGTGATTACAGAAAAAAGAATGTCGTTTGATTTTTACATAATTGCATAATACAATAACAATTATTTCACAATATTCATTCATTCATTCATTTTCTTTTCGGCTTAGTCCCTTTATTATTCTGGGGTCGCCACAGCGGAATGCACCGCCAACTTATCCAGCATATGTTTTTACGCAGCGGATGCCCTTCCAGCTGCAACCCATCACTGGGAAACATTCATACT
>CAIGQW010054176.1:7552521-7571679 GCA_903798125.1 Danio choprae
ATATAAAACCTTTATATTTACATTGTGCTACATTTTTCACATTGTTCATAATGTGCATTAGAACTGTTAGTAGGCCTGTCACAATAATCAATATATCGACTTATCGCACAACACATGGACATGACCTCAACCGTTTTTGGTGATGCAATATACGCTACCGGTCAAAAGCTTGGGGTCAGTAGGATTTTTAAATGTTTTACAATAAGCTTATCCTGCTCACCAAGGCTGCATTTATTTCATCACAAATACAGTACAGATTGTAAAATTGTGAAATGTTATTCCACTTTAAAATAACTATTCAAAAGTAGATTATAATTTAATTTAATAATTAATTGCAGTGATTTTAAAGAAATTTTCAGCTTCATTACTCTAGTGTCACATGATCCTTCAGAAATCACTCTAATATACATTTTTATTTATTATTATTATTATTATTAATATTATTATTATTAATGGTAATAGTAATAAAAGCAATAATGACTGGAGCAATAATTTCATTTGAAACTACATACAATAAGCAGTTATTTAAAATTGTAATAAATATTTAACAATTGTTTTACATTTAATAATGCCATCTTGATGAACAGAATAATTTTTTTTTTTTAAACATGAAGTGTAGTGTATATCGCCCATACATTAAAAAAAAACAATTCTAGCACCATTTTAGCTGAGGATATGCGTTTTTACATTCTAAATCCAATGCTTAATTATTAAATTGTTAATATGACTATAATTAAATTCAATATTCTTAAAAATAAAATATGATGTGTTCTTTCGTAGAGTGTACTTTGTAAGAGTGTATATTGTCATTCTGGCATAATATAATGAGTGGCCTTAAAATGACTATAATAACGTTTATCGCAATATATTTTGGTGCAATATATCGTGCAACAAAAAAATAGATATCGTGACAGGCTGTCAGGACTTTCAAAAACGATATGTTTCTTGTTACCATATTTGATAGCGTATCAAAATAATCGTAGCTTTTGCCATTTGAAAATCGCACCCTTTCAAATTGCATTTAAAAAACAATTAATCGTGCAGGCCTACCTCCCATGCATCGTGTACAACAAAAACAACCTTAAGCAAGCACCTTGTCAATGTCCCGAATGTTCACATTAACGTATGTTGCGCAGAGGACCCGTATCCTAAGGGTGCTGTTAATGGTCCAGAGGGATTTGGTGGAGGCCTCTCCGTTCATATAAGGCGTAGCAGTGGAGATGCGGCGGGCGTAGGAGGGCATGGTGAAGTTGTCCATCGGCAGCTGAGAGTAAAGACTGTCCTTGGACATAAGCATGAGGTTTGGCAAGCGACCCAGCATAATGCAACTCCGTACATACTGAGGGAAGGAGAGGGATAGAAATAGAGGGAGATTTTCATATATAAAGCCACATAATCAGCACATCTCATGAGCCCTTTAGTCATCTAAACATGCTCAGAGATATTTTTAGCGTCCCAAACAGCAATTTTTGTCATACTGTTTTGTTGGAATGATATAAACTACAAATGCAGCCGGTCACTGAAACTACTCATTTGGATTTGGTGTACCGGCCGGTTTTCTTGGGATAATGAAAGCCAGGAACAAAAACAGAATTGCTGCCAAAAACTTAAAATTGTAAACAACTAGAAATCTCAGATGGCTACTTAATCAAAGTCCAGGGTAAAAAGCAGAAATCACTACTAGAGTTAAACAAAAGCAGCATGTGAACTAAAAATGATTGTGTTTTCCTGAATATAAGCCTCATTTATTAATTATCTGAAACATCCTCTGACATATGCTCTAAAAGTCACTTTCATAATACATTTCAATTCAAAATATGCACAAATATTTTTGGATTTCAGCTGAATGAGACACTTTAAATAAGTTTGTTTAGACTTGATGTTAATCATAATAGTTTATAGTGAATGCCTCAATAATTTCAGTTTGTGATGTGAATACTCTTAAGGTTTGTGCATACTGAGACAATTTTTGCTTATCATAACCATTTTTTAAAGATGTTTTTCAGCGTGCATACCCAAGTGATTTTCATTGCGAAGTGTCGAGTGAAAATGCAAAATCGCTCCCTGATGTTAGATGGGGCTTAATGAACTTAGTAAAAGAAAATCAAGTGAAAAAACTCACCATTGAATCTTATTTGATCTGTAATTACTCAACATAATAATACCCTCTTGTCGACATTTTTGCAGTTGCTGTGGCGTTTATCATACAGCTCTTTGTGTTCAGACACAGACGAAACAAGCAGCATTCATCAAGCCTCAATACATCATCTTCGTCATTATGGATGTGTGCTGGCCTAGACCTTCAGAAGGTCCAGGCACATGAACAAAAGTGACATGAACATCTTATTGGTCGACCAGTTTTTAACATGGTGCATCAAACCAAAAAAAAAAACAAGATTGAGGTTTTTCTTTTAAAAGAAATTTGCTTTTATGCCTGCACATTAGTCATAAGTTTGTGAAAAGTGCAGGCAAAAATAGTCCTTATGTGCACGACCCTTTACACTGAAATGGTTTGTTGTAGAGTGAGGGGAACTAAAACACAAAACATATTAAAATGCTTATTTATAAAGAGCTTTCACACAAAACTTGGTAAAAGTGCATTCTCATATGCAGCTCCTTGTGCATGGAGTACTCTTCAAACAGAACTCAAACTTCAGCCACTAGTTCCCTTAGTCAGGTTTAAATCTTTATTCCATGATTAACATTTATCATATTTGAGCTGCCAATGCTAAGGTTCTTGCTCTGTTAATTTTAGTACATTTTATATTTATCTTAAATAGATACACATTTATTATGTCTTTAAATAATTTACAATCTTACTGCGTATTCTGGGACGATAACCTGTTTCAAGGTTTACCGCGGTTTGGAAAATTCAAGGTTTCAAAACCGCAAAAATTCCTGCGGTATATGTAAATGTCATTTCCAAAGTGTTTGTAAAGTGACTATTTTATTTAGTTTTTTAGGGCAACAATATCTCCAGCAGCAAAGGACCTTCCACATCAAAAGCTACTTTTGATACTCAGCCAATTCAGCAAACATTTGAGAAACAAACCACTTACAGACCAACATCCAAACATGCTATAGACCTTAACAGTGCAGTGGCTTCCTTTATATCCAAAGAAAAGAAACATATCCAAATCCAAAGATGCATTTTTAAGTTGTAAAGAAATCTGTTTTTGAAACTAATGAAGATATCAGTCAATGACTTATTTTAATTATTTAGTCTGACATGTTTACTGTTCCAACACATTTGAAATGTTTCATAAAATAAAATATATTGTGTTCAATGGGAGAAAAGTTGTTGTTTTTACCCAGACATTTAAAAATAACTTATTTTAGAGCAGTAGTCGCAACACCGTGATATTTTTATCCAAGGTTTTCACATCATCAGAATCTTATTGGCCAACGCCTAGCCTGGACATGAATTGGAGGTACAATTCTATGAATGTATTTATTTATTTAATTGTATTTTGCATTGATTTATTTTGATATGTAGTCTCCGATGTTTATTGTTCGTTCATCCAGGATACTCTTGAAAAAGAGATTACAAATCTCAAGAGGTTTTCCCTTGTAAAATAAAGATTTAAATAAAAAACTAAAATAATAATAAACAAGGTAGTGATAAGAACTATAACCTTTTAATCTCTTTTACTTAGGCCTACTGGTAGCCTATTTAGCATAAGTACTGAATTAAATCATATAACCTTTTTGAGTTTATTTACTCTCAAACAATGCAACCTATAATTAGAATTACCAGAATAAAACCTGGCACTTTAATGATGTGAAAAAGGACCTGAATATACCTTGTACTGACTGATGGGGTACTTTTCCAAAAGATACTCATCACAGCCGCAGACCTTCAGGATGTATTTGCCCTGATATTCCTGCACGCACATCTTTAGCTGCTCGGCCGACAGCAGCATGCTTCTGGTTTTCTTCCTGATGGCTTCGGCGATCACCTGCTCAGGTACGCAGTCGTGATTGATCTTTAGTGTGTACTTCTGCTTGTCGTTGTTGGGCGAGACGATCACCCAGATGACCACAATGATTTGACCTAGCACAACAAAGAAGCAGCGTTAACACAAACAGCTCTATTGGATCGACTCCTTCAGGCATCAAGCATGTGAGAACAGACAATTAATCCCACATGGCAACTGAGTGTGTTAAAAAAAGCACTGGATATTGAACGCAGCCGAATGAAGCTGTCAGGGAGTGAATGTAATAGAGTTGTTGTGCTTGCGTTCCTCTGGGCTAAGAGGAGACAGTGGGCAAAAGCATCAAAACAAACATCATATGCTTCGTGACGACTACTACTATTACAACACAGACCCATTCACATAAGAACGAAAACAACATTTGCGCAAATACAAGACTTCCTGGAATTACTCAAATCTATGAAAATTACTACAGGCTTCAGCCATAGACATAAAGAAACATTCCAGGTTATTCTCAGTCTCAAATCAATGCGCCGCATCTGTGCCATGTTGTCGATTTCCACAGTCAATAATGTTGACTTGTCTGTCAGTGTATGTTAGGAAAAACACAAAGAACTCCTAGCAGGGAGAACCATCCATACATGTTTAAAACATGCAAATATCACACGATTTAGAAAGTCCATCTTTGATAATGTGCTAGCCGGAGACTGGAGTGGTAAAATCAAAGGGAGAGTTCACACAAAACTGAATATTCAGTCATTTACTCACTCTTTACTTGTTCCAAACCTGTTTGAGTTTCTTTATTCTGTTGAACAAAAAGGAATATATTTTTAAGATGAAGAAAACCTGTAACCATTGACTTTCACTGTGGGAAAAACAAAAAGTATCGAAGTAAATGGTTAGAGGTTTCCAACATTCTTCAAAGCAGAAGATTTTGGAACAAGTCAAGTATGAGTTAATTATTATGCAATTTTCATTTTTGTGTGAACTATCTCTTTAACATCCACAGTATTTGTTTTTCCTACTATAGAAGTCAATGGTTACAAGTTTTCAGCTTTCTTCAAAATATCTTCTTTTGTGTTTAACAGAATAAAGAAACTCAACCAGGTTTGGAACAAGTAAAGGGTGAGTAAACAATGAGTACATTTTCATTTTTGTGGGAACTATCCCTTTAGAGCATGAATATACTTGATAGAAATAACTTGCATCTTTTACATAAAATATAAAATAATAAAATACTTTTTTCAGCAAATATGACTATAATAAAAATGTCCTTTGAAACTATTGAAAATTACCTTCATTTTCTTTTATTGTAGTGCTTGATTATAACAATTAACTGCAGAAATATAGGTAATTTATTACTCTAGCCTTTTAAAGCACTGGAAATTGGAGACCTCCATTAAATTATCCAAGAAATAATGGCAGAAAAATTGTTTATTCATATTTTGAACTGATTTACTCAAAGATATGGTTTAAAATATCTCTAATCTTGAAGTACAAATACTGTAGATGGGTCAACAATAACATTTTAAAAAATACAAATATATATTTATATATATTTTTGTATATAAATAAAACATATTAAATAATTGGAAGTAAAAGTCTAATGTTTCAAGTAACTTAAATGAAAAGTCCAAAAATTGTTGTTTAGACTTACGTTCAACTGATTCAACAAATTTTAAATACAGTCCTTATTAAATATACATAAATCAATTTAAAACAATATTACATATAAACTACTGTTGAACGACACTTTAGTAGGTATATTTTGCTTGAAAAATATACCTACCCCATTTTAATCTGACAAATATTTTATATTTCCTACAGATATTCATTTCAAATTGTATATGATGATTCAACTGTCACCTCATGTCATGACCACCTTAAAGGGGTGGTCCAAAACATATTTTTAAGGCTTGGTTGTGTTTTTAAGATGCAAAGCAATGTGTGCTCATGCTTCACTTGTAGAAAATCACGTTATTTTTTCATATCTTACTTTGGTTACATACAGCTACTCAGCTAACATGAAAACGAATGTCATATTTCATAGTTCCTCTGAAAGGCCTGCCCTCAAGAGACTCTGATTGGTCAGCTAACATAATGTGCTGTGATTCACGCATCGGTTCTGCGTCACCACATCACGACCCTACAAGCATGCTCGTTAGCTGCCTGAATCAGACAGAAATGAAGAGCACACAGCTCACGCCTGCTCTCTAAAATAAAATCTGACAAGTGTCAGATATATTCCGAATAAGCATGTGTAAGTAATATGAAACGTTCTCATATCTTTTGCGAGTTTGTTATTTGAGATGTATAATGCACAGAAAGCTGCTGTATAACTAGAGAGACACACATAGAGAGATACTCCACGCGCTGCTGAAGATTGTGTGTTTACAGGGGTTTGACGGATAAATATGAATTTGTAGCTAAATTGTTAGCGGTGCCAAACAGCCTTTCCCGTTGTTTACATCCTTGTTTATATCCTCGATACAACATACCGTTAACGCTGGAAACTGTGCATTTAATAGATGAATTTTAACTAATAAAAACATTAACAGGTTGTGGCTCACAATCCACAGCTTCGTCGGTTTTTAACCAAATCCAGCACTGAACTGAGAGAGATTCTGGAGGTTCTCCTTTGTTAAAGACAAGCTGTGTATTATAATTGTCTGGAACAAAATTCAAATTAAGTTGTAAGCACTTCTCTCTTTGTGTCGTGTCCTTTGGAAGCCCAAATACAGAAACAGAAGAAGCTCTGTGGAAATAGCAGCGTTTGGACGGCATTTTAGCTTTGTCTGCTATAACATTAAAGTGCATCTGGCCATGCCCCGTTGCTGCGCAGGGTGTGTGCGCGTGGTGAATGCACGTAACCTGAAGTGTTTATGATCTCACTAGCCCGGATGTATTTTTTTGTAGTCCCCAAATTCATTCGCTGTAAGCTTTGCTAAGCTAACTCTGTAAAAGCCAATATCTCCCTTTGCATTAAACTTTGAGCGTCTTACATTCAGAGATGTTGTTTATGTTCACACAGCTACAATAATCAACTAAAGTTTAAAATATGATATCGTAGTGGACCACCCCTTTAAAAAAACACAAAAGCTAAAAAATCTGCATAAAGATAACAGGAATGATGAAGACATATTGAGTTCTGCAAACCGGTCCCACAGAAACTACACTGACATCCCCCCCAAGTGCCTAAAAAGTTGTCTCATTCTTATAAACTATTTAAAGAACATCTGAGTTTTTAGATAGATAGAAAATGTAAGTGTTGCCGGCAATACAGATATGCAGTCTCGATGCTAGGCTGTTCTGAGCAGTTATTATGCAGTATTATGCTATGCAGTGACTTACAGTCCACCTATCAAATGCATGAAGTCACTGACATTCCAGTCCCTAAATGTAGGTCTTTTCAGGTTCCCCCATTAAATCTGGGGAGGAAAAGCAAACACACAATTTCACTGTCAAATTTGAACAGCCTTACCTTTGTCTAATTTGCCATATATATGCTTTGGAAGCTCTGGTGAAGACTCCACGTTAGGAGGATAAACGTATAGTGCTCGACTATGTGCCCCGCTGGCGTCCCGCAACTCTACTGAGTCCTTGCAGACATTAAGGATATTTCTCCTGAAGTCCTGAACCTCAGGATCCTTCACTAGATCAAACTCACACACTGGCATGCCGATGGCAAAACCTGAAAACATTAATAAAAAATTTTTTTAAAACACCTTAAAAAAAGCTCAGCACAGAAAGGTCATAAAATTGTTGATTGGCCAACAAACAATATTATATCAAGGTGCCAGTTTAACAAATATTGTGTCAATAATGATGATAAGCTATGAATATTTGTTTTCTCAACCTATTCAGCATCTTTCGTCTCATTATATGAACCCATAAACATTTCTAGAGCTGTCCTGAGAGTGTTTTCACTAGCTTATCACAGTTTGAAAAAAGTTCAGTCAATAACACACAAACCGTCAAAAGAAATGCAATAATAAAATATATTAGTATCGTACACTAAAAAGTAGGGCTGGGTGAAAGAAGTCATCTCATATCCATATAACAATGTAGTACAATTTCTGTAAATTTGTAACACAACAAAATATGCGATAGAGCATCATACGAAATTATAATCTTTTTATTTTGTCCATACGATATATATTGTCATATTCCACAGCCCTACTAAAAAGTAACTGATGCTAATAAATGTCATACAACAAAGACATTTTTCAAAGTTCTGTTGTGCAGCATCTTATCTGACACAACAAAATAATCAATGTTATGTTGTAAATTAATAATTATATTTTCATTTGATCACATTTTCCAAAAATGTATTAAATTGTTACTATTTCTGACCATGGACCACAAAACCTTATGCTTAGTCTTATGCTCCACAGGTATGTTTTTGGCTAAATCCAAAAATACATTTTATAGGTCAAAGTTTTTCTTTTATGTCCAAAAAAACAAAACATTAAAACATTAAAGAAATATAATGCTCTATGTTGTTTTTTTTTCAATTAATCACACTCATATCAAAACTCAATTTTCGATTAGTAACATGCATTGCTAGCACTTCATTTGATTTTCTCTCAGCATTGAGATCTATTTTGAACCCTCAGATTCCAGATATTGTAATAGTTTTAAGCTTTCATGTGATGTTTATAATCTCAATTTCTGGTTTTGTGGTCAAAAGTCACAATTAATTAATTTTCTTTTTACCATTTTTGGTGATAAATTTGTGTTAAATCATAACACAAACAGAAAAAAGGACCCTCGGATATGGAAAAAAACTTTGCCCAGTTCTAGCATATAGTAAATAAAGAAAAACTGCCCACGTTTAAGGTCTTACCGATTTCTCTATTGAGAATTTTTTCCTCTCTGTTCCCTACAGGTTCGATGACCTTTAGGAATGGCTGGAAAAGCCGAAGGTCGCAGAGTCTCCTCGTCTCATCGTAGAACTCCTCTCGCTCTGCTTCTTGCGTTACACTGACGAAAATATAAGAGGTCTCCTCCTGCAGCAGGTGGTGAAGGGGGTATTTCCTAGCCTCCTTAAACAGTTCGTGTTTGATTGTTATGAGCGTAGCCTCCCGGAGACACTCTAGTGTTAGGATCATGCCATTGGGCAGCAGACAGTCCACCAAAATCCTGGGGGGCATCAAATGGATGCCCCATAACTCTCCCGAAGAGGGTCTTGGAGGCATGATTTGTAATCCTCACAAAGTCAACAAGGGAAGCAATAATTGTCAACCTCCTTCTCTCCTGAAAGAGAACAGGATAAATAGAGTAAGTTTTGGCAACAACTTTAACGTCACACACTGTTTTCCATAATAATAAGATTAACGGATAAGACCAATGTGATAAGACAAAATGTTCAAGTCAGCATGTCCCGAAACAAATACGTTTTTTTTCTCTAATAACAGCATCAAAACTGATCGATCAATGTGCCGTCATTCACAGTAAATATGAAGAAGAAAAAAATAGTCCTTTCACAACAGAGAATATGTTGGCTTTGGTTTTTGTATTCAATGCTACTATAACTCAATATTACAAGGGGAAAAATAAAGGAAAAAACAAGTCCTTTCACAACTAAGAATATGTTGGCTTTGGTTTTTGTATTAGATGCTACTATAACTCAATATTACAAGTTTGTAAACTATAGTAATTTTTAATGTTGTTAGCTGAAGTGTGGGTTTGCACAATTATTTACTTAAGCCGTATCTCTGCAAACAGAAAGTCATTCACACTTATAACAAGTCAAATTACAGCGCTTATTATCTAGATACAAATAGCTTGAATACACATCAAATAGCTCAAATATATTAACTTAAAAAGCAAACCGTAATGAAAAAGTGTACATAATTAAAATATTAATAAAAAAATAATTGCACAAGATTACTACATTTTGTCAAAACTTGTTTTTTTTAAACTGATACCAAACGTTTTATACGCTAACTAAAACTCACACACACCCAATAACAAACACTCTAGTACTAAACCATGAGGCAAACAGAGTTATTTGATGCAGTCACATCCCTGACATCAATCTTTAAAAAAAATAAAAAAAACATCCTTACAGGAAGTTCAGCACAACCCAACATCTGAGTCACTGAGCAATGACAGGAATGTATCACTCGGTGCGAGAGGAGAGATATTTCCACTCAACACAAAGCCAAAAACATTTGGAACTTCATACTCTAGTGGATGACTTGTTTTTCCCTGCAAACACGGGCCAACAAAAAGACACCGGCATACATCTCCTGGGTGTAAAGCTTCCGAAAACGATTCACTAATCCTACAAAGACCATCTTTCGCCATTTTAAAACACGTCAAATGGTTTATCTGAAATATCTGGATTTTTAAACTAGACAGTAAACACATCAGATCTCATCTACCCTCATATGTAGTTCTTCTGGTTTATTCATGCAAAACACCATGCAAATATTCATGACAGAGATTTGTGGGTCTTTGTTACTTCTCGGTCGTAACCGCTCCACATTTTAACACTTTCTTTTAACACCAGATAACAGCAAAAGAAAAACAGACAAATCAATATTTACAACATATGATGGAGGCTTTTGTGCTTACCTTAGTCTGTTGCTAGGGACACTTGTAAATGTAAATGTCCATCATATTTCAGACCTTCATTTGATCTGTTTGCTTTATAGCTTCTCTTCAGGTCCAATGAATTATACTGTAACAACAACAAAAAAATAGACATTCACCGGACAGTGGACCTGCTAACTCAGTTTACTCAAAACAACTCAACCAATGCCTATGCCAACACTACCACCACCAACAACAACGATCCTCCGCAACAGTGTTTAAACTGACATAGATGGGAAGATAATAAGATTAAAAGGTTTATCATTCTTGCATATGAACAGCCCGAGCCACAATGACACTTGCTGAAACGGTTTATAGACACGCAAGTCTGGTTTATAAACTATATCCTAGAGTTAAACTCGAGTTTATTAATTTTTAACAAAACTGAATCATGACGGAGCAGAAACATGGACTAACATTACTATAAACCGGCTTAATTTTACAGCGTAAAACAAGAGTTTGATAAATAAAGAAGTCGAGATATACAACAAGAATTATATAGGTAAACACGCTCATTAAGAATATAAAAAACAGTGTAAAAATTAATTTTGAAAGGTTAATATCCATGGCATAATTAGCCAGATAGCCAAGTAGCAATCCCATACAAAACAACTAATTAAGCGTAAATGGCTTATATTCGTGTGGGAGAGTTGAAATATTTCCAAATGCAAATAAATTTCAGCTACAGCATAAGGGAGTCATTAAAGACGGGGTTTTGTTTTCGTAAAACGATGAGATATTGATTCTTTTAGCCGCCTAGCCGCTAAGTTAACGTTAACCCACAACAGCTAACCCGAGAACTTTCAGATAAAATGTGCAGTAATATCCCGCCAACGACGCTTTAACAGTTACAATTCTGAAACATCAAATATATCTCAAAAAGCCAACAAGCGATGTTATTTATTTATTGTTTTTAAATCAAGAAATACACACGTCTCACGTTTATCTATATAGCTAACATGGGTATGTACCGGAGAGTTGTTCTGAGGTAATACGCTATTGGTGTTCAGTCGCTCGGTCAAGGCTGTAAATCCAGCGCGGGGCTCTGTTGGGCCTCTAGCCGCCCCGCTCTGACACGCACCGCCTCTCCATCGTCACAGTGGCGGCGGATCGCGAGCAGTGTTTTCGTACAAATCATTCATCACCGGGGCAGAAAGACGAAACACATGATGTCCAATATCCGATGGTTTGGATAAAAATCGTCGGAAACGCTGTCACGATGGAACAAGGGAGGATCCTGTGGATAAATAAGCACTAAAGTGGCCGGATAGGTAAGAGGGAGGGTGACTGCTAAAGAGGGAGAGAGGGACAGAGAGAGAGCGAGGATGACAAACCCAATGAACTCCTTTTTTTTCAATCGATCATCCCACTATGGTATGGGACAGTCATATGTTACACAAACACACTCTCTTCTAAAGAAATCGTGGTAATCTTTGCAGAAAGAATGACAAATGGTAGATCTTATTCTGTATTTGCACTTTAAATACAGTAAGTGTGTTTTAAACTATAGCCTACTATATACAGTACTATGTGTGCATTATACACTGCTTTTTATTTTGGTACACAGGCAAACAGGAATTGCAAATACAGGAATAGCCTAATTGAGGATAAATGAATAGTGTGAATGAACGAGTGTCAACATATTATATTATAGATAGGTTAAACTCTTCAACATAGTCTTTTAGATGATTTTATCTGTAATAATGTAGAGCTCGATATCTTCATAGATAATACGTGGATAATATGATATTTGTTAATTGACTATTATTCAATTATGTTTGTTTTCAGAGGTGCAATAATTATAAATAATTATAAGGAGTTATTTTAAATTGTTTGCGTTATAATTGCCAATGTAACAATAATAGCTATTATTATTACACTTATTAAAATACCAAAACCTTGCGAAAATATGCCTAAAAATAATAGTTTTCACAATATACCTAATTATAGAAGTCAATTTAAATACTCCGTTTTCCGCATACTTTCATGATTATTCCAATTTGTTAAACTTACGATTTTAAGTTGTATGGTATTTGATTCGTCTTCAGCTTTGATTCACTTTATTTACGTTTGGAGGCCAAAATATAATTTTAAGGAGCAAAAGTACTTATTAAAAAAACACATAAAACCCTTAAGAGATTAAAAGTAATGAAGTGTTCTACCAAGTCACAGGCTCGCGCATCCTCTCATTGCGCGAACTGAATCGTCAATCAGATTCTCACATCGATAGGAAATGGACTGTACCAACAGTCGTGAGGGTCAGATTAAAATATATTAAAAGACATTTCAGACAATTTAAATGATATATTGGATAACAGTTTTGTAATGCATCTGATTGCAAACTTTAAATGTCCTTTTACCTCATATATACAAACGTTGTTACGTATTTCCTGGTTTTCTGAAAACGTATGTGGTTGAAAACACCCCTCTGCTGGACGTTTGAAGCATGCGGCGCACGTCTGGCTGGAAGAAGTTGAGCAGCAGAGAGAGCTTAAAGGATGCAGGGAAGATGGCGATGAATGTAAAGAACAGAGATGCTTTTTATTCAGGTGCTGACTATTGCAATATCTACAGCTCTCAGCCTGTAAACTATGGAGATTGCAGCCATTATTTCCCTGCGATGACAGGTAAGACAAGACGATGTATTTGAAATGGTTTTCAATGCAGTGCGTTATAAGTGATGCTCTGCATCATATTTGCTTTGCCCTGCAATTACTTAAAATACGTGCTTATTTTATAAATAATGGTGAAATTGAGGAGCATAAATGCTTTGATGTCAGTCTAGCAGTAACTATGGACAAATTAAGAATGGATATCCATATCTGCATTGCCTATGAGGATAATAACACATCAAATGTTAATAGAACACTATGTACACGACTAACACATTTCAAATCTCATTGAATTTCTCAAGATGCAGCTTTTTTGTTCTCTTCCCATTATGTTAGGATGTTGCTTAAGGTCTACATGGATGTTGTATTTGCATTACATGTCAAGCTCAAAAACATACATGTAAGCTTTTTAAATATATTATTTTCCAAAGAGAGTACTCTAATCATTTATTCATTCCCTTTATACTATAGAAACATATGCAGAATATGCAGAGTGAGGCATATGATGGTAGGTTCTGCCCATGTTCATATAAGCCTTGGTCAAATATGAAACAAATAGCCGTGCTGATATGAAGGGACATGCAATATCAGTCATGATTTTATTGAACACTACCTGCTGTCTTTTCAAAACACAATCAAACACAAGGTTAAGGTGGATTTGTTGAAGGAGGACTCCTAGACAAGTTCATTCATCTAATTGACCAGGATATAAAAATGCTCAGTTTATATTTATTGCACACGAGAGCACTCTGTTCTTGGTTGAAGTGTTAAAGTGGCTCTGATATACAGTGGGACACCATACAGCTCTGGGAAAAGCCATTGAAATCCATAAGCCAGAACAGAAGGATGAATTGCGTGAGGATATAACAAACACAAATCATCCCTTAAGCACACAGAGCAATCATGCACGTAATGCATTTATTCTGCTCTCAATAATTGATGCTGTCACAGAACAAATGTGCAATGCACGAACAACTTAGAAGTGTTTTGCGGCAGTCAGTGGTGTAAAACAACCTGCAGCATCAAGTGATAGGACTGCTTTACCTTCTCATGTGCCCTGCATACCTTGCATTATAGATGCCCAATGGGAACAATCCTCCCTATATCTAAAAATATTTGATCCCAGTACTGATGAAAGAGCAGATGTTTGTTGCCATGCTCCAACTAAACTTTGCAGAGTAAATTTAATCTTAATGAAAGAGAGCAGGTATATGTGTCCCTGACCTTGAGTTGGGACTGTGGGTTCTACTTAGACCTATTTCTGGGCTTGTATTCTCTGATGACCAAGAGATATCAAGTTTGTTTTCAGGTCAAAAGGAGAAGAATGTGAAATGGTTGGGTACTGTTATTTTTTGTAACACTGCAAATTATGATAGAAGTTACATTCAAGTAAATTGTCTTATCATTTGGCTGTTCCAAATCTCTATGACTTTCTTACTCAAAAAAAGAGAAAGTCGACGGGAACATGACCCGAGTCATACAGGTTTAGAAAGACATGAGATTTTGACAAGATTTACATATTTTTGGTGAATTATTCCAGTAAAGGTGAAGTATATACCAGAGCTGAACAATAGCAACTACAAAAAAGACATTTATGGGTTATACATTTGACAGAAAAATCTGCATGAAAAGCAAATAATTACGATCTGTTAAAGTTGGCATGCAACACAAACTAATTTTATTTTCTACCTCTAGTGTGACAAGTGAAACTTGTACTTTTCTACTTCTCAAACAAGAACAAAATACAAGACAGCTGGCAGTATATGCTGGCAGTTTTAAAAAGACAAAAATCTATCATAATAAACTGTCAGTATGATTTCAATGTACCATTTAGGAGCAGTTATATTGCACGTCTTTTGATTAGAAAAAATTTGTTTTAGTTTTAGCAAACCAATTTGTCAATAAACCAGTTGGGATTACTGGGGCTGGGTATAGCCATTTGGGGGAGGTCAGGAACCTGTTTGTTTTTTTGTTTTTTTTATTAGGAAATTAAATATTTAGTATTGCGGTAAGGTGGCACAGTGGTTAGAACTGTCGCCTCACAGCAAAAAGGTCACTGGTTCAAGTCCCGGCTGGGTCAGTTGGCATTTCTGTGTGGAGTTTGCATGTTCTCTCCGTGTTCACGTGGGTTTACTCTGGATGCTCTGGTTTCCCCCACAGTCCAAAGACATACGGTGACATATAGGTGAATTCTATAAACAAAATTGTCCATAGTGTCTGTGTGAATCAGTGTGTAAGGGTGAAAGGGCATTTGCTGCATAAAACATATGCTGGAATATTTGGCGGTTCAATCCACTGTGGTGATCTCTGAAATAGAGACCAAGCCGAAGGAAAATGAATGAATGAATGAATGAATGAATATTCAGTATTCACTTTTTGCATCATTTTTTAAAATAATAAGTTCTTTTGCAATAAGCATGCAGTTTTATTCATTATGAATCATTAATCATTCATTAATTTTCCTTCGGCTTAGTCCCTTATTATCAGAGGTGCCATTCCAGCCGCAACCCAGTACTGGGAAACACCCATACACTCTTGCATTCACACACATACGGACAATTTGGTTTACCCAATTCACCTATAGCGTATGTGTTTGGACTGTGGAGGAAACCGGAGCACCTGGAGGAAGCCCACGCGATCACGAGGAGAACATGCAAACTCCACACAGAAATACCTCCTGGCACAGAAGGGACTCGAACCAGCGACCTTCTTGCTATGAGGCGACAGTGCTAACCACTGAGCCACCATGCTGCCTATAAATAATTAATGATGTTTTTTTAAATTAAATAAAAAAAGAAAGTTTAAATTGTTCCATTTAGGGTTATAAACATAGTGGCATTTAGAAATTCCAAATTCCAGGAAGTGGTGTTCTAATGATGAGAGCTTCCAGTCAAACGGAAACACGACCATTTGGCGCATTCTTATGTCTATTTTGGTCATCTGAATCATTGTTGTCATGATCCCGTCGGAACTAATACACTGGAAATATCACACAGCCACAAAACAGCTGACCGTCCAACCCCCAACTCGCCCGGCCTCAGATGTGCCGAAGCGCCAAACATGCACTGAGTTCAGGAGGCAGTAGTCAGCCCTAATCACATCTACAGCAGGCCATACTGTACAAATTCATTCCCGCTACAGGAAGAGCGATGCACAAGACATGGCACTTTACATTTATGTTGTGTATAACCCAGAGGTCTTATGCTATGTTTCAGCAGATTTGTTACCTAAGGATATTCATTCATTCATTCATTTTCTTTTCGGCTTAGTCCCTTTATTAATCTGGGGTAGCCACAGCGGAATGAACCGGCAACTTATCCAGCATATGTTTTACTCAGCGGATGCCCTTCCAGCTGCAACCCATCACTGGGAAACATCCATACACACCCATTTACACTCATACACTACAGACAATTTAGCTTACCCAATTCACCTATAGCGCATGTCTTTGGACTTGTAGGGGAACCCGGAGGAAACCCACGCAAACACAGGGAGAACATGCAAACTCCACACAGAAACGCCAACTCACCCAGCCGAGGCTCTAACCAGCGACCTTCTTGCTGTGAGGCGATTGTGCTACCCACTGCACCACTGTGCTGCCCACCCACCGTGCTGCCCACTACCTAGGGATAAATATATAAAACTATAGAGCTGTGAAATTAATGTGGACATTGTAGCTGTTAAACATTCGGTTTAGAAAGCATGAGATGGAGAAATAGTTGAGTTGAGCATGACTGCAGACTTGACAAATCTGAGGACAGCATTGAGATTTCTTTTAAAACACCAAGACAGACAAAAGAGTCTCATAAAACGAAATATAAGGTAATGGCATCACTGTATAAACCAGTGTACTGTACAGTGTAAAAAAGTTTAATTTTGTGAAAATTGCAAAGCCCAGCAAATGCATATTGTCTATAGACATACAAGTTTACAGACATACAAGTGTTAAGTCTACAGACATACAATTGTTCATAACCAAACCAGCAATGGAAGACTATATGTGTGCAGGCGCTTAGTGTTTTTTTACAAAAAAATGTACTATTCATGACACTAAAAATCCATGCAATCGGGTATTGTGCAAAAATTTACCCCATGCAGATTTCGCTTGCATTCAAGTTGATCACACAGTTTGTTCTGTAGACAATCCAAACATATATATTGCTTAAGGGGGCTAATAATATTGACCTTAAAATGATAAAAAAAAAATTAAAAACTACTTTTATTCTATATTGTTAAATAAAACAAGGGTGTCGCGGTGGCGCAGTGGGTAGTGCTGTCACCTCACAGCAAGAAGGTCACTGGTTCGAGCCTCAGCTGGGTCAGTTGACATTTCTGTGTGGAGTTTGCATGTTCTCCCCGTGCTGCGTGGGTTTCCTCCAGGTGCTCCTGTTCCCCCCCCCCAAGTCCAAAGACACGCACTATAGATGAATTAATAAGCTAAAATTGTCCGTAGTGTATGTGTGTGAATGAGTGTATGGGTGTTTCCCAGTGATGGGTTGCAGCTGGAAGGGCATCTGCTGCGTAAAACATATGCTGGATAAGTTGGCGGTTCGTTCCACTGTGGCGACCCCAGATTAATAAAGGGACTAAGCCGAAAAGAAAATGAATGAATGAAAACAAAAGAAATAAGAAGAAGAAAAAATATTATAGGAAATACTGTGAAAAAAATCCTTGCTCTGTTAAACATTATTTTGGAAATATTTGAAAAAATAAAATCACATTTTCACTTAAACTGTAAATGCTTGTGCAATCAACAGTGCATTACGCTGCAATTTTACTAGTGTTATGCCACTTTTTGAAGAAAAAACATGTTCACCTTCTTCATTTTGATGCCCAAATTCTGTTATTTGGCTTTCCAGGTCCAGACCCGGTTCTGAAGCCTCCTATTAGTTTGATGTGTCAGCAGCCGCCTCAGCCCTTCCAGGCCATGACCCCAACTCAGAACCTCAGACCTCCACCAGTGATGATGCCTGACCCCTTGCCATTCCCACACTGCACTCCATTAACTGTAAAGCCGCCCCCTCATCTCCAGTTGCCACCCAACCCACCTATCCCAGCACCCCCTGTCATCAGCCCAAAGCCTCCGGAGGAAGACGCTCAGGCCGTGGCTGCTGACCATGAAGCCACACTGGAAGAGCTTTGCAAACCTTTGTACTGTAAGCTCTGCAATGTCACTCTCAACTCTGCCCAACAGGCTCAGGCACATTATCAGGTAATCTAAAACCCATGAGGTATGAAAATAAGTAAATTAATTCACAATCTGACTTCCCATCAACAAAAGCAGTTTTGCATTGCACAATTGTCTGTTGATAGTTAGCCTTGATTGTTTTACTGCATGCTTTCACAATCAGGAGTTTATACTTTCAGTTTTAGTTTCTTTCAGCTAGTGGTTTTTCTTGAGTTCCTGTTCTTTGCTGTGATGAAGCACGCAATCCTTTGTTTTGTCTACAGGGGAAAAACCACAGTAAGAAGCTGCGCAATTTTTATGCCGGTAGCCAGCAGCCTCCTCCCATTACAATTCCAGAAGTAGTAGAGCCTGTTTCCCAGCAACCCTCAGCCACTCCACCCACAGATTCTGCTAATGCGACTGCCAACCAGGTGCTTATGACTCTGAACTGCTGCATTTCTGTCTAAACAAGTACGTTTTTAAAGAGGTCTGGGAATAGGGCTGCACGATATATTTATTTTTTCATATATTCTATGTCTATTAGGAGTGCAACGAAATGAAAATTCTGGCCAATACTGATACTGATTTATTCATGGTGAAGATATGGCCACCGATATCTTGTACATCACTAATGTCTATAGAAATTTGGGCAGATAACTGATTACCGATAGCTCTTTATCTTTATATAACTGATATTTAAGCTGATAAATACAAAGCCTAATTACAAAAACAAAATCCCAACATCTGGTCCTCCCTTCCCTCAAGCATAAACTCTTCTAAAGTGAGCGTCCACTGTGAAATGCACATATCAAAAGTAGTAGATCATTTGGCAGAAATACTACAT
>CAIGQW010054176.1:7571689-7590761 GCA_903798125.1 Danio choprae
AAATGCACATATCAAAAGTAGTAGATCATTTGGCAGAAATACTACATAATTTGTTAGCCAATAATTTCATTTCTTATTGGGCAAATAACAATAACATTCAAAATAAGCATTTATCAGTTGATACCGATACACCGATATATGTACATACGCCCCCCAAACAAAATGAATATATATATATTAATATCTATATATCTATTTGCCTAGAAGAATAGAATATCATCAAAAACTTAAAATGACCAAGATACATCGTTTTTTTGAATCTTTATCATACACCCCTATCTCACAATATCTTTTAAGTGCAGTTTGATCATGCGGTGTCACTCCGCAAGCATCCATTCACCAAGTCCGGCTTGATAGTAATCAGAGACGTCCCAGTCGACATGCACCTTTCATCACTCGACTTTTTCTAAAAGCTCCACTGTCATTGTCCCGTTTGCAGCCACTCACTAAGGGCGCCAGCAGAGTAATACTGGCCACGGAAAACGACTACTGCAAGCTGTGCGATGCCTCCTTCAGCTCCCCCGCCGTGGCCCAGGCACACTATCAGGGCAAAAACCACGCCAAAAGACTGCGTCTGGCCGAGGCGCAGCAGAACGCCACGTCCTCGTGAGTCTGTCACACCCACACATGCTCCAAGATTAAACAGCCAGTAAACATGGAAAATCCTCCTATGTTTGTGGGTGGTGTCGTTTCTGCTGTTTTTATTGAGGCATTAGATATGCAGTTTGTCCTGCGCTTGGGAACAACGTCGGATGCAAATCAGACAGGTTATGACACCTTCATTTAGAAGACACTGTTGTCAAAAAGAACTCACAATTAAGGTTAGTAGAAGCAAGTCAAATCAACAGAAAAGAAGCAACAAGTTTGTCTAATGTGTGAATAACAAGGGTTGATTTTTAACAGAACATATGAGAAACAAACCGATAGATCAATATAGACTAGAATAGAATAGAATAGAATAGAATATAATAGAATAGAATAGAATAAGCGTTAGTGTTGGAGGAGCTGGAGCCTTTTATGAATGTAAATATGCTTTTGGGATTATCAAATCTATCTATGTTTTTTTTTTTTTTTATCCCAAAATCTTGATGAAAAGAAAATCCATGTGTATGCTTTAAACACGTCAGACATTTGGTATGGAGGAAGAGGCTTTTTCCTGATTGATCTTCGGCTGTTTTTGCATTGATAAGTGAGGCTCTCATTGAAATGCTGCTTTGGCTGATGTTGGGCGGTCCTGATAACAAACCCAGGAAGACACATCCTGTTTCACTCCAAACCCATGATTGTATCTGAGCAAACATTTCTGTGGCCATCTCAGAACCAACAAATAAGCTAAAAGTGAGGGAAAATGTATATGATGTACCACAAACAATGAATATGTCATTGTTTTGGGTAATAAAGAGTGAAAATTAATTATATGTATTCAGAGGGTTTTCCTTGATTTCATGAATCATTCACATAATCACTAAAATAAAAAAAATGTAAAATATTATAACATGCAACTCACGGTGGCGCAGTGGATAGCACGTTCGCCTCACAGCAAGAAGGTCGCTGGTTCGAGCCTCGGCTGGGTCAGTTGGCGTTTCTGTGTGGAGTTTGCATGTTCTCCCCGTGTTGGCGTAGGTTTCCTCCGGGTGCTCCGGTTTCCCCCACAAGTCCAAAAACATGCGGTATAAGTGAATTGGGTAAGCTAAATTGTCCGTAGTGTATGAGTGTGAATGGGTGTGTATGGATGTTTCCCAGAGATGGGTTGCAGCTGGAAGGGCATCCTCTGCGTAAAACATATGCTGGATAATTTGGCGGTTCATTCCGCTGTGGCGACCCCAGATTAATAAAGGGACTAAGCCGAAATGAAAATGAATGAATGAATATAACATGTTTGTAGTTAAGACAACATTGTGATTCAGTGAGACATAATCATTAAAGTGTTTGTAGAAATTTTAATAAACCTTTTTGTTATTTTGCATTTAACTTATATTGTATTGTAACATTTGTATATTTCAAAGACTTTGTGTTCATTGACTAAAATTTATTTTAGTTTTAAAAAACAGTTTTCTAGATTAGTTTATGTTAATACTGTGAAACATTTGCTAAATATTCGGCTTGTTGGTTGAAATAATAAACAAATATGTTTCACAGCACTTATATACATATTAAGGTGTGTAACATAATCCAAAGGCTAAATAACCATATCTATTTATAAATAGAGGTTTTCATGTAATGTTTTTTTTTCCAGAGACTTGTCAGACACTCAGAGACGGCCACGGAAAGAAGGGTACGAGTATCGATTAATGAAGAACCGCAGAGCTCAGTTCAACACTGCCATGCCAGGTACTGTCCACACACATTCATCTCAACTAATAGTTTAGTAGACAGATTTTTGCCATCATGTGATCTTGCCCCACGGGTTCAGTTTTCTGCTCAGTGGTCCAAGCTGTGGTGCAAAACCTCCATTTGTGATCAGTGCTTTGGCAGCAGAGAGCTTGGCAGCTGCGCGTGTTAGTTTGCCAGCCTGTGCTAATGTAGCGCAATGCGCTAGTCTCGCTAAATGCAGGCCTCAAGCCAAGGCTTTGGTCTGTGTAAGTCGATCCTTCACCCCACGTCAGCCCGAGCTCACCAACGTCACCCACACGATGGCAGATCTCAATCACACACATGCCCCCATTGCCCTGCACTCCTGTCCTCACTTACACACTGAAACACACAGCATTCACTAGCTGCACTATAGGCCAAAGTCAAGCGCTTACACATTGTGCTTCATTAAATGGAAATTCTTCACTAGAAGAATTGAAAATGATATATCCTCATATCCTTTTCTTCATATGTAGCTAAATATGTACATTAACAGCAAATTGAAGGTATTTTAAATTATTTTAACTATGAATAACAATTACTATTTGCATCTTGCTTACCTCAATTCAAAATTAATGAGAATTCAGGAATTGAATTGTAATTTAAAAGGGATTCTCAGTTCACTTCTGAATAGCACACTACAGAGTATGCATGTATTAAATAGGGTAATTTTCCAACAGAATAAGTCGGATTTGATTTAAACACTTTTTGTATTTTTATTTATTCTGAAATAAATTAGATTTTTTCCAAAGATTTTGTAGAAATATTATGTGGTTTCAATTGACTAATTTTGATGAAATATTCCTGTTATTTCCAAGCTACATTTTCAGAATTATTACTTCAGTCATCAGTGTCACGTGATCATTTAGAAATCATTGTAATATGCCGATTTTCATGCACAAGCAACATTTATTTCTTATAAGTGTAGAAAATAGTGCTACTTAAAAAGACAGTTCACCCCAAAACAAGATATTTGAAGAATGTTGGGGGGAAAAAGCATCCATTGACATCCATAGTAGCGACAAAAATACTATGGTAGTCAATAACTTTTCAATATTCTTCAGTATATTTTCTAGTATGTGTTCAACAGAAGAAAGAAACACAAACAGGTCTGGAACAAGTGAAGTGCGAGTAAACGATGACAGATTTTTCATTTTGTAATATTATAAAGCTACACCATACTTTCCACCCATTTAATATGTTTGCTGAATAAAATGGTTAGTACTTACTGACTCCTGAACATGCTGGAGTTGTAGCTGTTTATTCTGATTTTCATGAGCTGACATGTTTCCTGTGCTGTTTCAGGCCCTTACTACAACCCACGGCCAAGGCAGCGTATCCCACGAGACCTTGCCATGTGCGTCACACCCAGTGGCCAGTTCTACTGCTCCATGTGTAACTCGGGTGCTAGCGAGGAGGCAGAATTTCGTCTACACCTGGAGAGCAAACAGCACAAAAGCAGAGTGTCAGAGCAGCGCTACCGCAGTGAGATGGAGAACCTGGGATACACTTAAGAAGATGAGGGATTCGGAGGAAATAACCTTGCCATTTAGCAAGTAGCCACTTTTGTTTTAAAATGGAAGATGTTTTTTCTTTATGTGATTAATATGTTATTCTATAAGCAATTTATGAGCTAGTATTCACACACATTGCAAAGCAAAGTTTCTTTTGTGCCAGAATGAGAGGCCATTTGTGAAAGGTCTTTAATAAAAGGCGTGAAATTAAATTTTAAGATGCTCCTAAGCACATATAGTTAAAGTCAAAATGATTAGCCCTCCTGTGAATTTTCTTTTTCAAATATTTCCCAAATTATGTTTAACAAAGCATGGAATTTTTCACAGTATTTCCTATAATATTTTTCCTTCTAAAGAAAGTCTGATTTGTTTTATTTCGGCTAGAATAAAAGCAGTTTTAATTATTTTTTTTATACCTTTTTAAGATTATTAGCCCCCTTAAGCAATATTTGTTTTCAATTGTCTACAGAACAAACCACTGTTATACAATAACTTTCCTAATTACCCTAATTAACCTAGTTAAGCTTTTAAATTGCACTTTAAGCTGAATACTAGTATCTTGCAAAATATCTAGTCATCATAGCAAAGATAAAAGAAATCAGTTATTAGAAATGAGTTATTAAAGCTATTATGTTTATAAATGTGTTAAAAAAAAGCTTATTTCTGTTAAACAGAAATTGGAGAAGAAATATACAGGGGGGCTAATAATTCAGGAGGGCTAATAATTGGTACTGTATATCTTCAGCAATTGTGATTCATAATTAGCGTTACAGTAGTAAATTCCTATCCTGGATCGCCTTATGAGAAAATACAACAATATTAGTGTTTCCTGCACTGTTTTGGATTAACTACATTCAGTTTTTATATATAATATATATTTTTTGTTTGTTTACAATGATTCAAATGAATCTTGAAGAGGTGGTAAGTATACATTTTAGTTTTTTTTTTCCCGAAACTATATTCTGTGTGGAAATTATCCTTCAAAAAGGGACAAATCTAGCAGCAATCATTTACCTAGACAAACAAAAGTGGCAATCCTACTCACCCTGAGCCACAGATTCACTGTGTTTCTTCAGGAGCTCGAGAACAAACAGCGCCATTTCTCATATCAAGATTAGAGAATAGATGCTATGGCTCTCCAGCGTTCCTGCTGAATGTACTGTGAAAGCGATGACAATAGATCAACCCCTGTCTCTCTTTGCACACGTTTACTTTGTTAAGACGTACTGGGAAATGTTCAATCTGATAAGCATCATTTTGGGGGCATATATCTGGTATTGTTAATTAGCATGCATTTATTTGGGAGATTGTTGTTTAGTTTCATTTTTGCATTATCCAAAGAGAATCTCTTCATGGGTTAAAGGGAGAAATGGAAAACATGGTTATTTTTAATAAGGCCTGTACCGCCTGTGTTCCCCTACCTCACAACTATCTGATTTAGAGTAGTTTTAAAGCTAATCTGAGACCCTGTTTTACCTGGTATTATCAAATATTTTCAGTGATTGATCACAAATGATAATGCCAATGCATTACCGTTTTTCACCTGCTTATAACATTTAATTAAAGGGTTAGTTCACGCAAAAATTTAAGATTGATGAAAATGCTACTTAATGTTGTATCATTAAACCCGTTATGTTTAGATCAGTACGAATTATAAACTATTTAAAAATGTACTGAGAAATATATGATCTTTAAATGAATAGTGCACCTAAAAATGAAACACTGCTGAAATATATTCACCTTCAGGCAATTCTAGATTTAGATGAGATTTTTTTTTCCCCACATTTGTCCAAATCAACTGATCTTTGACTTGTAAAAACCACAAATGCTTGGTAAATATTCAGTTTTTGGGGGTTAAACTTTCCTTTAAGCGTATTCATTGGGTAAAGCAGGAGCTTTTATAAATTTAAGATGTTTTTTTTTTTTTGTTCATGGATGCATGATTTTGCACATAAACATCCCTTACCCCCTATTTTATCACTTTAAATGCTCTAAATATTTTATCAAAGATATGTACTATATTATAACACAAAAAGATGACCCAGTTTTTTGTTTGCTCTCAATCCTTTCTTAAATAAGCTATTTATGTAATATTTCAGAGTTGCTGTCACTAAATGTTTGCGATTGTAGTTCTTCTCTGATTTAGTATTAGTTCTGCATGAGATTATTGCTGCTTGTATATATTAAAATGACAACCGCTCTGCAAGGAAAGGACCAGAACTGAATCGCACTTGGTAAGAAATGAAAAAGACAATGTTGTGTTAGATGCTCTATATGATTACGCAGACGTCTACGTTTATTCAAATCAAATGTTTACAGTGGGAATCATCACGGGGGACTTTTGGGACAGTTTGTGGGACTAATGGACATCTTAAATGTGCCTCGGAGTATAAAGCCTACTCAACTGTGATGCTCAACATTTCACGTTGTTCTGATTTACATATGTTTCCAGTAGGAGTTTTGCATATACAAATACTGACCATTTATGTCAAGCTCTTTTTATATAAATGGCTAGGTGGTGATTTGTTTCACATATATACACTACCTGACAAAAGTCTTGTCGTCAATCCCAGTTGTAAAAGCAACAAATAATAACTTCACTTCTAGTTGATCATTTGGAAAAGTGGCAGAAGGTCGATTTTTTTTCAATGAATCATCTGTTGAACTGCATCCCAATGATCACAAATACTACAGAAGACCTATTGGAACCCGCATGGACTCAATTACCAAACAGAAATCAGTCAAGTTTGGTGAAGGAAAAAATCATGGTTTGGGGTTACATTCAGTATGGGGGCGTGCGAGAGATCTGTAGTGGAAGGCAACATCAACAAGCTGAGGTATCAAAACATTTGTGCTGCCCATTACATTACAAACCACAGGACAGGGCAAATTCTTCAGGAGGATAGCACTCCTTCTCATACTTCAGCCTCCACATCAAAGTTCCTGAAAGCAAAGAAGGTCAAGGTGCTCCAGGATTGGCCACCCCAGTCACCAGACATGAACAATATTGAGCATGTCTGGAGTAAGATGGAGGAGGAGGATGAATCCAAATAATCTTGATGAACTCTGGGAGTCCTGCAAGAACGCTTTCTTTGCCATTCCAGATTACTTTATTAATACGTTATTTGAGTCACTGCGGGCCTCACGGTGGCGCAGTGGGTAGCACAATCGCCTCACAGCAAGAAGGCCGCTGGTTCGAGCCCTGGCTGGGTCAGTTGGCGTTTCTGTGTGGAGTTTGCATGTTCTCCCCGTGTTTGCGTGGGTTTCCTCCGGGTGCTCCGGTTTCCCCCACAAGTCCAAAGACATGCGGTATAGGTCAATTGGGAAAGCTAAATTGTCCGTAGTGTATGAGTGTGAATGAGTGTGTATGGATGTTTCCCAGTGATGGGTTGCAGCTGGAAGGGCATCCGCTGCATAAAACATATGCTGGATAAGTTGGCGGTTCATTCCGCTGTGGCGACCCCAGATTAATAAAGGGACTAAGCCGAAAAGAAAATTAATGAATAAATGAGTCACTGCAGAGATGTATGGATGCAGTCCTCTAAGCTCAAGGGAGTCATACACAATATTAATTCTTTTTCCACTGCACCATGACTTTATATTCTATACTGTACATTATTTCTTTTAAGTGACAAAACTTTTGTCCAAGCGAAGTAAGACCTCACTGTCCTAATTAAATAATTAAAAATCAAGGCATGATCATATTTTATTTTGGTAAAATAAGCGTAATCTAGAGGTCTTTGCCTTTCATATAAGCCACTTCTGATACCAAATGATCATCTAGAAGTTATTATTTGTTGTTCCTAAAACTTGGATAGGCGGCAAGACTTTTGTCAGGTAGTGTATATGTATATCTACTTTGCTTTGCATTTTAAATGTTACAGCGAGACACTGCAGGTGATGAGAGAAAAAAATTTCTACTAGCAAACTGATTTGATTGCATTAAGATTTGCACACATTTTTTGTATGACGCGTTTTCTAAAATGTTTAAGTATGCTAATGGGGCATTATTTAATAATGTTCAATTATCTAACAGTGTAAGAGCGATCAGTTGACATTACTTTAAAAAATGAGTAAACCCATTGCTTTTCAAGTGATTAGTTGACTTTGCTTTAAAAAAGTAAGTAAACCCATTGCCTTAAAACTATTAATTAAAAGAACTTTGTGCATAATTATCCAAATGTATTCATCTTAAATGTCGCAAGTTACTCATTTTATTTTTTTTAAGTCAACTAGTCACTTTTAAGGCAATGGTTTACTCACTATTTTTAACTAATTTCTTTTTACAGTGTAGTTTAGAAAATATTGCAAAAAACAGAAGAAAAAAAGTCACACTTTTCTATTATGAACAAACCCCTCTGTAAAAATCTGCAGAATATAAATATGAATTAATCTGTGATGTTTAAAGGCTACTGAAGTTTTCAGAAAACGGCCCTTAGAAATATTAATTTTGTTAAATCTACAGACACACATTGATCCAATAAGATGAAATAGTTTGTATTTTTTGACTGTCTTCTAAATTAATACACTTTATGAAAAGTGAGAAACTGAGAGGTGCATGAAAAAGAAATGTTTTTGCCTGCAGTGTTTCGCCTCGCTAATGCAGAAAGCACGCACCACTGATCATCAATGTGATGGTGCAATTATTTTGTGGTTTCCACTTGCAGTGGATTAATATGGCAACAGAAAATGTTAATAATGAGGGAACAGGATCACAACATGTTGCAGGACGGACTACAACCTGCATTATCCATATAAAAGCACTACAAAACCTGGTGTTTTCTTCTGGCAGTCCCTGTGCTTTCTGCCAGAGAATCACCAGAGGCAAGCCATATCCTGTTTTGTGTTTTGTGTCAGGAAGTTGTGACCCAATCTGGAAACAGACCTTCCCAAAGGACGCCAGCAGGGACACTACATTCATTCCCAATGGAGAATCCCATCCATCTACTCTTTCCCATCCATAAATACCTCTTTTTTCATTTAGATTTTTTGTTTTTTATTGAGTCGTATTTCACAAATGTTTTTTAAAGGTTTTGCAGAGGCATTTTATTTTGAGTTGCATCGAAATAAAATCTAGCTGTGCCTTTTGAAGACATGTTCTGATATAACGGTTGCCTTTAATGTCCATTAAAAGGTCTGAGTGCAATAGTGATGATATTTATCTGACCTTTTCGGGGTTTTTTTCCTTCGAGATGTGTTAAACAGTGGTTTAATGTCTTGAATGTACAGTACAGATGAAAGAACATTTTAACTTTATTGTAAAGAGACGTGGGACTCTTTTTTTAATTTAAATCGCAATATGATGTATTAATAAAATATTTCATTAAAAACTAATTCTAGCAGTACTTTTGCAGCATGTTTTCTGTGAGTTTGTAATGTGCCCAATTTAAGTAGAAAAAAATAATTACCCTTTTTTCTGTTTTTGGTTTCATCCCATGGGTGTTCGAACACAAAAGTGGCTTTTATTTTACAGAAACTGGCAGGACTGTATTTTTTATTGACATTGAATATTTACAGCATTAAAGGTGCCATATACTGCATTGGTTTAATAAGTGGTTTAATTGTTCTCTTATATCTACATAATAGGTGTATGGTTTAGGTAAGTTCAAAAAAACATTTTATATGCTCATTTATTACTCACGAAAATACACCTAGAATAAGAAGGTCCTGAATGAAGATCGTGAATAATAATGAGCTTCTCTGTGACGCTTGCAGCTTGCTCTCTCTCTTTCTTACGCACACACACATGCACAAACACACATAAGTTGTGTTGTGGATAGAATTGACTAAATTATAATTAAACTGGACAGAGATGTGTTGTATTTTAAAGCTATAACAAAGAAAACACAGCCAGAAATTAACATCAACCTCTGCATGAACAGATTTTAATAAACTTTACTGCTTTTTTTTTTTTCACAAGAAAAATGACGGTAAGGGTGCTTAAACGTGCACTCATGCACTTACACTTAGCAATCTTGTGTTAGCTAATTTCTAATAAAAGATACAATTAAACATCCTTTATGCCTCTTCAGGGTGAAGCTGAATAAATGTATTATCTCTTTATCCCATATTTTGCATCCTAGACGAACATATGGATTGTTGGAGCCTGGAGTCATTGCTCAGTAACGCATAGTAAATAATCAGCATCTCCCGTTTTCAAAATAAGAGTCCCAGAGACATAGTAAGTTTAATATAAACTTAAAAATAACTAAGGGAGGCAAATGGTAATTGTTATCCCACTAGGAAAATTGTGGCTTATCAAACAGAGTCTGAGGCTTGCATATTAATGATCCCAGACTTTTCAGTCTGTGTTATGGCTGCTGATCTCCTGATTGTGGCTGCTCAGGTCTGGATAATGTAGAATGTGACCTTAATACACGCAAATGATGAGGACGTGCCCTGTGAGCCACGTAACAGTCTGCTTTGTGTTCTGATAGGCCTTTTTTTCACTGGGGTTTTACACTCATGGCATTTAAATGAAAACAAGGAAACAATGGTGTTTGAGGCTCACACTATGGCCATTTCCATGTACTGAACTCTACACCCAGATTTTCTTTATAGGGCACCTTTAGAGCAACAGACAGTGAAAGTGTCACTAATATTTGCATACCAATTACAGTTAGTCTTCTCCACTACAAATATTTGCATACAGAACTGACATTTGCATATAATTATATATATATATATATAATTATATATATATATATATAGACTAATTCTAATCTTTAACAAAGTGAAGGGTGCCATTCAGACAGAACCAAACACACTACTATTATTTTTATTGCATCATAACTAGGTAGATTTCTGCAGATTTATGAGCAAATCATAAATCATCCCATCATAAACGATGTGCAAAAATAAAGCCCCACCCCCTACTCAATATTCAATTCCAGTCTGAAGCACGTCCACATACTAAAATGAAACTTCTAGTTCACGTGGACTTAAAATAAAAGTTTTTTTGTTTAGATTTTTGGTATCAAGTTTTCAGCTCATATACTCTCAGAATCATTGTTCATAAATTAACTTCTTATTTTTAGTTTACACAATTCTGCACCAAAAAAAAAGGATGCATATTCTGTCTGGTCCTAACCATAACCAACCATGGCTATTTGAAACACCATCTAGTGCTGTCCAATGGCCAAACAACTCCTTCAGTCCATTGGTTTTGTTTTCAGAGAACTCCTGGCTTCCCCTCTGCAAGAAAGACTTTCTTCAGCTCTGTATTTTACTCACCGCACCCAATAAGTGTGTGTGGAACTGCAGCGAGACATGAGTGGGCTTCATTGTACAGGGCCGAGTCAACTGACAAACTTGTGTGCTGTTTTTCTGGTCTGCATCAGGCCCTGAGGGAGACATGACAGCTGTAACAGTAAGAACTCCAGAAACATCAGCTGAGAGGAACAGATGTGTGTGTGTGTGTGTGTGTTTAATGAACGTTAAGTTAAAGCTTATGTGTGTAATTTTTTATGTAAAAAAAAAAAGAATAATTGTTTAGGGATTACGTACATCTAGGTGTTTTTTAAGACTAAAGCAGCCTTTAGTCTTTTACTGGGCTTTGTTCTGCAATAAACAACTGTAGATGTACATAATCCTGCTTATTACACTGCTAACATGCCATGAAACTAAATAATTTAATATAAAACACTGATCTGAGCTGTTGCTGAGTCTTTTATTTCAGTATGTTGATGTACTCCTGGCGACACGGTGGCTCAGTGGTTAGCACTGTGGCCTCACAGCAAGAAGGTCGCTGGTTCGAGCCTTGGTTGGGTCAGTTGGCATTTCTGTGTGGAGTTTGCATGTTCTTCCCGTGTTCGCGTGGGTTTCCTCCAGGTGCTCCGATTTCCCCCACAAGTCCAAAGACATGCGCTATAGGTCAATTGGGTACGCTAAATTGTCTGTAGTGTATGTGTGTGAATGGGAGTGTATGGATGTTTCCCAGTGATAGGTTGCGGGCTGGAAGGGCATCCGCTTCGTAAAACATATGCTGGATAAGTTGGCGGTTCATTCCGCTGTGGCAGCCCCAGGTTAATAAAGGGACTAAGCCGAAATGAAAATGAATGAATGAATGAATGAATGAATATTTTACAAAGTTGATGGTTTCTGTGTATTGTTTGATGTTATAAATGTAAGCATGGGAAGAGACTTTAGAAAAAGTCTCTTCCCTCTTCCCAAAAAATTAGAAAAAGAAAAAAATTACCAACCCTAGATGCTTGCATTTGTTGCTTTTAAGTTCAGATTAGATTGAGTCTTTCATCCTTCTGTCTGTTACTGGATCCATGATTTCCTAACCAATAGGAAAGTGTGATGCATTTCTGCAGGGAGAGGAAGTGAACGTCTGCTGTCGAGAGCTAAAAACACAAACAACTGCAGAGATGGTTATTGATTTCAGGAAGAAGAAGAAACGCCCATCTGCTTCCTCTGGAAAAATAGTCACAACCAGCATTACATTCCAAAAAACTTAATAGATTAAAATCTGTGTCCTATAATAGCAAAGGTGAACTTTACTCTTAAACAGAGTAATTGTTTCGCTTTATATGACTTCAGTATTTCATCAGGAGCATTTCACGGGTATTCAGGGGTTTTTTGACTCTTAAAGTGCCAGTAGCTGTTGACTGGAATTTTATGTAGAAAAAATAAAGTACATTAAATTGACTGAGTTGCTTTACATTATCATTGCAACTAAAAGATCAAGGCTGTTTTTACGTGGTAGATGTTATCTAATATAATTCATATCTGTATAAGACAGGGACCTCCTGTTTTGGACCTCCAAAATGACCATCATCATATAAGAGAACATCCCTTTTTCTGGACCCTTGCCTAATTTACTCATTTTAAAATAATTATATTCATTTGAATACATGCTTGCTTGCTTGTTTGTTTGTTTATTTATTCATTCATTTCAAATATTATTTATTTATGTCAAGTAAATATTATTTATTTATTTTAAATTATTTATTAATTTAATTAATTCATTCATTTGTTTATTCATTCATTCATTTTCATTTCGGCTTAGTCCCTTTATTAATCTGGGGTCGCCACAGCGGAATGAACCGCCAACTTATCCAGCATATGTTTTACGCAGCGGATGCCCTTCCAGCTGCAACCCATCTCTGGGAAACATCCATACACACTCATTCACACACATACACTACGGACAATTTAGTCTACCCAATTCACCTATACCGCATGTCTTTGGACTTGTGGGGGAAACCGGAGCACCCGGAGGAAACCCACGCCAACACAGGGAGAACATGCAAACTCCACACAGAAACGCCAACTGACCCAGCCGAGGCTCGAATCAGCGACCTTCTTGCTGTGAGGCGAACGTGCTACCCACTGCGCCACTGTGAGGCCCCCCATTTGTTTATTTATTATTAATTTATTTAATATATTTAATTATTCATTCAATCATTTTCTTTTCAGCTTAGTCCCTTTATTAATCTGGGGTCGCCACAGCGGAATGAATGTTTTACCAGAATGTGAAACCAGAGCACCTGGAGGAAACCCACGCCAACATGGGAAGAACATGCAAACTCCACACAGAAATGCCAACTGGCCCAGCCGAGGCTCGAACCAGCGACCTTCTTGCTGTGAGGTGACAGCTCTACCCGCTGCGCTTAAATTTTTTTATTTTCTTTGTTTTTTTATATATATATATTTTTTAAAACTGTTTGTCTCTATACATTTCCACAAACAATCCTGGTTTATTTATTTATTTTGAAAGATTTTCTTTTATTCATACTATTTATCAAAAGATTATTATTAGTTTATTTTTTTAATCTTATTTTTTTTTTACACACTTTTTCTTTTCATGTTTATGTATTTTAAATCAATGTACAAATATTTTATATTTATTTAGAGCACATTTGCATTATTTATTTAAACTTTTTAAATAATTCATTCATATTTAATCATTTATTATGTATTTATTTATATTTATTTATAATATATTTATTAATTCATTTATATTTATTAAATTAATATATGCATTTTTCCTTTTTATCTAAACATTTCCACAAACTTCCAACACTAGGTTGTCTCTTATTTTTCCATTACTCGAAAAAAATTATTAATAAAAAAATCTATTTAATCTAATTATTAATTATTACTCTGTTTTCTTTCAACTTCTCCACAGGCCCACTTTAGCACTCTCATCCAAAAACTCAAGACCCCTCCCCCCCAGGTGAACAGTTGAATCTGAAAATGACATCAGTGTCAACAAGAAAACACGCTGTCAGACAAGAGCTTACAGGAATTTCAGAGTCATTGAGCAATGACAGGAATGAGGGATATTTTCAATCAACACAAAAGCAAAAACATTAAGCACTTTATGACTTTTTTTTCTGTAAACTGTCAACCACGTGACCGAGAAAACAATATATTTCTTTAGTGTGTAAAGCCACACAGAGTCCATCACTAATTTGCTTGTTTAGTCACTTAATGGGCCTCACGGTGGCGCAGTGGGTAGCACGATCACCTCACAGCAAGAAGGTTGCTGGTTCGAGCCTCGGCTGGGTCAGTTGGCATTTCTGTGTGGAGTTTGCATGTTCTCTCCGTGTTGGCGTGGGTTTCCTCCGGGTGCTCCGGTTTCCCCCACAGTCCAAAGACATGCCGTATATGTGAATTGGGTAAGCTAAATTGTCCGTAGTGTATGAGTGTGAATGGGTGTGTATGGATGTTTCCCAGTGATGGGTTGTAGCTGGAAGGGCATCCACTGCGTAAAACATATGCTGGATAAGTTGGCGGTTCATTCCGCTGTGGCGACCCCAGATTAATAAAGGGACTAAGCCGAAAAGAAAATAAATGAATGAATAGTCACTTAATTTTCTGTGCAAATGCTTGTTTTTAGTTTTGAAAAACAATATAAAATCATTATATATTTGCTTTGTTCATCAAACTATTCATGGCATCTTTCAGATTTCAAATGTTGTCATTTAGAGCATAAAACAACCAAAAGTGTCGTGTGTTAGACTTGTTTACATTCATTTAGGCAACTAATGCTTTAACTTCAGAATAGTTCATTCATATTTGACGTATAACCCTGATTTTCAATAACAAAAATCTAAATAATAGTTTTGTTTAGTTTTTTTTTTAAATGGGAAGAGCTTTCTGGAATTAAAGCAAATATTAACATTTTACTCAAAGCTACAGCTAATACATTAAGTAAATCCAATGAAATTGAGAATTTAAGTGATCACTTAAATATATAAAGTAGGCTATATATTAAAAAAAGCCCCAGTAACAGGCGATAAAGCAATAGCGCCACCTTGTGACCTTACACTGTCAACACTCTAACATTCATTCATTTATACATTTTCTTTTTGGCTTTGTCCCTTTATTAATCTGGGGTCGCCACAGCGGAATGAACCGCCAACTTATCCAGCATATGTTTTACGCACCAGATGCCCTTCCAACTGCAACTGGGAAACATCACTGGGAACTATCACTGGGAAACATCCATACACACTCATTCACACACATACACTATGGACAATTTAGCCCAATTCACCTGTACCGCATGTCTTTGGACTTGTGGGGGAAACCGGAGCACCCGGAGGAAACCCAACACGGGGAGAACATGCAAACTCCACACAAATGCCAACTGACCCAGGCTCGAACCAGTGACCTTCTTGTTGTGAGGCGATCGTGCTACTCACTGTGACACAACACTCAACAGAAATACATTTGTGCGTTTCTTTTCCTGTAAATTGTATGCGGTGTGGGAATTGTCACAGTATAATTGTGAAAAGCAGATGTTTTAAGAATAAACTTATGAAATTATAAACTTTATGAAATGTAAGCTAAAAATGTGACATGAAAACAAACAATATCACAGATGTGAGACCTAGCATACTGCCTGTAATTTAGCTTTCATACAACTTGAATTGTTTCCCAGTGATGGGTTGCAGCTGGAAGGGCATCCGCTGCGTAAAACATAAGCTGGATAAATTGGTGGTTCATTACACTGTGGCGACACCAGATTAATAAAGGGACTAAGCCGAAAAGAAAATGAATGAATGACAACTTGAATTGAGGTAATTAATATCGAATAACTTACGTTTAAAACAAACAAACAAACAAACAAACAAACAAACAAACAAACAAACAAACGGGTCAATTGCCTCGTGTCTCTTGCCCGCGAAGTAAACTGCCTTCAAATAAGCCAAAATGGAGTCATCAAGTAGGCTTTTTTTGAGAAAGCGGACTGGAAGTTCGATATAAATGGAAAAAATCCAGATCCATTACAGGTTTTCCATTTCAAACAATCAAATGTCCATTGGTAGATTTGATCCAGTTTACTTGTTTCCATCGTTGATAGTCGTGAAGTTGATTAACGGGGCGAAACGTTATTGTTGTTAACGAAATAACGAAGTCAACACAAACGGTATAGGGGAATAACCCACCTACGTCACACATGACGTCACACGGGTTCAACCGCGCATACCGGTTGCAAAAAAAGACCGGTTGCAATAGCAAACATGTCGTGTTTTGCGGTAGGATGCCAAAATCGCAAGTCCAAAAATAGAAAACTTAAATTTTACCGTAGACCACACTGCTTTTCATGCCAACCGCAGACGTCTTTGGCTAACAGCCATCAGAAGAGCTGAATGTAAAGTAGATCGAACAATGTGGAAAGAAAATTGTCTATATATTCCATTTCATATAAAATAAAGTTAGGCCTGTTTATTAATGATTAATATTTAAAGCTTAATTTATTTTATCACGAAATTAAGGATTAAATATGCTGTTTAAATAAATTTTTAAAACGATAAAGAGCAACAACAAATAAAGAGTGTAAAATAAATCAGCATCTAATTGAAAAGGCAACACGGTGGCTCAGTGGTTAGCACTGTCACCTCACAGCAAGAAGGTCGCTGGTTCGAGTCCCGGCTGGGTCAGTTGGCATTTCTGTGTGGAGTTAGCATGTTCTCCCCGTGTTCGCGTGGGTTTCCTCCCAGTACTGGGTTGCAACTGGAAGGGCATCCAGTTGCAGTTGCAGTTTACTGCTGTGTAAAACATATGCTGGATAAGTTGGCGGTTCATTCTGCTGTGGCGACCCCAGATGAATAAAGGGACTAAGCCCAAGGAATAATTGAAAAAAGTGTATGTATTTATATAATATATACATATATATTAAAGAAGTTAAAAATGAATAGGTGTTTTATTTAAAATATATATTTATTAAATATATAGGCCTGAACATCTTTTACTCTCTAGGTGGATGGATGAATGGATAGATAGATAGATAGATAGATAGATAGATAGATAGATAGATAGATAGATAGATAGATAGATAGATAGATAGATAGATAGATAGATAGATAGATAGATATTGTTTTTAATATTATTTATTTTTAAAATGAGGGTTACACATTTATTTTTGGAAATGTTTACATCAAAATAAGTGTAAAACAATGAATCAGCATATAAACAAAACGACAACATATAAAATCACCACAAAATGTTTATTCAAGGAGAAATTTCAATGCAAACACACACAAACACTGATTCTATTTCAATGGGTGCGATAAAAGTTCTATGTGAACTGACATCAAATATATTACTTTTCCATCATCTTGTAGTATGCACAGTTTTGTCTTCCGGTTATGTCGTACGAGTGGGGGTGTACATGAAAACGTATTTGGATACACAGATGAATTCAAATCAGTGATTCTTTACTACCGATGCACTATTACATCAAAACATCTCTATATATTTAGTGTGATTCTGGCACCAAATAATAACAATACAGGCAGTCATATTCCAGAAAATCTCAATTAAATAGTCAAGATCTGTTTCAAATGTACAGGAATCATCACAGCACTCTTTGGATACGGTTTGAGGCAACAATTCAGTGCACATAAACATGTTCAGCTAGACTACAGAAACACAGATTTAACATCGGACACACTCAGATGAACTCA
Organism: Danio choprae; assembly: GCA_903798125.1. Lineage (NCBI taxonomy): Eukaryota > Metazoa > Chordata > Actinopteri > Cypriniformes > Danionidae > Danio > Danio choprae. The sequence goes on from CAIGQW010054176.1 coordinate 7,589,481, forward strand.
GTTAACAGTTCTGTAGTTTTAATCCTTAAAGAAATAGAAATAGGCTCATTTTACAAGTCACCTAGAGTTAAATGATGGAGTTTTATAATTTTTGAATCCATTCAGCCGATCTCCGGGTCTGATGGGAGCACTTTTAGCTTAGCTTAGCATAGGTCATTGAATCAGATTAGACCATTAGCATCTCGCTCAAAAATAACCTAGAGAATAACCAAGAGTTTTGCTAATATTTAAAGCTTGACTCTTCTGTACACAATGTAACTACAGAAGAGTCAAACTTTAAATAGGAAAATGATAGAAACTCTTACTTAAAGTTTTTTGAGTGTGATGCTAATGGTCTAAACCGATTCAATGATTTATGCTAAGCTAAGCTAAAAGTGCCCCCGTCAGACCAATAGATTGGCTAAATGGATTTAAAAAGTGGTAAATGTTCATCTAAATGCAAATGGATAATAATGATCAGTAACTGTAGAGCAGGTTTAATATCAATACAAATACTGACATTTTTGTCTTGTTCCCAAATTTGTTAATGTAACAAACAGCTCATGTTTCCCTCCCACGAGCACTTAAAATTCTCAGAAACATGCAGTTAAAATCGCTTTTGTAAATTTACATGATATAAAAAAATACCTGCCTGATTAAAACAACTAGCACTTGAATTGATAATCAGTATCTGATTTAAATGTCAGGTGAAAAAGGTCAATATTTCTTTTCAAGCATATAAAAAACACATCGCTCGAACGTTTTAGGGAAATGAAGTAAATAAAGCTCTTTGACACAATGAGTGTTTTTTTCCCCCCCTCATATTTCTATGTACAATTTACAACAATGTTATCATCCATCCCTCAAAATAACAGAGAGAAACCCTTTCAGATTTGACAATACAGAAGCACAACTATTGGAGGAGCAGCAAAATAACACACCTGCAGTTCCCATATAGGTATAATGGACATTTCTGTAAATATATGTATAGATATACATATAAGAGCCATAGTATTACAAGCCAAGTTCTGAAAAAGTCGTGACATTTCCTAAAATGCAATAATACTTTTATTTCATTTACAAAAGTACAAAGAAAGTATTCCTTGATTTTATTGCATCAGACAGACTCAGATGAACTTAGTTAAAAGTTCTGTACAGTATTTTAATGCTCTGTTATGAATGGTTGCAGAGCAGGTTTAATATTTTAACTAAACATACAGAAATGTTTGTCTTGTTCCCAAATTTGTCAATGTAACAAACAGCATGTGTTTCTCCACAAGTACTTAAAATTCTCAGAAACAT
>CAIGQW010054176.1:7603506-7616684 GCA_903798125.1 Danio choprae
TACATAGAAACAAAACTATACAAAACCATTTTGTTACATAGATATTTAAATTATATATAATTTGTATCACATACACATATATTTTATGTCTAAACAAAAATATATTCTCAAATATATGCATGCATGTGTGTATTTATATACACATAATAAAAATACACAGTACACACACTTAAATTATGCCGATACAAACTTTTATTTTGGATGCGATTGATCAGAATGAATTTTTGCCCAGCACTAATAAAATTCAAGATTCAGTTCAAATGATATTTACCTGTCCAGTTCCTCATCCAATGGTTGGTAGGAGTTCTCATAACATTTTATCCTCTTCATAAAGTCTGCGACAGCCTCCTCTGTGTTACAGTGTGTGTAGTCTGGACTGCCCAGCTTCACTTGCTGAACACCAAAACCACACATTTAGACAAAATACAGCATGAGATAAAGATATTAAAGAGGTCTCTGGGACTTACCACAATGTTCTCAGCGATAACGTCAGGGTCTTCACACACAGACTCTACAAAGAACACCTTAAGGATGGGAAAAGAGCGTTTTAAAACAGCTGAAATGAGAAACACATGAGAATACAAGCTTTAGATGAAATATCTCATATATGCAGCACCTTAAAACCGTTCTGCTCTGCAAATCTGATGATTGTGTCTCTTCTTTCTCTTGTCGTGTTTGTGGCATCAAAAACCTGAGGATTGTGTAATAGAAAACAAGATAAATGCGTAAAATAGCATGTTTAATTGCAACTACTGTCTTTTCTGGAATATAAAAGTTGCTGTTTTTATGATCTGAAACAGTGCAATATATTCTAAAATGACTTTTAGCAACACACGCACAATGCGTTTTTTATTTTGATGAGCATTTGTTTTTCAGTTTTTCATATAAATAACTGCAATGTATTTTCAATAGCTCAAGTATTCATTTTACGTTGCTTTTATATGTTTTTTGACTCTCAAAGTGGCTGGTAGACATTGCATTATATTTGATGAATCACCAAATACTGGGTTTCTACAGGTGCCATAAAGTCAAATTTAAGACTTTTTAAGACCTTTTTAAGACCATTGTGAATGTAATTTTAAATGATAAAAATAAATGTTATTGTAAGGAAGATAATTAAACCACATTGTAAATAGAGTTAATAAATAAACGTTTGTTTAAACTTTTATTGAAATTGAAATGGTTGGTGATTGGATATAGCTTACATAGGAAAATTAAGACCCGTTTAGATTGATTTAAGACCTACAACACAATATTTTTTTGTGAATTTAAGACTTTTGAAGGCCTAAAATTTAGTTTTTGAAATTGAAGACATTTTAAGACCCCGCAGATACCCTGCAAATAGCCACAAAGTTTTAGCTAAAAAAAAAACTTCCTTAATATTCTACTGAAGAGAAAACATCATTTACATTTTGAAAGATAAGTAAAACTAGCAGCAGGTTTTCATATAAGGGTGAACAATGTCATTTTTACCTGATGTAAATTATGCATCAAAAATAAGGTAAAAATAAAAATAATTTGAATTTAAAATTAAAATAATAAATAAAAAATAATTTCCTCAAACATTAGATAAATAGAGACACTAGCTGGGTTTCCATCACCATGTGTGTGTGTTTTTTTTTTAAGTATCGCATGAGAATTGAGGGATGGAAATGGAAAATTTCCCTAAATTTGCATTAACAAAAATGTAAGTTCACTTGAAGGGGTTTTTAAAAACCATTAATGTGAATAAAGGGAGATAGGAACACATTTCCCGAAAAATTCTGAAGCAGTCTGAAGTGACCAATCAGCTGTCTTTTGGTTACTAAGTTACCAGTCAGTCAGTCAGCCACTCTAACAGCTTGATGGAAACCTAATTCACATGTGGGGATTTTTCTCTTTTTCACACTTTTAAAAGATTTACTTCACGTTACAATGGAAACCCGGCTAATGTACTGGATGTTTAGTATTTGAACCGAGTATTTGTGCAAATATGACATCCTCTATTTGTTGTGAATAGCATTTTTTTAAAGGATGTTTTTCTTACCGCCACCTGTCCACCTTCATCTGTGAGGAACTGCCGTACATCATTGAGAGCTGCCAGTGCACACTGCCTAAAAAAATACAAGATATTACAAAACATTTTCTTAGCATTTTTATACCAGTGGTTTTTCTTTTTTTATTGCATTAATTCACACTTACATACAGCTGTATGGTACACAAAGCTTATGACATTTGATATACAAAACAACTGAATACAAGTAAATATAAAGCACTCACTGATATTCTGACAATATATTATGAAATATTAAAATATGATTTATATCGCCTTAGTACAAATTTGTAGCTTTTCAATAGCTAATCCAGTTTTGTGTTTATTTCTAAACTCATACTGTGGTCTACCCAATCTGTTTTCAGGTTTATGATACTTTTTTCCACCCAATTATATGCAGGCGAAAACATGAGGATGGCACATTTGACACATTAAATGACGCATTTAATTATTATTTTACACATTAAAGGGATAGCTCACTCAGAAATAAAAATTACGTCATCATTTATTGACCCTCCACTTGTTTGATTTTCCTTCCTCTGTAAAACACAAATGAAGATATATAGAATAATGTTGGAAACATGCAACCATTGACTTCCAAAGTATATTTTTTTCCACTAAAAATGATAACAGAGTTTTCATTTTTGGGTGAACTATCCCTTTAAGTCAGGGCGACACTGTGGCTCAGTGGTTAGCACTGTCACCTCACAGCAAAAAGGTCGCTGGTTCGAGTCCCGGCTGGATCAGTTGGCATTTCTGTGTGGAGTTTGCATGTTCTCCCCGTGTTGGCGTGTGTTTCCTCCGGGTGCTCCGATTTCCCCCACAGTCCAAAACATGTGGTATAGATGAATTGAATGAACTAAATTGGCTGTAGTGTATGTGTGTGAGTGAGCATGTATGGATGTTTCCCAGTACTGGATTTCAGCTGGAAAGGCATCCTCTCCGTAAAACATATGCTGGATAAGTTAGTGGTTCATTGCACTGTGGCAACCCCTGATGAATAAAAGGACTAAGCCGAAGGAAAATGAATGAATGAAGACCTTTTTAAGACCATTGTGAATGAAATTTCAGACTTAAACAGGAATGCTAAGGACTTTTTTTCTAATGCCCTGGTTGGACCAGCAGACTAAAAGTCTTTTACTTGCCCTATTAAAAAAAGGCATTTCTTAAGGCTGATTTATACTTCTGCGTCGAGTGATCGGCGTGACCCACAGCGCATTTATACTTCTGCACGCTGTTTGTGTTGCTCTGCAATAAAACTTCTGAAACGCTAGCTGGCAGTAGGTTTTTATGTTCCTCTGTGTCGAGTTTCTTCGCAGGGGTTTTGTTTTTTCGCAGGGGTTTTGTTTTTTCGACCGTGCGAGGGCTGCGCCGGACCATACGCGTGCGCTTGACGCAAAAGTATAAATCAGCCTTTAGCCACATTTTAAATAATGTGTCAAATCAACACTTTTTTTCAACAGATTTTTTGTAAAAGAAGTTTTAAAAATGATAATAAACGAAATATAATTAAATTGACATGGACATGGGAAAATTAAGACCCATTAAAAATGATTTAAGACATACAAGACCTTTTAAGCCTAAACTTTCAGATTTGAAATGTAAATCTTTTTAAGACACCCTGCTAGATATAATGTTGAGGAAGTAAACTCAGTGGGGATTGTGTTCTCAAAGCACTTATGAATATTTGAACATTTCCAGAATAAGAGTAGCTTGTTTTCATGACCACCATTGACAAAAATCTTAGTCTTACTTCCTGATTTTGAGCCCCTCTTCATTGTCTGGTCGAAAGAACTCAAAGGATTTGTAGATCTTTACACATTCTCGCCTGTATTGGCCAACGTTAAACTCTGCGGAAGTAAAAGAAACCAACTTCAGGAAGAGCAAAACCACATGTGGATTAACACAATCTTGGCCCAGCATTTCACAAATCTGCACTTTGTAAACTCAATCCAAACCTTTCGTGGGAACATCAATCCAGTTGAGGTAGCGTGTCAGTTTTTTGGAGATGTAGGTCTTTCCTCTGGCAGGTAGACCGACGGTTACTATAAGCGTGGGGCAGTTGGTCATGCATACTGGAAGAAACAAAAACAGCGGCTCATAAAACACTTGAAAAACATGTTTAGCTCCTCCTTTGCATATAAGCTGAGCTGTGGATCATCACACACCTTATTGCATAAAGAACAGGAATGATTTGATCTTTGTGCAGTTCTGGTGGCATTTTTATTGCTTTAATCAAACCTGTGAGTTGTCATTGTGGAGCATAAGTCGTTTTGGTATTGCCACAGCAGATTGCATAATATCACATCTATGTCTATAGTTGTGTAATAAAAAAATGGGTGAAAATGTTATATAGCTATTGGTTTGTACATTTTAGAAGTGTGTACTGTATTTGAAAAAGTCACAAATATTAGCCTATGAGACCATCAATGATAAGGTAGAAATTTATTTAAGCTTCTTACGACAAAAAATCTAAAAGGTTTTGAATTTATTTAAATGTAAAACAGAAACTTTAAACTTTAAATATTGAAAAATATATATATGTAATATATATGTTTCTCTGTGTGCATTATGCATATTTTCCCAAACTTTAAGGTCTGAGATATTGTCATTTCCTAAAAAAAACCTCTAAATCATAATATTCTTTCTTGACAACAAATTATCAGTAGTCATAAAATTATATATATATATAAAACATTCACATTTTACTAAAAATTTTTTATTTGTTTATGAAAAACCCTGAGAACTGGTAATACCCTAACACACACACACACACACACACGCACACACACACACACACAGTAGTAATATGGAGTAATATATTAAATACAATGTGTCAATGTGCTGTTATTACTAAAGTAATACAGCATTATTACACAATGTTGAAATAATAAACTATTTAACTTACAACTATTTACGATTAATTATCTCTTATTTAGTTTATTTGTTTACGTATCTAAAATTACTTGCGAGTCAACTACTGTGCAACAATTTATATTGTAACAAATGAACGTTATATATCACATATATAATACAATAATACATATACACGAAAAACACATAACTCGTAAGCTTCCTAAATCTTATGTAACGCTATTTCAAAATAAAATAAAATAAATGTAATCAAACAAAAACCTCCCGATTTCTTCATGTGCAGGTCTGAACATGATATTAAATAGTCATATTGTGAGTGTTGCATCAGAAAACCCCATTTAAGCCAAATCTGCCTCCAGCATCTCAACCTTTCATTCATGCTTACCCTTTTTTTGACTAATGTGCCTGTCAGGAAGGCCGTTTCTGGAGGATGGCACCCATATTTTCTTTAAAGGATTCTGGGTGAGCTCTCGGGTCAGACTATTGCCACATTTCTCCGTGTTGTTCTCTATTAAACTCATTATAATCCGTCGTCTCTACACTCGAGCGTCCATGACCATCAGTGCGCACTAAAGACAGCGTTGAAGAATGGCATGAGACTGGTAGGGAAAAGGTCTACCGTAATGGCAACAACGGATGCGCGCTTACAAATATTTACCGTAAACATTGGTGTGTTTTCATAGTAGTAAGTAACTGGGATAGATTAAAAAACGATTTCTTTAAATATATAGCTTAGTTGTTTGGTTAATTTTAAGAGTCTGCAATTTAACATTGATAAAACTTATATTTGTACTATTTTTAAGTTAGCTGTTACTAAAGTTGATTTGTGTCATTGTTTTGTTCACCAGACGTAATGGTGAAGAACGCAGTGTGGTCACGTGATATCTGTTACTTTTGTCAGCGCTGCTATAAACGGACTAATCACAGGCGTTTGTGCTTGGCTGCTTGCTAGATTTAAGTAATACTGTAAATGTATTGGATGCTGGATTCCACACAATTCCTTCATGTTGTCCTAACACAAATCAATTAAGTTAACTTAATTGTTTATACAAATTTAAGTAGATTTAACATAAATTAAGTTTTAACTAGTGTTAATTCAGCTCATTTGAAATATATTAGTATATAAGTAGCAAAAAATTTTTTTTGAGTCTATAAATGTGTCCAGTCATCAAAATAAAAAGTGTTTTTGACCTGTATCTGTGAAAGATTTGTCTTCTTTTGTCAACAATATTTACATTATAATGAATTTTGTAACCTCATTGTAAACCTGATACATTAAATTAAATAACGGAAAAATTATTCTCATTTTTATTAAGAGTTTTTTTTTTTAAATCAATATACAATTTAAAAGGTGGGTGACGCGGTGGCACAGTGGGTAGCACAATCGCCTTACAGCAAGAAGGTCGCTGGTTTGAGCCTTGGCTTGGTCAGTTGAAATTTCTGTGTGGAGTTTGTATGTTCTGCCCGTGTTTGCCTGGGTTTCCTCTGGGTGCTCCAGTTTCCCCCACAAGTCCAAAGACATGCACTATAGGGGAATTGGGAAAGATAAATTGTCCGTAGTGTATGTGTGTGAATGAGTGTGTATGGATGTTTCCCAGTGATGGGTTGCGGCTGAAAGGGCATCCGCTGCGTAAAACATGCTGGATAAGTTGGCGGTTCATTCCGCCGTGGCGACCCCAGATTAATAAAGAGACTAAGCCGAAAAGAAAATGAATGAATACATTATAAAAGGGAAGAAATAGGAACAAAGTGTTCAGTTTTATCAGATACCCAAAATAATTAAAATGTGCAATTTGTTGCAGATGATACTATTTATATGCCCAGAAAATAAGATGAATTTTTGATAGCTTGTAATGTACACCAATCCGATTTTATGCTATAGAAGATATATATTAGTTGACACTGTATTTAACAATAATATGCAGCAGCAAAATGTTATTGCACATAAACTTGAATACTTCTTTATAATAAAACTAATTAAATAAATACTGGTGTGTAAATATAATATCCAGTAAACCTAAATTTGGTCTAGTAAATGTTAATCATGCAAGATTTTATATTATATTATATTTCAATACCACAGATATAAAAATAAGGGAACAGAGGAATTATATCACTGGAGTATGAATATAACCATAATGATAACTAGCAGTCACAGCAAAAGACACACTGGTTTATTTTGATTGGCTGTCAATCAAAATCAACAAGTGTGTCTTTTGCTGTGACTGCTAGTTATCATTATGGTTATTATTCAGAGGACGATTTATTGATTTGAGGGCTCTAAGTAATTCCAGCCAAGGGGCCAAACAGTGTTAAAATGCACCCTTTGTACTTTTATTCATATTCTATTCATTTAAATGGGTGTTTTTTCTCTCTCCTTTTCTACGTTTTATTTTATTGCAATCTCTACATTTTAAATGATTTGTTTCCTTAAAATGAGTTACATTTTAGTCACAACTGAACATAATAAATAAACTATTTCTGTTTTTAAAACCTTTACCTGATCTGACTGCTGGCCTGCTCCATGATTTGGGATGGGGGACAAATTTGCGTAGTTGTAATAATTACATTAACATTTTATTTGTTAGACCCTCACCATACAAAACATGATAGAAAGCAGTTATATATAATTTAGGTATAATTTATACGTCTAGGTATTTATTGGGGCCCTAAGGGGCCGCTTACCTCACTTATAGACCATTTTGAGGGATGTAAACAAAAAAAATGGTCCCAACGTATTTGCTGTTTGACATTTTTAATTTCTAAAGCTTTTGATAATCCAAAAAGAGCCACATATTAATAAATAATGTTATATTATGTAAATATTAGCTGTTTTAACATTAAGTTATGATTGAACTGCCTCTTGTTACAGTTATGAAATAGTTTGATAACAAGCAGGAAATGTTTATGGGCCAGTGACAGTGAAATGGTCTATTGGGTAAATCCACCCCTGGTTATGTTAGGTTAGGATCTTAGAGTGAAATTAATTCTTTTATTATTATTTTCCTCAGATGAAATAATGGTAACAGAACATTGTGTGAAACTTTTTTTTTTCAGCAAACTTTTAATTAGGCTACAATTTAGATTCCTTTATTTTTTAATTAAATATGGCAGATCACAGCAAGTTTTAGAGGGCTCAGTAACTCATTTTTACCCCCCAGAATTGATTTTTTTAACAAATAAAATTAAAGAAATATTGTTTTTACAATTATTCACAGATTTTATCCAGTCAAACAGTTTTTACAGAAGTTCAAATATGATACTGACGTCTCTTGCTCTTTCTGTGAGACTTCTTCTGAGTCTGTCGCTCACTTATTTTGGGAATGAACCTTTGTTAAAAGTTTCTGGTCTGATGTGAATACTCTAATTGTCCAAAAGATTTGTAGTGATTTCTCTTTAAGCTATAGATGTGTTGTTTTATGGTTTATAATTCCTTAATTCAAGTTTTTGTATAAACCTCATATTATTTATTGGAAAGGTTTTTTTCTGCATAAGTGTAAATCTACTCAATGTAAACCAAATTTTGTATTTTTTGTAACTGTACTTGAATACCATTACAGAGTCTCACAACACATGTACAACATGTGCTTTATTTAATATTCTGCATTAATTTGTATTATTTTGTCATGTGCCTTCTCTCGCTTTTTTATTTTTTATTTATTATTATTTTTGATTGTTTCTTCTTTTCTCTTTCTCATCGTCTCTCTTTGCTTTACCATTGTTATATTTCTTTAAAATTGCCATATTTCTCTTGTTGCAAAAAAGTATTATCTGTATTGTTTGTACTATACTTCTATCTGTTGTATTTTTATTGTTATTGCCTTTTGTTGTTGCAATAAAAATAAATAAATAAATAAATAATCATTTTTACCCAAACCTCTAACTCCAGCGCCCCCGTGTGGTACTTGGACATTTTTTTTTTATTAAAATATTTTATCATTAAATTTAAAAATAAATTTAATGTGCATGTTTGAGCCTTACATTTACTAACTGAACGACTAACACAAATGCAGACGTTCAATCAACAGGCCGCACTGGTTATTGTCATTTTCAACGTCTCTGCAGGCTGGAGGGCAAGTTGTAACTTGAATAGTCTGATTTCACCAAATGTGCAACTATGAATCACGGTCTATCAAGTCAAACGTGTTATCTTCACAACATTACGATATAAAAAAGCATGCTTGTAATAGCTACAGCCAAATAAAACACAGAAAACGGGAATTAGGTCAAAGTTCACGTTCAAAATATTCAGTTTAAAAGCTTACAGACACTATCTAAATTGAAAACATAAATCCACTGCATTCGAAATAACAACATTGTTGCAGACAGGCACATTTTAAGACTAAAAATCATGCTAGAAGCTTTAAATTATTACATTTTTGGAAGTGAGAGTAGTTAAACACATGATAAAATACATAAACTATCCACTAGGTGGCAAGACGGAGACATATTCATGGCTGCACACCCCAATGGATTATGGGTAGGGGATTTGACTTGAGCTGTCTGCAACTGTGCATAGCTTGATAATAACAATGATTTGTGAGAAGCAGCATACACTTATATCCATGCACAATGACCATCTAAAACAGAAAAACAGGCTACATGATTGCTTTGGACATAACTAAGAGACCATTTTACATTTCCAAAACATTCTACTAAAAACACATATGCATATGTATGTAATAACAACAATCAAACCCTATCAAGTGAATTTCCTCATGAAATAAAAACACTTAAGTCTTGCAACAGATTCTGTGCTGTTCTGCATGAGGAACTAGCTTACAATCAATCAGTAGTTTACTGGTCAACAATCACACATTTACTCCCAATTTTAGATTTAGTTTGAGTCTATCGTCAAAATATGAATCATAATTCTCAGTCAGCAAATCAGAGATCATAAATCAGCATTAAGATGTCCAAAACTAGATCTGCTAAACAAGCAAATGTGGGTGTGGAATATTTGTTTGACTTAACATAATAGTAACGAATACATATTCAGCTCACAACAATGTCAAATCTCGAAAATATGATTTTCTTAGGTTTAATTCTAGTGTGTTTTTGTTTAGCAACTCTCATTTCCATCGCAATGGATTAAAGGGATAATTCACCCCCCCAAAAATGTATCTTATCATTTACTCTCACTCATGGGGTTTAAACCCTATATGAGATTCTTTCTTTGTTGAATACAAAAGAAGATATTTTGAAATAATGTGTGTTGCTGTAACCCATCAACATCCACAGTTACTAAAATAAAATACTATGGTAGTCAATGGGTGCCAGCAGCCAGCATTTTTCAAAATATCTTCTTTGGTGTTAACAGAAAAACTCATATAGATTTATGACAAGTGAAGGGTGAGTAAATGATGGCAGAATTGGCAGAAAAATCTACAACCATTTAATTGACAACAACAACAACCTCCTCGTTTTCATTTACACAAATCTGAAAGAAAAGCAACAGCAGATGCGTTCTCCATATATATTACATAACCTTCTCGTTTTCTGTCTTCTCTCTAGGTCATAGTACTCTATTTTTACCACCTCACAGGCTGCATTTTACCTTCACGTCAGTCAGTAAACCAGCAAACATGGCCATGATTTGACCTCAACTCCTCCACACTCCCTGGACAGCATGACTGACTGACATGCTCAAGAAAAATCACTAAGACACTAAGAAATGACATAAAATCCATTACAACATAATGAAAAAATCATGTAACACCTCAGTGCATTTCAGTGAATGCAGCACATGACCCAAACACTCTCTGGTTATCTCCATTCATTCAATTGCAATGCCCACAACGCAACGTCATATTTATATTTAGACCACACGCATGTTTTACAGCAATGTATTACCATAGGTTATGTGAGTATATCATTAACTGACCGCAGATATAACGCTACTACTCAATTAAATGGCTCGTGAACTGCTGAGTTCAACGCACACGCGCCTACGTGACAGAGTCTTGTTTACTTCTTCCTCCTCGCGCACACAATACCAGCTGCTTCCGCCAAAAAAACAGCCATAACCTCAAGCTCCTTACCCCTCTTATCCAGATTCTGCGTGATTTTGGACCGGCCAGCACCCCTCATTGTCCGCGTTTTGTGTGTTAGTGCTTTATTTTGATGCTCGAGCCTTGAGGTATAAAGGAGAAGTATGTGAAAACACGAGCGCACACGCCCACTGATTGACAGGCGGCCAACCCAATCGCTGCGAGGCAGAGGCGCGCGGACACGCCTACCTTACGTTATAAGGAATCAGGGCAAAGTTTGTGTTGATACTGTTGCGCAGTGTTATGCAATGTTTTTGTATGTTGTAGAGGAATGGCATCAATTAATGAATACATGCACTCGATTCTTTGTTTGCAAATTGAAAGAAGATAACAGGAATTTTTGAACACACCCAAAAACTGTTTAATATGACAGCAATTCATTATTTTGTTAAAATAAGATGCAGAAAAATGCAGAGAAATAATAATAATTATATATTTTCTATTATATTTGTTATATTTTATTGTACTTATTATTACTCTGCCTTTTTTAGTTACTTTTAGAAATATTATTAAGGCTTACTAACTTGTCTCATATTTCTTTTCATGTAAATTCATTAATTTTCCTTTGGCTTATTCTCTATTTCAGGGGTCGCCACAGTGGAATAAACCGACAACTATTCCAGCATTTGTTTTTACACAGCAGATGCACTTCCAGCCGCTACCCAGTACTGGGAAACACCCCCACACACTCATACATTACAGCCAATTTATTCAATTCACCTATACTGCATGTCTTTGGACTGTGGGGGAACCCGGAGAAAACCCACCCAGAGGAAACCCATGTGAAAACGGGGAGAACATGCAAACTCCACACAGAAATGCCAACTGGTCCAGCCGGGAGTCAAACCAGCGACCTTCTTGCTGTAAGGTGACAGTGCTAACCACTGAGCCATCGTGCCGCCTTCTCAAGTAAAACAAAATGAAACGGTCATATAAGATTATAAAAGCCACACGATTGCTTTATGATTCATAAAATAGCTATATATTCATATGAAAGTACAATTTTTTTCTTTCTTTACCAAAATGCATATCTTTATGTATTTATAATGTGTCTATAAAGGCTGTTGTAGCTTTATTGCAGTTATTATGTGAAAATAAATGTCACTGCCTTTAGATGGTTGAGTATAATTTAATTTAATAAGGCCACCGTGTCAAACTAATGCAGGAGAGGTGTTTTAATTGCACGCTGTCTCTCAGGAATCTCGATCGGCTACATTAGGAACATCTTGACCTGCTGGATGCTGCAGCGCTTCTGCATTCAAAAACATATTTAGCCTGTGCAGTGGAACATGTCCCTCACGTAGACACACACAGCCCATAGTAAAGCCACAGTAAAGACAGACGGAGCTGTGGACAAAGGCCAAGTCAGGACAAAGGTCACATGGTCTGTGCTGGGGGATAAAAACTGCTTGACTTGGAGTCAGTGGGTGTTAACATTTTTGTTGTTAATTGTCCCTATAGTGCTTTTTTTGTAAGCTGTAGAAAAGACAAGAGTGACGTGAGTTGTGAGGTTTTGCCCAAGGGTGCACTTCCCAAAAAACTTGTTAGTTAACATGGTCAGAAGTTTTGTCATTAACAACATTGTTGACCGATTTGGTGTTTCCCAAGTATTTTATAGTCAGCTTTTAAAAGCTGCCATACAGACTTAAAGGGACAGTTCATCCAAAAGAAATTAATTTGTCATCATTTACTTACCTTTCACTTGTGGAAAACCTGTTTGAGATTTTTGACACAAAATAACTTAATTTGAAGAAAGTTGTAAACCTGTAACAATTGGTTTCCATAGCATTTCATAGATGTCACTAGTATCAGTTTCCAACATTCTTCAAAATATCTTCTTTCAGGTTCAACAGAAAAAAAGACTCTCAGATTTGGAACCACTGGACAGCAAATAAAGCATGACAGAAATGTAATTGTTTGGTGAGTGACTTTTATTTCAGTATGTTGATGTACTTTCAACTGAAACAGAATATTGAAGGCAAGCCTGAAACCTTTAGCCTGAAAAGCGTAACAGCTCATGCTAAGGCTGCCTCTGTGGTAGTTTGCAGGAAAGGAGATTAAAAGCTGCAATGTGATTGGCTAAGTCATATTTAAATTGACCAAGTTAGCAGTATGGGTATATGGGTATATATATATATATATATGTTGCAGCTGGAAGGGCATCCGCTGCGTAAAAGATATGCTGGATAAGTTGGCGGTTCATTCCGCTGTGGCGACCCCAG
>CAIGQW010054176.1:7631684-7644854 GCA_903798125.1 Danio choprae
GTGTGTCTGCCTGTGACTGTCACTCTCTGAGAGAAGCACTTAATCTCTCAGATAAAGCACATCACAGCACTTCATACAGCACTCAGAGCCGCTGCTTGATGAAACACCACATCAACTCAAAATCAAAGCTCTGTGGCTTTCTGTTCATGTCTGTTAAAGGTCCCGTGAAATTAAAATAAGGTTTTTTAGATGTTAGTATCAGTATGTTAGTCTCAAGTATATAGGCTATAAGCTAGTGTGGTACAAAACAGTGAAAAAATTCACATTTAGAAGATATAAACATCCAAAGCTTGCTGTTTGTCACTTTATAAATCATTCATTCATTTTCCTTCGGCTTAGTCCCTTATTTATTAGGGGTCGCCACATTGGTTAGTTTAGTTTAGTTTACCCAATTCACCTATAGCGCATGTCTTTGCACTGTGGGGGAAACCGGAGCACCCGGAGGAAACCCACGCCAACACAGGGAGAACATGCAAACTCCACACAGAAATGCCACCTGGCCCAGCTGGGACTTGAACCAGCGACCTTATGAGTGATCTGTTGAATCATTTGTTCAAATGGTTTGTTCAAAATAAATGATTGATTTAGTGAAGTCTTTATTAGACTCTATGAACAGATCTCAGTTGGTCTTTATTAACGGATCATTGAATAACTGACTAAAGGGTTTACTCATAAATAGTTATTTGCCAAAATAGAAAATAAAATTAGATAAATAAATATAAGTAAGATAAATCAGACTTCCTGTTTGTTGAACTGTTTTACAAAATTAATATTTTGTAATACACAATTGCAGTCAAGCTTTTGCACTTATATTAGGGAAAATTACAATCCTGCTTGTGCTATATTATAAAAATATTAAATATTAAAAAAACACATACATAGATTTTTTTTAATAACTTAAATAAATGTACAATGATTATAAATATAATGAACAAAAGGCATATTGATGACTCAGACTAAACAACACTCTCTTGAATGCTATCATAATTAATAAGGGGTTTGTTTTATAGTTCTGAAACTTGAAACTGAAATAATGCAGTCTAACTAGAAGAGAATTTTTTTAACGATATTATTAGCGGAAAAGAGAAGTGAAACCTTCATTCAGAACAAGACTGTGACACTTTTTCCCCGGTTGTATTTTTGTAAAAAATAATAAAAAGAAATGCCATTATTCAAAGAGTTTTGACTACAGACTGACTGCATATAAAGAGCTGGACTATTTCTGGCAGCCGAGCATGATGGGACGTTTTAGCAGCGACAGGACTCACCATTCCATGATTATGAGAAGACACTTTTTCCCACGATACATGTTTTCATAAAGACTGAGGATGCGGACTATATGCTGCCCTCCAGAAACTCGCCAGTGTAGCTCAACTTCCCTCTGTGCTTTAGGACACTCGTACAGAATCTAAAAAAAATCAGAAAGCACATGCAGATTGTCATCTTTTTTGTATACTATATATAAATGTCCAGTGTTCATGTCTTAGTAGTGTTTTAGACATTAATGCATTTATTTAGCAAGCATAAACAGATCCAAAATGAGAGTGAATGCATTAATGAAATTCCTGTTTTTACTCAAATAAATGTTATTTTTAGACTTCATTCATTAAGACTTTATTCATAAATATTTAACACAATCTCAAAATATGTATCACAGATTTCATTAAAACCATATAAAAAAAGAGTTAAAAATTACAAACAAAAATGAGGATATGTGTCCCTGGACTACAAAACAGTCATAAGGAGCATTTTTTGGGGGGTGGGGATTGAGAGTTATACATCTGAAAGCTGAATAAATAAGCCTGATTTAAAAAAATAATAATAATAAAAATTGAAAAATAAAAATGAAATGAAAATAAAATGGCAAAAGATGGGTTTCTTCTTCATTCAGCGTAACATATTTTGAATCAAAAATTAAACATATTGCATTTTTTCAGGCCCAATTATTATTATCTAAAAGAATAAGTGATCATATTAAATTTGTTTAGATTTTAAATGGTTTAAATCGGATTTAAAAACGTAATAAAACCTATATAAAGGTTTAGAATCACACTTAATTAGAATTTTGAGTATTTTAATGTCATCAAATGATTATTGTTCTAAATATACATGACAGTCTTTTCTGTAGATTAATTATGACATTTTGCACACACATACAAAATTACACACAAATGACGTGAGAATAAATACATATTTTTTGTTTTCTGATGCCCAAAACCACCCTTTCATAATTTTCTTATATATTAAATGTAGATTTATTATATTAATAAATCATATGAACTTTTGACAGGCATTTTCTTGGCCTTTTTTTATGTCAAGCACGCTGACAGTTTTGAACCTGAATTGTTCTGAGCATTCCTTTAATAAAAGTCCAACACATTCCAGCTGCCCGCGGTCCATTAAAGAAGAACAGTTATGCAACAGCTTGTTTCATCTAAAAACAAAAGAAAACTTCTATTCATTTTATGCAATTTACCACAGAGTCTGTACAGAAAGTCCTTAATTGCTCTTTCTGTGTGTTCCTCCTTTCTCTTCCCCGAAGTGTGAAATTACGCACATGGCCAGAGTGAGACCTTGACATAGCAAATGCATCTCATCACAGTGTATTTTTGGTGTCTGAAACATTCTGCTGCAGTAACGCTCAGCTTAACCTCACGTTTTTAGCATTGTCTGTCCCTTTTAGGCAACATGACGCATATTATCATTGATACTGATTTTAGTAGTTTGTCATAATACAACAAGACTACACTGTAAAAAATGCAGGGTTCCACACAATTCATTTATGTTGTCCCAACACAAATCCATTCAGATAACCTAACTAATTTAAGTAGATTGAACATAAAGCAAAAGCTTCCAGAACTGTGTTGTTTCAGCTCATTTTAAATACACAGTTTGAACAAGCAGCAAAAATCCTCCTTTTGAATGTAGTTTATAATCACACAGGATGGATAGTTTGGTGCCTGCATCGGATTGTATTACAAAAGTGATTTTATATACATATAAAGCACATTAAATGTCAAGTCATAGTTTCTAAATAATTTCCATGAAAATATGTTTCATTGTCATTCAGTGTGTATCAGATGTATTTGTGCTAAGATAAAATAACATACTTATTCTGACCTGTACTTTTTTGACAAACTTTTAGTGGGTGTAAAATATATGCTTAAAAACTAACTGACTAACTAACTAACTAACTAACTAACTAACTAACTAACTAACTAACTAACTAACTAACTAACTAACTAACTATCTAACTAAGTAACTATATAAATAAACAGCATTAACTAAAAGAAATAAATAAAAAAATGAAATAAAAACCTAAATAACTAAAAAATATTATCAAAAAACTAACTAACTAACCAACTAACTAACTAACGAACTACATAAACTAGAGAACTAACTTAATAAGTAAATAAAAAAACTAACTAAATAAATAAATAAAAAACTAACTAAATAATTAAATAAATAAACTAACTAACTACTAACTAACTAAATAAATAAGCTAAAAAACTAGCTAAATACACAAACTAAATAAGTAACTAAAAATGAAATAAAAACCTTAATAACTGAATAAATAAACAAAAAACTAACTAAAGAGCTAACTAAATAAAAAACGAACTAACTAGCTAAATAATTAAACTAAATAAATAAACGAATAAATAAATAAATAAATAAATAACAAAAAAATAAATGAAAACCTAAATAAATAAAACAAAAAACTAACTAACTAACTAAATAAATAAAAAACAAACTAAATAAATAAATAAATAAATAAACAAAAAACTAAATAAATAAAAAACGAACTAAATAACTAAATAAATAACTAAATAAATAAACTAAACAACTAAATAAATAAATCTGAAGCTGTATTATACTTTTATTGTTATGTTGCTTGAAAAAAATTAATTGACCTATGAGCAAAAGTAAAAGAGATTTTCCGATATCTTTATTTGTGTTTATTACTCTCATTGGTGTTAATTGTGCAATATTAAAGCCTATATTTGCCTCAAATAAAACCAGGCAGATATCATCACATGAAAGAAACCCGCTTTATCCATTTAGGCATTTTAAAACACTTTAGCAACTGTTTACATGCAAGTCAACAGAAATGGGTTTCTGGTTTTAATTTCTACCAATTAAGCCCGAAAGCGGTTTGAGCCACTTGCAGAGGCGTGAACTACATGCAATTTCATTTGACCCCCACCCACGCCGTCTCTGTCTGTGCAGATGATAAACTAAAAGTTCACAGCATGTGAATGTGGGTGAAAAAAGTTTGCTTTCCGACTAACAGCAGCCGAAAGACAGTTTGAGTCATTTAACAGAGATGCCTGTGGGCTGGAGTTTCAAGGGTAGTGTTGTAAAAGTCTGACTGGAGTAACCTTTATAGTTCAGTCTTGATTCACAGATACAGGAACCACCTACAAAAAAACTGCTGTAGAATCAAAGGGGAACCGACGTCAGGAAACTCCTTTTACAACAATAACACAGAACAGAAGATGTGGTTGGAAAAAGACCGCAAGAGTGTCAAATAACACACACACAAGCACATATATGAAATCCCATGTGCACACTGGGTTTTGCTGCATAAGCTTTATGGGTAATCTTGTTAAAGGATTAATTTCAGCACTGCCTGATGGTAACAAATGAACAAACTTACAAAGAACACTTATTAGTGGTGTTTTCTGAGGAAAGCCTTACTAATATTGCTTACACATATTAGATTATCACAAACTTAGACCTGCATGACAACTCCCAGATAACCTTAGACACTGCATAGTGAATAACTAAGAATGCCATAGCAAGTACTCTAAACACCATAGAAACCACAACACCTTTCCAACCACCCAGAAACCCCTAGGAACAGCATAGCAACACCCTATTAACTGCCCAGAACACTCCTGACTCTGCATAGAAACACATACATAACCACAGGAACTGCACAGCTACACCTTGACAACCTCTCAGAACACCCAATGAACTATCCGCTTGTTAAGTCATGACGTATCAGTGACGTATGGAATACTGTTTCCGGGTCCAAGCCGCTACTCATTTGATTTGAGAAAACATAAGTTCATGACCACTTTCTAATAACATCAAACATTAAAGTGAATTTGATATAAAATTATGGTGTACACAACAGTCTCTGTCACAACAGTAAACATTTATTATTATCATTTGATGAGTTTCCCCATGGCGACACGGTGGCGCAGTGGGTAGCACAATCGCCTCACAGCAAGAAGGTCGCTGGTTCGAGCCTCGGCTGGGTCAGTTGGCATTTCTGTGTGGAGTTGCATGCTCTCCCCGTGTTGGCGTGGATTTCCTCCGGGTGCTCCGGTTTCCCCCACAAGTCCAAAGACATGCGGTATAGGTGAATTGGGTAAGCTAAATTATCCGTAGTGTATGACTGTGAATGAGTGTGTATGGATGTTACCCAGTGATGGGTTGCGGCTGGAAGGGCATCGGCTGCGTAAAACTTATGCTGGATAAGTTGGCGGTTCATTCCACTGTGGCGACCCCAGATTAATAAAGGGAGTAAGCCGAAAAGAAAATGAATGAATGGGTTTCCCCATACAGTTTGATATCGCGCTTGGACCCAGAAGCCGCTTGCAGGACGTCATACTTAACAAGCGAATAAAGCATTATCAACACTTGGTAACCCCCTCCCAAAAACCTCTAGAAACTGCTCAGCAGCACCCTGACAAATGCTGGAACAATCTAGAAACTGCATAACAAACATAAAAAAAACTGTAAAAGCAACAACCTGACAACTGTCCAGAACACCCTTGAAACAGCATAAAACACAATGACAACCACCCCAAACACCGTAGGACCTGCATAGCAACATCTTGGCAACAACCCCAAATACCCTTGGACCTGCATAGCAACACCCCAAAACACTCTAAAAACTAAACAGCAAATAGCAAAACAGCATACTAAACAGCAACATTGTGGCAACCTCTCAAAAACTATGTAACTCCATAGCAACACCCTGGCACCACCCTAAACATGGTAAGAGCTACATATTAAAAGTTTGGCAACCATCATATCGCTTGTGTTTAAGGTTGTAAAGAGTTTTCATTCATTGAAATGTTGTTTGTACTATGATAAAATATATCAATAACATCACTGCAAATCAAAAACACTTTTTGAATCCTTTATTTATTTATTTTTTATGTTTTCAAACATGTCCGTGGCTCTTATAGTTAAAGCACATTTCTGAAATTTCATTGCCGGTCTTAGCCAATCGTAATCATCTGTTTTGGGTAAATTTTGATTTCCACAACCAGCGCAGAACCTCAGATCCGAAACCTGTATTTTTAAGAGTCCACAGGAATATAATCACACATTTTATGTAGGAGTCAGAGATTGACTGCAGAATGCATGACGGCTATATTGACTGTTTAAGCTTTATGGCTGCATTTAATTTCCGGACTCTGCAGCCACAAGATTTAATAGTCTCAGCAGTAAAATGAACTGCAAGGCGAGTCTATAGACGTCCATCCGACTGGTTTCTGTTCAGTTAATAACATTTTATATTCATTCATTCATTTTCCTTCAGCTTAGTCTCTGAGTTATCAGAGGTTGCCACAGTAGAATGAACAGCCAACTACTCCAGCATATGTTTTACGCAGCGGATGCCCTTCCAGCTGCAACCCAGTACTGGGAAACACCCATACACTCATTCACACACAGACACTCATACACTACGGCCAATTTAGTTTATTCAATTCACCTATACTGCATGTCTTTGGACTGTAGGGGAAACCGGAGCACCCGGAGGAAACCCACACAAACACAGGGAAAACATGCAAACTCCACACAGAAATGCTAACTGGCCCAGCCGGGACTCGAACCAGTGACCTTCTTGCTGTGAGCCACCATGCCGCCCACTAGTAAATAACAAGTTACATAAATTTTGGTAAATCACAAGTTTGAATGAGATGCATGGATGTTATGCGCATCCATATTGTTTATATTCATAGTCATTTATTTATACTACATTATCAGTGCAGTCGTATTTAAAAAAAATGTTAAGTTAAATACTTTCATTTAGATGTTACCGAATGAAGAGCATTTTTATGTTTTACAGTTAAATTATTTATAACAGCAGTGACTGTATCCAGAGACTTTCGGTGACCAGCTTCCTAAAAAACCATCGCATGACTAAAAACAGAGTGTGTATGGGTTTTACATCTAGAAGCCCCACTTCAGTTTCACCTCAAAATTGTGCAGGGGTTTTGCCATTTACATCTGTTTTGTCATCTGAAGAGCCTCAGCTTGATTTATTGGTGGTCAGTGTAATCATAACCACCTCACACTTGGTTTTTGATCAAACAGAGACACGCATGAGTGTTTATATTACTTTCAATGTTTGTCCAAGTCACGTTTTATGATAACACGTGAAACATGACACTCTGATCAGTCTAAAATAAGGCCCTTGTAAAAGACACCACAGCAGTCTTTAATAAACAACTATTCTTATCTCTCGTAATCCTACACTGTTTACTGAGTCTATTGTCAAAAAAAAAATGGAGCTGAGTTTAATTAAAATCCTTAAAAGAACTTCTACAGACCTGTGCAGTTAATTAAATATATTTCATTATTAAATATATTTTATATATTTTTTATTTTATGTAATACAGTGATTTAATACATGTAAATACTATATATAATTGTTGCATTTAATATAAAAAATAATCTTATTGCATTGTAATAATTTAATGCAACATGTAATTTATCATAACTATTACTTTGAACAGTCCCTCCTGGAGTCCAATGGTTAGTGAGATAACAAAATAAATAATAAAAAAAATTACAGGATTAAATAAAATCGCAAGAGCTGAATCCCACGCGAACACGGGGAGAGCATGCAAACTCCACACAGAAATGCCAACTGACCCAGCCGGGACTGGAACCAGCGACCTTCTTGCTATGAGGCGACAGTGCTGACCACTGAGCCACCGAGTCTCCTTTATGACAATTATAACAAACTGAATTAAATTTAATAAAAACATTAATATATTATATAAATGTAATGCATTATATTGCAAAAACAGTACACCAGTACATCTTTTCAGTAGTTCACAACAGTACATCTTTTCCAGGGACGCCCATGCATATTTCAACAAGACAATGCAAAACCACATTCTGCGCACATTACAAAGTCCTGGCTGCGGAGGAAGAGGATATAGGTACTTGACTGGCCTGACTGCAGTCCCGACCTGTCTCTAATAGAGAATGTGTGGCGCATTTTGAAGCGCAAAATGCAACAATGAAGACCCTGTACTTGTTTGCAGGAAGAATAGGACAAAATCACACCTGAAACACTTCAGCACTTGGTGTCTTCAGTCCCTAAATGTCTTTTAAGTGTTGTGAAAATTAATGGCATCACTACAACGTGGTAAATGCTTTACCGTTCCAATTACAGTTTTTTTTAATGTGTTGCAAGAACCAAAATTTGAATATGTGTTTATTTTGAAAAAACCAACAAACAAACAAACAAACAATAAAAATCACGAGGAACACAATAAATAATGTTTGTTGTATTGCCTGCAATGAGATGCAAGTCAAAGTGAATTTAGAAATCACTACTGTCTTTTTTTATTTGCGTTTTCTATACTGTTCCAACTTTTTCTGATTTGGGGTTATCTTTAAAAATATATATTCTTATCTTTCGAAATATACATTACTTATAGACTATGATGCAAGAATTGTACTGTGTTTAAGTTTAATCCATTTCGCTATAGTATAAAATTGATCCTCCTTAAAAATGAACTTCTAGAGATTCGTGATAAAAGTCAGTCTTCTCCGTTTCTCCCGGAGGGGGGAACAAATTTCATCCCTGTTGCAGTGAAAACATGACGGGCCTGCCAGATGAACCAGGACTGAACAAAGACTGAAAACTGAACAATGGCAGGATCCTGAATGTAGGATCTGTGTGATGAGCAGACAGTGAACAGTGAGCGAGCCAGTGCCAGAGCTGTAATATGAACCAGTCAAGCATACGGTGCTGACTGCACAGTAGAAATGGTGAAAGCATCTTTTCCAACCCGCTGCTTCATTTGGTTATGCTAGAGAAAACTGCTCAAGCAGGGCTCTGAATTAAAACTGTTCTATTAATACAATAATATTAATTGTTATAAAAATAATTTATTAGAATTATTATTATAATTAGATATAATAAAATTGTTATTGTATAGGTATTGGTTCAAATTGTTTAATTTACTATATAACAGTATTTTAAGTTATGTCAAATAATGATTGTACTACATATTTAAACTAATATATGAATTACATTGAATGGGATAAATGTATACACAAACCAAAACACAAACCAAAATATTTCCTAAAATGTCATAAAATATTTAAAGTAGCAAACACTTCATCATTTATTAATATGACAATATTATATTAATATAATTTGCAGTCCTATAATAACAATTTTAAATTTTAAAAAACTATTTTAAATTTTATAATAACAATCCTATAGTTTATACAGACAGAACTATAAAATAGTACAATATACACAGAATTATAATTATACCAATTATAAATGATCATAAGCCAATCAGTCCATAATAAAGTGTATTTATTATACTATTAAAATAATAGATTATTTACTAGATAGATATAATAGATGATAAATTCTTTAATTTATTTAATATACACATTAAAATTATTGTAATTATATGCTTTTTTATATTATTATATTTACATCTGTGCTACATTAATGTAATCTTTTAATTTAATCGTCCAAAAATTCATTTAAATTAATACCTTGTACATAAAAAAATCAATGATCCATCAATTGGTTGCTATTCCTAACTTAAATATATGTTAGACAATAGGTAAAGCACTGCTCGTCTGTGATGTAAATGTTTTTTTTTTTTGCTTTTATTTGTCCTGGGAAAAAGCTGACCTTTTACACTCAGATTATTTCCTTTTTCTAAACGATCATTTCAATTGTTTTAAACCAGCTAACCAAAAACTTCCACTGGATGTAAAAGCAGCGTACAGATTTTGTAAGATAGAGACCCTACAGCAGGGCAATAAATATACCGCACAGGTTCGATCAGGCCATATAACATATCTTTCCCTCGCTGGCAGCTGTTCAAGTTCAATATGGGAAATCAAGAGTAAATTAAATGAATAAGATTTAATGGATGGCTGCCGTCCAGCTAAACAGAGTGGATTAACCGGCACACAAACACTCACATTTAGCCATCAACCTGCTGCTTAATTAAAAGACATCTAGATGGACAGCACTGCCCTATGCCTGTTTACCCTGTGATTAAAAACAGAGGGGATATTGGGCAATAAATTACTCCTGAATGACTCATGAGATCAGGTCAGTTGTGTCCCAGCATAATGACATTTGTTTAGGACTGCACAATAACTTACAAAGGGGCCTATGCGTTTTATTATTATTTTTTGTTTGTTTTATTACTGTTACCCTATTTTTTCAGTTTTTCCCATTTAAAAATCTTTTGTTCATTCCTTTTAAAAATTTGCATTAGGCATTTTTTGCCTTTGCTGTGATAGGAGAATATAGTTACAGGAAACAAAGTTGGAGAGAAAGGAGGGAATGGGAATGAGCTGAAAATTGATCTCCAAACACTTAATGTCACTGTGTATGAGGGCTATCAGTGCAAATCTGGATTCCTTTTTAAAGTCTGTGTGAAATCAAAATAGGGTAGCATGGTGGCTCAGTGGTTAGCACTGTCGCCTCACAGCAAGAAGGTCGCTGGTTCGAGTCCCGGCTGGGTCAGTTGGCATTTCTGTGTGGAGTTTGCATGTTCTCCCAGTGTTCGCGTTTCCTCTGGGTGCTCCGGTTCCCCCCACAATCCAAAGACATGCAGTATAGGTGAATTAAATAATCTTAATTGGCCGTAGTGTATGTGTGTGTGTGTGTGTGTGTGTGTAAATGAGTCTGTATGGGTGTTTCCCAGGACTGGTTTGCGGCTGTAAGGGCATCCGCTGCATAAAACATATGTCGGAATAGTTGGAGGTTTATTATGCTGTGGTGACCTCTGAAATAGAGACTAAGCCGAAGGAAAATGAATGAATGAATGAATGAAATCAAAATTTACTATGTTTATTTTGCTAGCTCACATTGTTATTCTTAAAGTGAACAATTAATCAGTGCAATTTAATATACTGAAAAAAATGTGCTTGTTTTGATAATCTTCAATCAAAGTCTGACCATTTGCTTCTGAATTTGGAGTGGTGGTCCTTCTGTGTTTACATCAGTTTGACGCTTTAACCACATCCCTCTTACCGTTAGTTTGCTATGATGGAATGATCTTCACAAAAAGAAAGCCCCACCCTCTACTCAATAATTAGATTCAGTTGGAAGTACATCAACATAACGCAATAAAAGTCTCAGGAACTTCCAGTTCACGTGTACTTTAATAGTTAAATTAATTTTTAGTAATCAAAAAGCAGTCCAGTTAATTGAAATCATGAAACATATTCAATTCAACAAGAACACTTTTATTTCAGGAAGCTTATAAAATGTATTATATGTTTCTCAAATTAAACCAAAAAAACTCAAATGAAACGTTTATTTTGATGGCTTGTCCTATCCTGAAGATGCTGTGAGATTTCTTGAGTTCATAATTTGACTATTTTCAAAGAAAATGCTAAAATGCTGGTAAAGTGACTCTCAGATCAGCTCTGGATATAAAGTTCATGTTATATAATAACGTTTTTGTCCTCAACTAAGACACACTAGGGGTGGACTCACACTATGCTATCCGAACCGTGCCCGGGCGTGTTTCCTGGTTTGTTTGACAAGTGTGAGTGCTCCAAATCAGGCCCAGGCGCCGATGCCCCGACTCGGAAGGCAAAGTGTGAGTGCAGGCCGTCGGTGCCTCGACTCGGAAGGCAAAGTGTGAGTGCAGGCCGTCAGGGGAGGGGGGGACAAGCACGCTTCGGCACGGTTCAAGGTTCAGTTGATCGGTTAGTCAGACATTCAGTCAGTCAAACAGTCAGTCAACAGCGGCCTCTGGTGGGTTAACACGAGAAAGGCAGGCGCGAATGGCACTCGTGGGAGAAATCTGAAATCTCAAAAAGCGTACATAGCGGCCTCTCGTGGATTCGAGAAAGCAAAAACTGCAAAAAAACGTACCTCCAGGGACGTATTTCGCGGTCTCCAGAAATGTATCCAGAGGTACGTTTTCAGAATGAGCCTGGGTTGCTTACAACACAACCCTCAGCACAATAAGCATGAAAAGCAGCTTGTTTACATTATAGTGCCTCTATCACCCTCAGGAGAGATTGTGGGATGTTTTTGTTCTGCTGAGTGTAAGTGAGAAGCCGTGAGTGTTTGGTTTGGTCAGCGTGATCTGTTGTCACATTGACTCAATCCTGACCTTAACCATCATGAGAGGCACTGCCTGTGTGTGTATCTCAGGTCAGCTGCTGTTTAAACCAGTTAGAGATCTTCCACTAAGTTGTAAAGCAAAGAGAGAGCAGGTGCAGTGCAGACTTGCCAAACCAGATGACCTGAAAAACTACAAGTGGATGGGGAAGTTTATAAGTTCTTTTGACTAATTGCTACACAACTTTTAA
The DNA here is from genome assembly GCA_903798125.1 of Danio choprae. Classification (NCBI taxonomy): domain Eukaryota; kingdom Metazoa; phylum Chordata; class Actinopteri; order Cypriniformes; family Danionidae; genus Danio; species Danio choprae. Next base: position 7,644,258 of record CAIGQW010054176.1, read on the forward strand.
AAAAACACAAAAGTCAACAAATGATATCCGGACATTTGGGTCCACTTTGCATCTTCCTCTTACAAGATGTCTTTTTAAAATATTGGATTAGCCTAGGCAAATTTCCCTCCAAAACATTATTAGAAATAAATGTTCATATATTAATTTATTATAGATTTTTTTATCATTTACATTTGTTAAAATGTATCTTAAATGTATTGAAGTCCAATTTGTGTGTGTTGTGTATGTTTTTGGTTATAATTCATAAAATAAAAATGAATTAAAAACAAATAACATCATTTCTTTTCAAAATTACAATCAAATATCAAATAATTTATAACAGAATCTGTTTAATATGATATAACTAGACAAAATAGTATATTATATAACAAATTAATTAGATTTTTTTGACAATTTCTATAACATATTTTATAATTTATATACATAATTTTTCATATTTTATATACATAATTACATAATTTTTTGACAATTAATATAATATATACAATATGAAAAAATAATAGAATTAACAACTTTTTTGTTAACTTAAAAGAACTTAAATTTATTATTTAAACATTTTAATATTTAATATATTGAATTTTTCATATAATAACAACA